>VXAU01002242.1:303078-532959 GCA_013399695.1 Formicarius rufipectus
AGTACAAATATAACTAAAGTATTTACTCCTTGCTTTTTTTTGCCACATCTGTGAAGAGATTTGTTGGAAAATCTAACTTCCAATCATGTCACTTTCAGAAGAAGAAGAATTAGGAGAGCTTAGAAGTGGTTTTAAGGCCTAGGGTTGTTAATATATATTATGTAATATGTGTTAAAATACATACTCCAAAGAAATGCTGTCAGTGATGCAGATTTGGAAGTACTTATAAATCTATTAGCTATCTGTGCAGTTGGACAGCTTTATTATATTTAAAAAATGCCTAATAAAAACAATCACCTCAGTTGCTGCTTCCAGCATACATGCTAATAAATATCCACTATGTAGAACTATTTCCCAAAATGTTCATTACAGTATTGTCACTTAAATGTTCATCTAAATGTGGTTTGTAAGTTTTGTAGCCTATCTTTGAACAGTAATAAAATAGATTAGAACTTAAGTGCAATCTTTATAAATACAACAAACTTTCTTTCATATTTTGACCTATGAATCAGTGGCATAGCCAGTAGCAAAATGAGAAGTATAGCAATTTTGGAAAACAAAGAATAAAAAACATGCTTCCTTTCCTTTGTTGTTCTGTCTCTGTTCGGTATTTCTTTTTCTTTGGATAAATGTATAGGTGAGTAATTGTATTGAGATCCCTTAGCAGATCTTATATCTGTTAGGAAGACCAAATAACTATTACTATCCAGGAGTAGATACGATAAAGTCTTACATGTGCATATGTATAATATATCTCAGAGTTCATCTCTGCTGCTGGATCTTAATATTTTGTGACTGATGCACTTCCCTATCATGCCTTAATTATAGTAAATGCAATTGTTACAAACTGAAATTTGTTTTTAAGTAGCTGAAACATTCAAATATAGCCAGATTCCTAAAAGACCTCAGTGTACAGTTTGAGGACTACATTTCTTTTCAATCATGCTGAAAACCTCTGAGAAGATAAAATCACTAAGTGAACATAAGTCTTACCAAGTGCTAAATCACCTGTAAAGGAAGAAAAAACCCTGTGTGAGCAGTCCACGATTTGTCAATAGATGTGACAATAGGCAATGACTCTGTTGACTGAAACAACTAAATAAGACAGGGAAAAAGTAATAAAATTGAACTAGTGGCAAATGAGTTGTACCCATCACTGTGAACGGTTCAGGAAAATTTTGCTGGTCTTACATTCTTCCTTTCTACCATTGTGATTCTGCAAAACAGAACAGTGAGGAAAATTAAATGTAGGATAAACCCTACTAGCAGTGGTATTAATGTCTGTATCTTACAAGTTTAGTGCCTTTTTATATCTCAGTATCTCTGTGATATATATATTCTCTCATATCTGTATCTTATGTGTTTAGTGCCTTTTTGTATCTCAGTATCTCTGTGATATATATATTCTCTCATATATATGTATGAGAGAAACAAGTATATTATAATTGTTATATAAGAGATTACTTGCATAAGACTATATTATGATAAGTTTTTTTGTTACCTGTGTTTACAGGGAGCACTTGCTTGTACATAAATAAAGATCATGCATTTTCAGTTCCACTCTTTTTCGAGATGAGGTCAAAGCGGAGCAATGTTGAAATCAGTAATGAAAATGAGGCAAAATCCTCAATTTGACAGGAGTTAAATCTGAGAAGGTGTTCAGGAGCTATAAGAGGGGGGAAAAAAGAGTGAGGGTGTTGGAGGAAGTTTTTTCATAGTCTAAGAGCAAGTGGCCTTTAATTCTGAAAAAAAACATGGTTTTGAAATTGATACAGGAAAAATATATTTAACAGTATGTAAACATAACATCTAGGATTGTCGTCGTAGTAGATCCTGAAGTTTAAAAACTTGGTGGGATTTAAAACCTTAAATAGTCATATGAATGCCCTTCTTTCATAAGCCAGCTACTTACTTGAGAATAACAAACAGCCTCTGTAGTCTCTGCACTAGATTTAGTTGCACATTCTTTGAAGTGGCCTGTGTTATTCACTGTCAAATATCTGAACAAGGTCTCATTGAAGAGGAAATTTAATTACTCACAAATCAGTGTTGCTGAATTTTGGCCTCATGCAAAAATATTTTTATACACAGAATACATAATTTTCTGAGAAATCTTAAGACATTTAAAATATAATTTGGGGTAGTTCATAAGTGGTTATGGATTATATGCTCTGACTAGGCAAAAGAAAATTGAAAATATTCAGCAGATTTGTAATTATGCTCTTGGTTGGGCTTATTGAGCAACTGCTCTAACCATATGTCTACATCGTATTAGGTGGTGAAATAATTATTTGGGTGCTGTTTGGAGATGTTAATATGTAAGAACTTGTGTTTCTACAGAAAACTGTTTTGTACCTATCTCTGAGATCATTGCTGTAGAAGAAACTGAACTTAACAAGAAACAGCGTAACATTGGCAAATGGCAGAAAATGGCAAAACTACATGCTTTCATAGGTAAGGCAAATAGGCAAATAACAATGCTTGTGCTAATTACTTTGCTGAAGGTACTTTAAGGCAGACTAAAAATGAATCCTCAGAGTTATTTTTTTTTTTAACAGAAATGATACGGTTTAAAAAAACCAACTAAACAACCCTTCCCCTGCCACAAGGGGGCAAGGTTTGGGGGGGGAAAGACCAAAACAAACCCAAGCACAAGCCCCACAAAAACAAACAAAAGAACCCCCACTAAAAATCTGTCAGTTTACACTTAAAGATCCTTATTTTGGAAAATAAAATGCTTCCTTTAAAAACACATGCTATGTTCAGTTATTTAATGAAGGTCAAACTACTGTTCTGTGTTTCTACCACTGAATGACTCAGTAGCACCACACTTGCTTTCTACTACTTGACTAGAAAATCAAGAGTGATTGAAAAAATTAGTCCTAAATGTTTGTGTTGTTTTACATTATTCCTAACCATCAGAATGTGTGCATGACATGTTCCTTGTATTCATGACTGCATTATTAAAGCAAAATGCCTGAAATAAATGTCTGTGTGCATTGGGAAAAGAGTGGTGACTTCTGTCCTGCAAAGAGGAGGCAAATGTGATAGCTCCCATGCCAGCATTTTATGTTGTGAAGTACCTTCCTAACATTTAGTCTTCCAGTAAGAGTGATTGGAGATACTGTGGGTTCAAAGGTAAGTATACTTGTCTCAGCAGCCTAGTTCTTAATGCACAAGAAAACTCTAAATCTTTTCTTCTGAAATTTTAGTTTTATGAAATTAATTCACTCTGTTGGTTACATGAGATCTGATGTCAGTCTGGCTTATCTTCTTAAATTTGTGGTATTTTATATCATGTAAATATGGCACACTTTAAGACAGATAAAATATTATATAAGCTTAGTGAACTTTTATACAAGTATGTCTGTAATAAGCTTACGAAAAATAGCTTGGTTTTGGTTTAAAAATAAGTCAATGTTTGGATATCTGCTGTAAGGTAATGAGGTCAGCAAGTGTTTTATGTTTTCCATTTGGACTTTTTACAAATGTTCTGTTTACACTCTGAATGTTTCTGTCGTTTGCTGAAATGTGCAGTGGAGGTTAATTGCCACTTTTTCCAAAGGCTGATAATCTGGTGATCTTTCTGAAATGCATTTGTCATTTCACAGAACTGTCTCACTATGCCTCTTCTTTTTTTTTTTTCCCCTTTATTTTTTTATATTTCAATAGTGTATTATGTGAAGAAAGCCCGAAATCACCGCTGGCGGTGCAGTGATGTGACTTTTTGGTGTGTTGATGAGCACTTATGTAATCAGTGGATACAGGCACTGAAAGAATTACTTGAAATGCAGAGTAAGTTTGAATAAACTGTGAACATTTGCATCATCATTTTGCAGGCTTGTGCATCAATCAGTACAATTTTCATATATCTGCTTTTTTGAACTCTAAAGAGCAAATTATGCTCAAAAACTGAGGGAGGTGAGAGTTGGAAGTTGTCTCCTTATCATTAGTTTTTTATTTTGTATATTCACTAAGTTGTGCAAAGTGATTTATAGGACTACAAGTGTCACACAACTTTGACCAGATGTAAATCATTTTCACAAAATAAGGACACATTATAAGCTTAGCAGAGGCTTGAAGTGACTGTAGCTTTGGAGAAAGTAAAGGGCAGGTGTGAACTCAGGGATTTGAGGTATTCTAGAGATTTGAGGGCAAGGATTGCAGCAATTCTAAGATTTATGGGTGGCATTTTGTATGTTTCACCCCCCCAAAATCTCTCATCAACAAAATGTGCCTTATGTAGTAAGAGCTCCCATTAATCATTTCTGAGACCCTTGGATGTACTTCTTGAAGGTTAAAAGTAATTTTGCAGGCGTTATTCCTGAAAAAGATACCTTGATAGATGTCAGTGAGTGGCAGATGCAGGGTAACTCCATGACAGAAGGAAGGTCAAGGATAACCATAGCAAAGGCAGTGCCCTCACTGATCATAGTGAAGTCCCACTGCATCTGAGCTGGGTGGGCAGAACAGGGATGGGCATAAAAGCAGGTCTGATTTACAGCCTCAGTGAGATAAAGTGATTGGGTCCATCCAGGGAGTCCAGAGCAGAGCAGCTGGAGCTGGAGACAGGACTGGAGATGAGGTACCTACAGCATAGGTCCGAAGTCCATCTGAGGTTCAGAGCTGGAGAAGGGATTGAATGCAAATAGACCTGTAATGTGACTCAACCAAGTACTTAAGTCTCACAGTAGAAAAATGGATATTTAACAAAGACTGAGCAGGCAATGGAAGATGCTGTTTAATGTTTTGGGTTTTTTTGCATACATTACAGAAGATCTCTTTCAAAAAATTAGGTTTGTGCACCCACTCAGAACACCTGGCAGAAATGTGGCCTGAGAGCAGTCAGCTCTGAGTGCAGTTGTTACTTTTATTTGGAACAAACTATTTCAGAAGAGAGAACATGGGTGAACAGTGCTTTGAGTGCACGGCAGATTTAAACCATGCAAACCGTGTACTTTGGGTGGATTTTTTGTAAAAGTGTGCTAATATAATAACTCTGATACTCTTTCCTTTTAAAATAATACTTTAGAATGCCATTTCAGGAAGTATGTATGTTATAAGGGTTTTTCTGTTCCATTAAAAAAAAAAGTTCTCTAGCTGCAGCAAGCACTACTGGTTTGCATATCTGTTAATACAGAAGTGTAATTGCTTTAATTGCCATTACCAATGTAAGTCATAACTATTTGGACAGACTTTAGATAGTAATATCAGAGGTGTTTTCAGGGGTGGGAGGAAGGGGTTACACTGTAGGGCAACACTTACTGAGCTGCATGTAATTTTGTGAGGTGTTCTTATTGTGACTTGATCACAGAAAGGAAATACATTTTAACTATGTTATTAAAGCAAGAAAATATTTTAAATAAATTAATGTAAAAGTATTTCTATGCTTCACTTAAAAGTGCCTTTTCTATTACTGCCCTCCTAGCCTTGTATGCTGTGATACTGATGTCATTAGTATTACTAATGTAGTGGGGAGGTACTGCAAGAATGACATGTGTAAAAATGTGACATATGGAGTCAGAAGAAATTATTCTGAATTTCACTTGCCATCTTATTAACAATTTGCTCCATAATGTCAGTATCCTCAGTACAATTAAAGAGGAGAGATCAAGCCTGCTTTTAGAGGTCTTTGTTACAGAATTAAAGAGTTAATAAAGATTTCTAAGTCTCTTACATTGTGATCACTTGGATGTTCATAGGTTTGATTTTGTATGGCTTATTGAACTTTTATTTTATGTACAAAAGGTACTATTTTTCCTTTCTGCAGAGTCTAGACCAAAGCAGTTGCTTGTGTATATTAATCCCTATGGAGGAAAAAGACAAGGGAAGAGGATTTATGAACAGAAAGTTGCTCCTCTGTTCAATCTGGCTTCTATATCCACTGATGTTGTTGGTGAGTAATGAATGGTTTTGTTTCTTAATAAACACTATATGAACCCTTTAAAACATCCTCAAGTAGCTGAAGTTGTTTCTGTTACCTTTTCTTACTAAGGAAATGAAACAAAGTGGTAGCAATGTTTTCTAATATTCTAATTTCTTTTCAGTTTTACTGTTAAAAAACAATTGTTCATTTGCACATTTTTAAAATTAAGTATTTCTTTCTGTATGTACTGCAGTGCATGTCTCTTTCATTTTTTTTCCTGGCAAAATCTTTTGAAATACATCTTACGGAAAGGCTGTTTTATGCTTCATTGTTAACAGAATCATGGTTTTTTATTAATTATTTCTTGCAATTATGTATTATACATTATTTGATGGTAGTATTTTTAATAATAAATTTTAATGTGTTTATTTCTCCACAGTAACTGAACATGCTAATCATGCTAAGGACAATTTATTTGAAATTAATATTTATAAATATGATGGGTAAGTAACTTCACTGGCCTTTTTTATTTCTTTTCAATCTGATATATTATGTAATCTGCCTGTTCTTGTCCCTAATTTAAAATGGTAGCCTTCACTGCTGATGCATTTATTGCATCATCTGTCCGAGGGCATGTTCCTTTCTGTAGGAGATCCCAATCTAGGAATATCAGAGGAACACTAAACTATTCCAGTAAACTTGTTCAACACACAATATATTCAATTGCAGTATAACAATAGTGGCATGAGATTTGTGTTTAAGAGATGAATGTAAGATTAATTCTGCTTAGTTGAGCATTCTGTGAAAGCTCAAAAGCTATCCTGAAGTGTTTTGTTATCTTGACATAAACATGAGTTCTGAGCACTGCCATACAGGTGACATTTGACCTGTATGTGAAAAACATGGACTGTTAGAAATATCTCAGGTAGTTCCTCTTGTGTGTGGCTGTTCAGTAATGGCTACATCACTTGGCTTTATTTGCATTTGTTCTGTTGTGGAGTTATTGTTTTAAAAGAAGACTTGACTGAATGGTGAAATTGCATTCCATTATTAAACCTGCTGTAAAAGCAGAATATTTTAATAAATAAACTAGTCATTTCAGTTTCCAGTACATAACATGAAAAAAGTTATATGTCTGAAAAATCATGAAACTGTATGCAAAGCCTATGCAGATAAAGTCTCATAATTACAGTATTTTAAAATAGAAGTTTGTGCCTGTTGACAGGTACATTTAAACTGGTAAGTTGCAAAAATAAAACATATTCTGTCTTTCAGAATAGTTCTGCTAGGGGAGCAGACCTATGTATATTGTATATATTAAGAAAGGGCATGATGTCGAGAATATTTTTTAGTAGAAACTACATTTATAGACTCAGTTCCCAGACTTTACCTGCTTTAAAATCAGTTGACTTTAAATAAGCAGTTTGGTCAATACTGGGTTTTTTCTTAATTTTTCAGAAGGGCGAAGAGGGGGGGACCTTGATCCTATAAAAACCCACTTAGCCCAGGTTTTGCCTTTCAATTTGACTTGTGATTTGGGATATGCTGATTGTTAGTGAAATTCCAATACAGAGCAGAAAGGGGGGCTGGTGAGCCCATGTCCACTCCTAGCAAATTGATTTTTAAAACAATTGACAGTGAACCAATTGTAGTAGTATCTGAAGGAGTTTTGGCAGATTTGAGGTCTTGTATTGTAGAATTTTAAAATTTATTTTCTTTGATGGAGTTTTTTTTGTTTTCTCTAAGATACCAAGATAAACTAATAGGCCAGAAAACTGCATCTTTTTTGAATCTTATGATTCTTTTATTCCCGGGCTGGGCCTGAATGGCGTTGGCTTGGGAACTGCAGCTTGTCATTCCAAACCTGATTTTTGTCCATCATGTACAAATCTTTTTCTGTGGTCAACAGTGATGTTAGGAAGGAGATCTTGTATTAAAACTACTTTTTAAATAACAAATCATATGGTCATCTGGAAGATTTAAAAAGTGGTTGAACTACATAAATGTGTTTCTTCAAGTTTGACTGACTTCTCTTACATGCAGAAGAGGGTTCTTGATATTCCTACATCTGTTGTTCAGCTAGCCCCTTAGACTAGTTCTGATAAGTACCTTTCCCTTCATTCAGTGAGGAATTTCTTCGTGTAATCTCCAGTTTCCCTATTTGGCAGAGCCATAGATGGATATCTGCAGCTAGATACAGGATTCTTAATGTTAATCACTTCACTGTTTTTCAAATGTTTTTAATCGAGACAGCTTATTTAAACCTCTCATGTCTGTTTCCTTTTTGTTCCTAGTTTCTTGTAAGAATTTCTTGTGGTGAGTGTACTAACCTAATAGCTCAGTGACAGAACTGCTTCTCTTTAAGCACAGTTACTTAAGATACTCATTTAACTACAATTATAGCAGGGTTTTGTACATCATTGTGCAAAACAATTAGAGCATGCTGTAATATTGTGCAGGTAATAGCCGTGTTTAGAATGAATGACATGTCACTGTGGTTCCTTATCCATATGCCCATTATGCAAGCCTGTTTCAGGTTGAGTTGTTTTCCTGGTTTTTGAATTAGTTCACAGAAAGGTTGAGATTAGAAGGGACCATACTTCTTTTAAAACTAATTTGTCTTATAGGCCAGCTTTTACAAAAGTCCTTTAGCATATGTCATTTATTGTTGCCATCTCTAAAAAGTGAAATATCAGTCTAGTAGTAAAATAAAACCAAAATGTAACAAACGTTCTTAACTAAGAGCCTTCATACATCAGCTCACACATATGTGACTTGTACATTGGTCATCTGGTGTTTGCAATGAATTTGGTCACGCTGTTATTGCATATGTGAAGTTCTTTACCCATCAGTATTTACCCTTGATAGATACAAACATTCATACAATTGTCACCTCTGAGCCTGGATGTAGCATTTGTTTTAGAAGGTGATCACAGGGCTGCAGCACCTCTGCTGTGAAGACTGGTTGAGAAAGCTGGGGTTATTCAACCTGGAGAAGAGAAGGCTTTGGAGAGACCTTAAAGCAGCCTTCCAGTACCTGTAGGGGTCTTACGAGGAGGCTGGAGAGGTGCATTTCACAGGGGCATGTAGTGAGAGGAGAAAGGGTAGCAGTTTTAAACTGAAGGGGGGTAGGTTTAGATTAGGTATAAGGAAAAAATTATTTACTGTGAGGGTGGTGAGGTGCTGGGACAGGTTGCTCAGAGCAGTGGTGGCTGCTCCATTCCTGGAAGCGGTCAAGGCTGGGTTGGAGGGGACTTTGAGTGAACTATACTGAGACAACATTGCCCATGAACTGACCTGGAAATTTTTGTCCACTTAACCTCTATTTTGAGTCTCCAGAGAAAGCTAAGAAAAGCTAAAGTTGAGGAATAATGTAGTTAAGCTATTGGAAGACAAAAGTTATAAAAATGGAAAGCAAATATCCTATCCCTTTACTCCCAGTCTCCTAGGTCTTGACTTGGAGTTGGACTGTTTGTTTTTTAAGACTGTCCTCTCCATTCATGAAAACAAATAATTGTTTTTTTCAAGCTTTCCTTCTCCTGAAAATACAATAATAGCTAAATTTAAATCATCTATACTTAAAAATTAGATAAATCAACTTGTCCTATGAAGTAAGTGCTCATTCTGCAGTATCTGTTGCTGACAAGGTGAAAGATTTTTAGTTTATGGATTGGAAATTATTGCTATACATAACAGTAAACATTCCTAAACTTGTATGCTAGGGACTGCATATGTAACTTTGAGTTTCTCATGTACTCCTTTGAAGTGTGTTTGAATTAGTTTTCCAGTTAAATAATGTTTATGTTTTTAGAGTTCAGCGTGTGCATTTGATTATTGTTCATAAAATGTACAGTGCTGTAAAATAGTCTTTTACTTCCTAGTATTTGCTTGGCTGTGGACTCTCTGCTGAGCTTTAACATATTGAGGAACTCTGTAGCTGCTGCACCAGCTCTGACCTGAATTAAATTTGCAAAACAAAGTTTTGCATCTGGTAACATTTGGAACTCTG
Organism: Formicarius rufipectus; assembly: GCA_013399695.1. Classification (NCBI taxonomy): domain Eukaryota; kingdom Metazoa; phylum Chordata; class Aves; order Passeriformes; family Formicariidae; genus Formicarius; species Formicarius rufipectus. The sequence continues at coordinate 312,954 of VXAU01002242.1, forward strand.
TTTCATTTTGAATGGTTATGTAGATATACATGACTTCTGTCTGTTTGATGGGCTCTCAGCATGTTCAAAAGAGCATGCAGGCATGCACTTCTGTTTCTTAACTTTCATATGGCATATATCCCTATTAAATTGTGTAAAAAATATTTTTGCCTGAAGTGGCAAATATTAACTTTTCCCTTTTAAGTAAAGGGACCCTATTTCCATTTTGTGTACTTAGAAAGCTGTATGTACAGTCCTGTTCAGTGCTTTATTTGTATAGTGAATTTTCACTGATATTTGTCTGTCTGCACACAGCAGTAGAGGATAAAGATTATTGTCAATTGCATTCCAACATTTTTTCCTAATGTTACAGATTTGTCTAGGTGAATTTGCAGTTGTGTAGCTTGAAATGTTTTTTCTGCTTTTTGTTAATTGCCAATTGACTGTGGGCTACTATATTCTGTAAAAATGGAGGAGGAGAAAAAAAAAAAACTATTTTTGATGTGCCCAGTGCATGGCCTATGTAGAACACTTGCTGTGCTGTTTATTGACTGTTAGTGTGCATTCTAATTTGTGTTTCCTGGCAGTGTTGTTTGTGTTGGTGGGGACGGCATGTTCAGTGAAGTGATGCATGGTCTCATTGGAAGAATTCAGAAGGACTCTGGCATAGACCAAAATAATCCCAAAGCATCATTAGTCCAGTGCAATATAAGGATTGGCATAATTCCTGCTGGTAAGAAAGGGTTAACTTTTGGGTTGTTGTTTTTTTTGTTTTTTTTTTTTTAATTTCATTCTTGACATTTTTTCCTATTCACAACTTCTTGCGTTTAGGCCTAAGTGTAAGATCTGAGCAACAGTATTCCATAAAGGCACTTAACTAAAGCTATTTGTATCCAGATACAATTACTGATCATGTGCGATTTTATTTAGGAAGAGTATTTTGTAAAGGAAATCAAATCTTAATACACAACGTCAAAATTTAATTACCACTTCTTTCCTTATGGCTTACTGTGTGTTAATATAAGATGTTGACAGTTATACTCTTCTGAACACATTAACGAATTGAATTTACTGAACAGAAATTTACCTATTAATATTTTTTCCAAATGCTCTACAAATTTAGTTAGAATTGTAGTGAGAACCTCCCACTGGTCTGGCAAACTCCAAACAAATGCTAAGATTTCTTCGCTTTCTTTTCCTCCATTTGCCATCGCAGCAGGTATAGGGCAACTACAGTTGAGGAACAGTTCTGTGTTTCCAGACCAAGTTGCAGTTTCTGCCCCTTTTTGGAGATCCTGTACATTCACAGTGCTGAATTTCAGCCCGTCTCTCGTTTGAGAGAACTCATTCTTCAAATTGCAGTCTTTAGTGATTTTATTATTGTTATACTTACTGACAATGAAGGCACTCTGGATCAATCTTGCTGTTTTAGTGTCCCAGGTGTTACCTCACCTTGCCCATTTGGTCCTCAAAGGTTACTTCAAAAGTGGACTTACAAGATGACTCTCTTCCAGAACCGAATTAAATGTTGCAACTCTTTAACAGCGCTTTATCTGTAATTTCGAGATCTCCATAGAGAGACAAATGGACAGTCCGGTGGCTTTTCTATGCTGTTCTCTTTTTCTTGTCTGATGCTTCAGCTTTCAAGTAAGAACTGGAATCTGAAATAAACATTTTGAGCTTCTGATTAGAATTAAAATAAAAGTTTCTGAGAAAATTTAGCACAGCTTGTAAAAATATACCAAATGAAGTAGTACAGTTCTGTCCTCAGCCTTTAGGTGAATAATTTTATATCCCTTATGTCTTTGTGAAGAATGTATCCAAACCCAAATGATCTGAATTGTTACTTTGAAGAAGCTTAACCTTTTCTGTTTGCAATACAGTAAATATTTAAATGTCTAAAAGTTGCAATGTGATTCTCCCCTTATGGTTTTTCACTCTCCTTGTTAGCTAGCGTATTAAGGGTTCTGTATAACAGAATTACTATATTTAAGTTATTCTGATTTTATTTGTTAAAACTTGGTATTAAAGTCACTTTGTGTAACAAAGTTCACAAGAAGAGAATTTGAAATGTTCTTCCCTTCCTTTTCCTTATTTGGGCAAATTTCTTGAACTAAAGGTTTTTTGCTTATGTAATTAGTTTCAGAAGATTTTGCCTACTGGTGATACATGACTGTAAGAAGATACAATTGAAAAAAAAAGAACCTCAGTATTAAGAGCTATTGCTTTGTCCTTAGAAAAGACTAACCTTGCTTTTTTAACAATTTCTTAATACATTTTTTCCAGTTGCACCCAGAAAGTATGACCTTCACTGATACTCCAATTTTGCTAACATGTATGAAGTCACTTTCTTCTCTTACATATTTTAATGTTTTGTTTGTTGTATTTTGTCCATTGTATCCTTTTGTTATTTGAATGTATACTGTATGTTCTATTCCTTGAACTGACATGAGATGCTGTGTTAATCAGTGCTATAATTCAAATATTTTCTCCAAGTCATTATTCAAATTTCACAAAAATTATTTATAATGGTGTATAAGGAAGCTGGCCTTACAGTTCTATTAATTCAGTTCTTGGAAGAGGAGAATACATGTCTTAGTCTTCTCGTATACTGTGCAATATTTAAGATGATCCATTACTCTATATATGGGAAAGTGCTTATTTGCTGAAAAAGGTAGTCAAATCACTGAATAAATCTTAACCTTTTCTTAACACATCTAGTCATTACAGGGACCTTAAACTGAGTTCTTCATAACTGACCTTTATTTAAAAATCCTAAGAGCTCATTAATGGATATTGAAAACAAACACTGCTCACAGTTTAGAGACTGAGATCTAAAGCTCTGTGTGTCCTCTGATACACATGGAGATAGCCCAGACTCCTGTCACCACTGAGTAAACTAAGGTGACACTGGATCAGTGTTTTTGCCTATTTCATCTTTCAGTTCCTGATGTCAAGCTGTGTTACCAGAAACATGGCAGATTGTGGTTTGTGGTTGTGATTAAACAGTTTCTGTATTCAAATAGACACTCAATTTAGCACACAATCTTTGCTCACTGATGGTCAATTTAACTGTACAAAGGTTGGAAATTACAAATTAAAGAGGTTTAATGCTAAAACACTCCTATCTATATGACTGGATTTGAGTAATAGCAGTACTCCATTGTGCAGGCCCTTTTTGTAAAACTGTTGAATGATACTTGTATAACACAGTTCTAACTTTCTGAAGCAAGTCCCTGCTTGGCTCTTTTTTTTTTTTTTCTTGAACAGATGTCTGTTTCCAGACAGTCTCTTTTCTTAGTGTGTCTTTTGGTTGAGAAATGTCATGATTTCTTATGCTTTATGAGACATTTTTATGAAAACACTTGTATTTTTATTGGCATGAATAAAAGGCTTCCTCTCAAATGGCAGTTTTAACTTCTGAATTTCTCTTAGTTGCAGCCATTCTTCAAATCTACCAGTGTAAATTGACTGATTGCCATTGTAAACAGATTTTCTGGTAAGAGTACTTAAAGGTTGTAGCACACTATGAAAACCTCTGTTTAGTTATTTCTTACTTCCAGCCTTAAAAACTAGTAATTTCTTTCTAGCCTTAAAAGCACATTCAGCCATGGAGTCTCACTGCATTGAGAGTAGTAGCATGTCTCCACAGAACCTAAAAACAGACAATTGTTTCTGTTACAGCATGTGACACTGGGGTTTCATTCACTTTCTTTAGTATTACAATTAGACCCTCTGGAGTAAGCCAAAGTAATTCATTGTTCTTGTTAAATTTCACACAGAATAGGAGGACGAAATTGTCAACTGCTGTCATAGGACTCTTTAGTTAAAAAGTACTTAATAGATTAAATGTTCTAATGATCCTAGCAGGTAGTTAAAAATAAATAAAAATCCCACTTCACTCTGTTCTGTGACATAATACTACTGCATTCATTCCGAAAACAAAGTCTGCAACCTACCCTGGAGATAGGGGAAAAATTCTTCCAAACATTAGGGAAGATTGACTAAAGTGTAGACATAAGTTAATAACTACAGTGATTATAGACCTCTAGTGAATCCAGATCATGCTCATTTTTGTGGTAGCTAACTCTGTAATGTCTAGGATTGAAGCATGCACTGTGATTATAATCTTGACGTGGAAGTTAAGAATGCTTAAGATGGCACAGGCTTCCTGTGTGAAGGTAGTATAGAAAAATGGTGAAGGATTCATTCACAAACTTAAAAAAACAGATTAAAGTCAAATCATGAAGTATGACTGGACTCATATATTACTGTCATCTAGAGTCTAAAAATTCTCTTGAAAAATGTGTTCTAACATAGCAATTAAAGCTACCTTTTTTAATTACTCCCAGGAATGTGTTCACAGCCTTCTCAGTTACAGTGTTTATAATATTTAATGATCTTGCTGTTTAGTTAGCATCTCATTTCATAGTTCAGTATATCCACTTTGAAATCTGAAGTGTAATGTTTTATGTTTCTCCTTCAGCATTTTAAATCCATTATACTTCTTGAAATTAGTCGTAGAGCTAAATGCTGCATTTAATATAATGGGCCTGCTGTGGAGACAACTAAGTCAAGATTACTTATTCCTGTGATATTAATTTCACCTCTTAAATTTGCCATTATTGGATTAATCCATTTTTGTTGTACTGTGTTCTTGAACTTATGCTAAAGTGATTATCTACCAAGAAATCCCACACCAAAATCCTTCTGAACTCTTTAAGCCGTTCTGCAGATGTTAAACTTGATTTCTCAGTCTCTGGATGCAGAAAAGATGATGTATAAAACTTTTGAGTACGAGCATGACTGTAAGCCCTGGGCCATTCATTTGTCCCTATGAGTAACTTCTCCCCTTACTTTTGAGTGTGCCAGATCCTTGTCACTTAAAAATCTCTCCCCAGAAAAGTCAGTTTCTAGATTTGTTTTTTCAGAATACTAAGTGCTATTTGACCCAAGAGTATGCAGTTATTCTTTCAGTAGCATGACTCCCCTGACATTTTGTCTATGAGATCACTGCATGGATATTGACTTCACAAAACTACTGCACACATATGGGACCCCCACTGAAGTTACTATTCTACCTGTTTTCACTACAAAATCTTTTTTTCATGCTATTCGTGTAGATTCAGTGTGTGTTGTGGCAACACCTGCCCCTATCAAGAGTATTTTACATGGAGCAATGCTCATGAACTCTAAAGGATTTATATTTCTTTATTAAATTTACTCTTTTCCATGGGATCAGCATCTAGCTGACTTACTTCTGTCACCTGCTTAGTTTAGCATTTCTGGTTGTTTCATTTTCCTTCAATAAGAGCAAAAAAATATTTATAACCCACACCATGCATGTGCTTTGGTTTAAGGAAACTTGGTTCCAGTTTAGTAGACTGATTATATTTCAGAGGATTAATTCCAGCATTTTGATGTTTTTTTGTTGGTCCACAGAATCAACAGTATGAGTTCTTCCATACAACCAGGAAATCTGGTTTTGCTTAACTCTTTCGTGGTTCTATGACTGATTTAAAGCTTGTGAATTGGGGTCTGAGCACCTGTCTACATGACTTGTCTACTCTCAAATATCCAGCAATCTTTGTGTGTAAAGCGAAAATCTGGTGATTTAGCTGTACTATGTTCTGTGTGGTGCAGTCTATCACTTTGCTTTCTTTAATATTGCTTTAGCAAAAGTGTTTTATGGGGAGTACATGCTCTTTAATAAATACATACCTTGATCATTCCTCCTTATGATTAACTGAAAGGAAGGATTACTTTGATAATTTTGAGATCACAAAATGTATTTATATAAAAGATTACATTTTTCATATTTGGGGAGGGAAAGATCATAGAAGAACTTGCCTGTATAACAACTATGTGGCTGTAAGATACTTCTTAATAAAAAAAAACAAAAACAACCAGAATTCAGAGAAAAAATGTAAAGTATGGCAGAGATTCAAAGTAATTATACTGTAACAAAGACAAGTTGATGTGCCCTCTACATACTTCACAGAATCACAGAATATGCCAAATTGGAAGGGACTCACAGGGATCATCAAATCCAACTCCTGGCCTTGCACAGGACCATCCCCAAGAGCCACACCATGTGCCTGAGAGTGTCATCCAAAGACTTCTTGAACTCTGTCAGGCTTAGTCAGGCTTCATGTTTTCATTAAGCTCTTAATATCAAAATATCTGGGATGAGAGCTTTCTTTATCAGGGAGAATTCAGATATTCAGTTGTCTGTGTGTGGTGGCAAGGTGCCACCATCATTGAAATGTACTAACCCTATGCAAGACAACTGTTGTACTAGAGTAGCAATTGGAAGCCAAGTAGCAGAGTAATCTACAGCACTTGAACACTGGTGGTTGGTGGCATTTTAGGTAATGGAGTCAATCTCCTTAGGGTGAGTTTCAGTTTGAAATTGGCACTCAAATTTTCATGCTTATGTTTGATGTCTACAAGTGAGATGGATATCTAAACTCTTGTTATAGCCAAGAGCCATCTGGGCAATATGATCAGTAGAGCCTGTTAATCTCTTGCATCTGCCTGTCACATGCATATATCTTGCTTCCTGAGACTCTCCCAGGGGCCTGTGTGTGAGTACCTTGAATCAAGTTCAAGCTGCCATCAGCTCTTCTTGACAAGGTATTTTTGACCAGAATGGAAGCTTTGACATACTATCTACAATGTTAAATGCACACATGTAGCTACATATGTGTCTTAACCTGAAACTTAATCATTCCCTTGCATGCTGATTTTCTTCTCTACCAGCACGCCAATGCAAAAATTAATTACTCTAGTGAAGATCTCTTGGGTTTTGGGGGAGCTTTGAGGGTTTTTTTTTTAAGTGAATTAGGGCCCACTTTAGCAGATGGTCCAACTACTTTCTTCTCATTTGCATGTAGCTCTGTGCAACCCATAAAAACCTCTTATATTTCCTCCACTCAGGCTCTTGCCATAAAAAATCCTCAAAGAAAATCTGGCAGAGTATGTATATAATTTTTTTGTTAGTTTAACCAGAGAATACAACAGCCACTACTAAACATTAGTCAAGAGTTGTGCCCTGTAAAAGCTTCTTGCCCAAACTGGGTGATCCAACAATCCTAAACTATTAATCAATTAAACTATTATTCAAACTGTGTTTGCATTCTAATCCTGTTTTTCATATTAGACTTATAGTGATGAAATAACTCAGATTTTGGTGGGGTTTATGTGTGCATCTCTTCTGAGTGCTGTTTCAGCAGCTGTAGATTTCATACCTATTGAAGGCCCACCTAATGGTCTAAGATTCTTGTTTGGTTAAGGAGTATTCAAAAATATTCAAATCCTTAGTCACCATGAACATTCTGGTGATCTTTAAACCAGTCTATTAAGTTCATGCTAGGTGTGGTGTTATATTCTCTTGGCAGGTATGTAAGAAATACCATACTTATGTCACTGGCTTTGTTGCTCCGCACTACCAGCTCCAAGAGGAAAAAAAAATACATTTACTGTTTGAGGTTGATACTCCACTGTGATGTCTTAGAAAGAGGCATGATTTGACACTTGGTAAAAACTGTTGGTGTCTTCCTCCGCCTCCCATTTTACAATCTCAGAATTCATTTCAGACTTCAGTTTTAATTTTGGCCCTTCCTTGCTAGTTAATGAATAGAAATGAGAATAAGTTCTATGTAATTGCCAAAGAGATTAATCAGCTTTTAATTGACTATGGAAAATCACAGGGAGATAAGCCTCTGTGCTGAAATGTAGCTTGCATGAATTACCCTTTTCTCCTCCCACCTGTAGTGTAATACTACTTGGAAGCTTTCTTTACATAAAGACAAATGTGATTAAGTAATTCTAGGAGCAGAAGGCACACAGATCTGGAAAAAAAGAGAAAGGCTAGATGAAGTGCTAAGTTTCTACATTCAGCAGTAAAAATTCAGGTCAGATCTCTCAGTGGCTATTTTTTTTTCTTTGTTTTTCCTTTCAAAAGTAGTGGGAATTTGATTTCTGCATAATTGAAATTCATGAGTATAGGAGGCACAATGAAACTAAAAAACTTGTCAGTAAGTATAGCTTCAGTTTCCAAACTCTACTTAGTATTTTTGCTATAAAACTCTAAATGTGACATGAGATCATTATCTGTGTACCTTGTCTATTACTATACTAAGAGAAATTGGACTCCTGTTTCCTGTGCAATGGCATATGACTGTAATGGTACACTTTCACAATCTTGAACCTCAGCCTTGTAGTGAGATCTAGTTTCACTGTTTCTTTTGTTGGGCAGTTCTGTTATATTTAAATTCTCTTTGACTGGCTCCAGGAGCTGCTTCTTGTTCACTGTGGCAGATTTCTGCATAGTGTTTACTTGGTAGAAGCTTCTTTCATGCCGTTCTCAGGTAGAGGAAGTGTTATCTGTTTTCTGAGAAGTGAATTGGAGGGGAAAGGATTTTCTTTGCTCCTATTCTTTACTGGGTATGCCCTGACTGTTTTTGAATTGAATAAGAAGCAATCAGCTAGTTTAAATAGTGATTAATTATTCCTCCATTTTTCTACTTCAATTTGATTGGGCCTCAGAAATTAAGTACTCTGTATTTGAGCTGCAATCAGCTAGTGTACAGATAGCAAATCTGAGAACATGTATGTGGACAAAGTAAGTTTTTCTTTTCGTATATCTAGCCTTGACTTTGAAGGAATTCAATTTTATGGAGGTGGTAGGAGAAACTGTAAGATAAATTTGGAGTTAGATGCTGCAACAAATGCACTTCTGTATGTCTGCACCTGACTTCCAAGTCCCTGCTGCAGAGTAGAAGATAGATCCTTATGTTAGGCTCTTGTTTTTTATACGGATCAGGTAGAATTGTCCATTTCTAAACAACACATATGTGAAGCCTAAAGCTTCACTCCTTTCTTCTTGTAGATATTTTGCATCAAGACTGTAAATGTACATCTCTATCCATTTTGCTCCCCTATACAGAAACTAATTCCTGAAAGCAAATATTTACCAATTTTCAAATAAAAGAACTGAGCAGAAGTTTCTGATTTAAGACTGAAGGAAGAGATGTTGACATCATGGAATTTAGATCAGTACCACAAAAAAGAGGAGACCAGTCAACTTCTCTTCTTTTCATGAGATCTCAATGAGCAAGAAATCATAAGCAAAGGAGAATCAATGTATGCCTGCCTTAACTGATATAAAAGCTATAATGTAATCCCGAAATTTTCCATGTAAAATAATTTACTTCACTAACTGCTACATAGTTATTGCTTATATTGTGAAAATCCTTGTTATTTGTACAGAGAGAAATGACTCGGACTGGGTGGAGGGGAATGTTGCAACTTAAATAATATTTGTATCCCTGTATTTTTTTGTTCCATGAAATAGAAAGGGGCAAACCAAAGAAACGTAATGCTTTTGTTTGGAGGATCATACCCATAATATTTGTTTTGCAAAGATAGAAACTGATCTCTAGTTTTTTGTTTTTCAGGATCAACAGATTGCATATGTTATTCAACTGTTGGCATTTCTGATCCAGTAACATCAGCTCTTCATATTATTGTTGGTAGGTGGTCACAGTTTGCTGGTTTGTTATGAAAATTATGAAAATAACCCAAAATATTAATTTAATTTAGTTTTTTCTATATGTCTGTGAAATATAATTTGAAATAATGGCTGAGTTGAAATAAGAAGTTTTTGTCTAGGATTTAAGTCTCTGATGCAGAAGGTTAAAAATTAATTTCTTTCCCTACAGTAATTCATTGTTTTCAAGGGATCATAGCATTCTGAAGCTTTGGTGCTAAAGTTTTCATGCATTCTAGCATTCTTTTGAAAATAGTAAAATGCATTAAGCAGCATCAGTTGTTGGATTATATCTCTCTATATATGTACATCTGTCTTAGAGAAAGCTACAAGAAGTGCTTGTGCACTTGAATAGTAGCATTTTGTGCTAGTCATCCAATTGTCCTATGCAATTCAATCTTCTCATGCCAAGTGAGAAGTATGACTTCTGCTTGACTAGAATTAGCTGATAATTGCTATTTTTTTACCATCTGTAAGTCATGTATTTGAGGAGGAACTAGGGAGGAAAACCACTCTGCAAAAAGTGCTTTTTGATCATGTTGTCGTAAGGAGGGGTGCTGATACTGCCATTTCTCAGTCCCCTGGTAATGGAAACCCTGAACTGCATGGGGGCTAAAGGAGACAGCTTGACATATTCAGTGCATTGTGATTTGTGATGTCCATCCCATCTGCCATAAACTGAAGAAATACAGTCACCCAGTTCTTACTACAGAATTTGAAAAATTGTGCAAGGTGGTCTTCAGTTGTAATGATGCTGTGTAAGTGTAAAGGAGGGAGTTTCCAAATTACAATTAATTCATTATCACTTATTAGTGAGTATTTAACAGTTGCAGAGGAGCTGGTGTTGCAAAGGTTTACACATGTGCTTTTCTTACTAACCGATGGTTAACTCTATTCAGCATCTCTAGAGTTTTGGCCATTGGACTATTGCAGAAAGATGTGGCTTTAGTATATCATAGTATTTCAGCTGTGTTAGTAAATCTCAGAATCAGAGAGTGGGTCAGGTTGGAAGGGACCACAGTGGGTCATCTGGTTCAACCTCCCTGGAGAAGAAAAAAACCAAACACCAAATAGCAAAGAAGCAACACCACCACTACCCCCCTGCCCCAATGCCCACCACCCTAAAGCAAACACTATGAGGACATCAGAGAAATGGTCTACTCCTATTTTTTAGGGATTTTCAGGACTGGATAATCCCTGAGTAATCTGATCTGACCTCATAGCTGAACCTACTTTGAGTGGGGGTTTTTATGAGAAACCTTCCAAGGCCCCTTCCACCTTGAATTATCTTGAATTATATGACATAGAGGTTTAAGTAGTATCCAGTAAATGTACAGAAGATGCAGCATTGATCTGCTCAGGGAAAGGGTTGTCAAGCATTGACATAGGGTGTCCAGGGAAGTGACTCAGTCATCATCCCTGGAGGTATTGAGAAGACATGTAGTGGCAGACATGGTTCAGTGGTGGACATGGCAGTGCTGGGTTGACAGATGGACTCGATGATCTTAAAGGCCTTTTCCAAACTAATTGGTTCTGTGACTCTATCCCTCCTACTGCTGCAGGGTAAATGAGTGTAAATTTTTGTTACATGTTTTTAGCATACTGAATCCTTTCTTCTCACTTGGTGTTTAATGCTTTTTAAAGTATGAGATTAAATCAGTATTAATTTAAAAATAAGTTTTCCTTTTCTGCATGTGTAAGAAATACTTGCATATATGACATATCTCTTACGACAAATGCAACAGATCTCTTTTATTTTTAAAGACTTTGCAGTGTTAAAGTTGCATCATGTTTGCAGCTGCAAATAGAATGTCTTAACAGAACCTTGCACCTCTAACCTTCCTAGGTGACTGTCAGCCTCTGGATGTGTCTTCTGTACATCACAACAACACATTTTTGAAGTACTCCGTATCATTGCTGGGTTATGGTTTTTATGGAGATATATTAAAAGATAGCGAAAAGAAGAGATGGATGGGTCCGATGAGATATGACTACTCAGGTAACTCATGTAATTATTACATTTTCTAAGCATGTAAGCATTTTAGAGCAGTTGATTTATTCTCTCTAAACCAACCTTTTGTGAAACTTTTAACCATTAGAAACAGACTAAACCCGATTTTAAACTCCTTGCAGTACCAAGTACATTGGATCACATCATATAGATCTCTGTAACTTTGGGGTTAACTTCGACAGTGAGCTCATTAAAGTTGTGTTGAATATGTGCCACCTACTGATAACTGCCTAAAACCCAGTAACTTCTCTGTGCTAATCATTTGGAATTTCTTTTTAGTCACTAAGAGGGAGATGGGCACTCCTGTGTCTTAGACTTTTAGCTGAATTGTTAATTTTCCCCTTCGTCTAGCACTAGCACTGATTACAGAGAAAGATGAGTGATTTAGCCTTGTCAGCTAATATTTGGATAAATCCTATGCTAGTAGAAATTATTTTTTCCCTTCTTTGATTTACCTTGTGTTAGGGAAAGAAGACACATGAGGAGAATTTCAGTGTAGGCCAATTTTAAGATTCAGCTTTAATGTATAACTAAGTTTTTGAGTTGTTTTTTAAAGATGTCAAATAAAATAATGGTGCTTTTGGCAAATACTGAAAAGCTGATGTGGTTTCTCCTTGTTTTTTACAGTCTAAAACATCATGATGCAAAGAGCTTTGAGCTTGAGGAGGGCAATTATTGTTTTGCAGTCCTTAGAGAATGAAAAAGAGGAACAATCAAGTGCTGTAGGCAGAGATGTTTGAAATATGGATTTATAATGACTTAATACTGCATAATACTTTTTTTTTATGTAGGCTTCAAGACTTTTCTTTCTCATCACTATTATGAAGGAACAATTACTTATCAACCAGCAAAACACACACTGGGATCTCCACGAGATAAAGATAGCTGCAGAACAGGGTAGGCTAATGTTTAGCTCTGGATATTTGGCATGAACTATTTTAAAAGGTCTGTACATAAATAGAGGTCACAGAAGTGTTGTTTTCAATATCAGAATACTTGCTCTGAAAGAAAGAAGCTTGTAAAGAAAAAGTATTTACTCATTAAATAGAACACCTCATTTTATCAGGTCATTAAACAAAACTATAATACAATTTTGTTGTGTGATTCTCCTCCTCCCTCAGTTTTAAGTTGTCTAAGTTTAGAGAACTTAGAAAAATTTATAACTAAAACAGAGAGACAAATCTCCTTTAATTCAAAACAAAATTTAATTAAGGTATGATAAATGGAAGGATAACAGTTCCTAGCTATGATATATATATGTATATTCAAGAGACAACAGAACAACCAAGGCAGAATGAATAAAAACTCCTGGATCAAAACCCCCCACAAACACACACACAGTCTGTCCCCGGTATTTACGGGCAGCGAGCGAGGAGATGAGTGGCTGGTGCTGGGATGCCCCCGGGGGGGTGGTGGATGGGAAGAAAGGCTCCGGTGTGTCCCTCCGAAAGGCTCGGGGCTGCTGGTCTCGGGCTGGAGCTTCCGATGTAAGAAAAGTTCTCCCACGTCTAGGATGCGCGCCGCTGGCTCCCTCACAGAAGGCCCGGTGTAAGGGGGCCCCCCCCGGCTAGCGATGTCGTCTCTGTCTCTCTCTCTCTCGGGCAAAAGTCCACAAACAGTCCCAAAAAATCAAAGCTTTGTAATCCAGGTATGGGAAAGGGAAACAGCAGGAAAAGCAAGAAAGAAACCCAAGACTCCGGGGTTTCTCCCTCCGCCGTCTCTCCCTGCAGACTCCTGCTGCCCACTCTCCAAAACCCGTAAGCCACTCTCCCCCACTCTTAATCACCGTACTCTTGGTTCCTTTGTTAGAGACAAATGGCCCGGGCTGGGACAATTCACTCCTCATTGTGAGGGTGGGGGAAGAAAAATTCCTTTAGAACCTGAACCTATAACATTAGTGAAGCAACGTGTAACAGCACAGGGCCCAGTTACAAGATGCTGAGTGCACTATGCTGTGTTACTGTTAAGAAATTAGAAGTTTGGATGCTTTATAGCTTCTACAAATGGAAATAATAATTCAAAAACTCTCAAGTATTCATACTGTAATTGGATCTAACAATTTTGGCAGTGGTTTTAGTACCATAACAACAACAGGTATGACCTGTCTTGAGGATAAGTCCTCTCAGGAATTTAGCCTTGTTTTTTGTGTACTGCAATGATGCTGTGTAAATTCTGTGTGATATTCTTCACTTGTTTCTTCAGTCAGGGGGCCTACTTTAATCTCCCAGTGCTTCTTCCTTTCTCTTTGCTTTCACCTGCTTGAAGTTATGCACTAGTACTTCTTCTTTATATATGGATTTAGCTATCAGAGATAAAGTAGTTGTCACAGCAGCAAACAGCACAGCAGGATACAGAGGAGCCTGAAGCTTTGTCCAGAAGTGACATGGAATCTGATGAGACTGCTGTGCTAGTGCTGTGACATGCTACAGATCACAGTCTCTAGTATTAGCTGGAGCAACTATCCTCATCCATCAGTTGTAGGGGACTCTCCAGATAGAGAAAGCTGTCATCCAGGTCTCAATAAGGGAGTAAAGAGTGCCTGGTGCCTCACGGGGGGTTTTATACATCCTGATAACTGCTGGAAGGACAGTAGGGCTGAGCCAAGCAATTTAAGAGAATCCTGGAGTGTGGTAATGACATTGATCATGCAGGTGATGGACAGGCTGGGTAGGACAACTGTTCTGCTGGTCTTGTTACAGAAAATAAAAAGTGGAGATGTGACGGTTGAGGGGAGTTTTGGCAATGCTGACTGTGAGATTATAGAGTTTTAAATCCTGAGAGAAGCAAGAAAGACAAAACATAGAATTGCAAACCTGAACTTTAGGAGAGCACATTTTGGTTTGTTTGGGGATCTTGGTAAGATTCCATAGGAGACTGCCTTGGAGGACAAAGAGGCATAAGAGAGTTAGTTGGTACCTCCTTAAAGCACAAGAATAATCCATTCTGATATGCAGAAACTTGAATAAGCACAATAGAAAAGCAATGGGGATGAGCAACAAACTGAGTAGTAAAGAGAAGGTAAAAATGGAACAGTTTACTTTGGAAGAACACAAAAAACATTGCTTAAACACACAGAAATGAAATTGAGAAAGTCAAAGCTCATGGGGAATTGAAATCAGTGAGGGATGAAAAGGGCGATGTTTCTTTTGGCGGGATTGATTAAGTATACCAATCCTAACAAAAGGAACTGTGTGCCTGCTGCTAAGTGATAAAATATATGAATTTAATTATAAGAATTACTCCTTTACCCCATTTTTCACTGATGTAGTCTGTCCCCAGGCCATACAGGTCCCCAAGCCCAGGGATGAAGGGGAAACAGTGGACGTTACATACCTTGACTTTAGCCAGATTTTATGAAGACCTTTGGTCCTGATTCCAGTAGTATTCTTAAAACCACATTGATGAGATGTGGATTAGGTAAGTGGGTGGGTGAGTAAGTGGCTAGACTACTAGAAAGGTTTTGAATACCAAGTCCTGCTGACAGCCTATTACTAATGGTGTCCTTTGGAGGTCAGTACCAGGGCTAATGCTGTGCAATGTCTTTATTAATGGCTGGGACAGTTTCAGAAAGTGCACTGGGCAGTTTTATGGATGATACCAGATTGGGAGGAGTAGTTTATGTTGAAAGTCAGGACTGCCATTTAGACGGACCTTGGTGGGCTGAAGAAATGGCTGATAGGAACCTGCTGAAGTTCAGGAGAGGTCAACGTCCTGTACCTGGGGTGGAATAGTCTCATGCAAGAGTGTTGACTGGGCACTGACTAGCTGGAAGGCAGCTCTACCAAAAAGAACTTAGGGATCCTGGTGGACAACAGCTGTACCTGAGTTACCAGCATATTCCCTTGCAGCAAGAAACGCCAACCTTGTATGAGCTTTCTAAGAGAAGTCAACAGGTGAAGAGTGATTCTTCCCCTGCACTCAGCACTTGTGAGATGGACTGTCTCTAAACAGTGTCTTTCACTGTTACAGCAGTCAAATATTGGAATAAGATGCCCAGAGTGGACTTTACCCTTGCAGATCCTCAAAACCTGAGTGGGATACTGAACATCCTGATCCTTTAAGACCAACTTTGAGCAGAGATTTGGATCACATCAGGGGTCCCTTCCAACCTGTGTGATCTTATGGTTTTCTGTTGCCATTATCTCTGACATTCAGTAATCTTCAGCACTTTATTTAAGTGCTGAAGGGCATTCTCTCCAGGGCTATGATGATTCATGCCACCTCAGGATAGTCAGTTCTGTACTGCATCTTGTGGTGGGGAATGATCTTGTAATGATTGAGTAAAACAAAAAAGTTGAAATGAATAATAGTGGGGTTTTTTTTCAGGAACTGAATGGTATTTTTGTTTTCAGATGTTACATTTGCAAGAAAACTGAACAACAGCTGGCCGAACAGCACAAGGAATGTGGATTAAAACATGAAGGTAAGTTGTCATAAAAAGTAAAATGCTGTAGTATAAAACAAATCATCCTTTTCAGAATATATTAGTTCAAATGTGTGCGTATTTTGGCTTATAAAACATTTTGAGTTACTAGATAATTAATGACACTAAATGTATAAGTGTCATCATCCTCCTGTACTTGCCATTGGTGAGGCCACACCTCAAATCCTGTGCTCAGTTTTGGGCCCCTCAGTGCAGGAAAGAGATTGAGGTACTAGAACCTGTCCAGAGAAGAGTAACAGAACTGGCGAAGAGTTTGGAGCACAAATCTGATGAGGAGCAGCTGAGGGAGCTGGGCTTGTTTAGCCTGGAGAAAAGGAGGCTCAGGGGAGATATTATTGCTCTCTACAACTGCCTGAAAGGAGGTTGGAGCCAGCTGGGAATCAGGCGCTTCTTCCAGGTTACAGGTGAGAGGACAAGATGAAATGGCCTCAAGTTGCACCCAAGGGGGTCTAGATTGGATATTAGAAAAGGTTTCACAGAAAGGGTTGTCAAACTTTGGAAAAGACAGCCCAGGAAATCACCATCCCTGGAAGCATTCAGAATTAATGTGGATGTGGTGCTTGGGGTTATGGTTTAGTGGTGAACACAGTGGTACGTCGATGACAGTTGGGCTCGATGATCTCAGAGGTCTTTTCCAACCTAAATGATTCTATGATACTATGATTCTAATTCTGAAAAACGTATAAGGTGTCTCCTCCACCCAACCTCAGAAAATTCTGATAAAATTATACTAATTGCTTGTATATTTCAATGTGTTTGGTTTCTTTTCTTTTGAAAAAGTATATTCTGTAAGCCAGGACTCTCTTCTTTTTGTGAGAAGGACTGAACTGATAAACTGTCAAGTGGTATAGAAGGAAGCAGTTCATTAAGATAACTTTTAGAATAAATCAAGAATAAAAAATCGTGCTTGTTACTGCGAAAGTCACACCATGTAATGCTGTTTATTTAATATAACTGAATAGTGAACTTGGACAATTAATAACTGATCTAGTGGACTTAAGTGTTTGTGTACAACATTCCCACCAATACTCAGTATAAATGATAAATGAGATTTCTCTCCTCTTTCTCTAGTTATGCTGTCATTATTTTTTTGCACTCCTATCCCTGTGCACACTTCCTTGTTTGTTTGGGTTTTTAATGGCCATAATTTTTCCTTCCTTTAGTTAAAACAACTGTTAATGTATTGAATTCTGTGCAATCATTATCCTAGTTGTATCTCTTTATGTCTGGCTACTGTGTTGTAATGGGAGGAACTGATATTGATGCACTTGTGACCTTGCTAGAGAAAGATATGTAGGTTCATTTGATTGAGTTTTGCCTCCAGCCTTGGTTCATTTTTATGTTTGGATGGGTTGTTTTGTTTGTTTGGTTGGTTGTTTTCTAAATATGCTGTTTTGTTAACTTTCATCCAGCAAAGGAGCTACTAGAAAGCTGTAAGTTAGTGAGGAATCAAGACTGCTTTAGCCAATTTTGCACATGACATTAGGCAGTTGATTATATAGGATATTGTTTGCTTAAATCCATTTTACTGCTGGTAGCTGGCTTTCTTTGCAGTCCACTCTCTTCTTCATGCAGTACTGGTAAGCAAATAATACAGTCAGCTACTCTTGATTTGCAATAAAAAGGATTTTGAATGTCCACCTCAGATAAGCTTTTTACTCGGCAGGGTATATTGGCTGACTCTTTTACTGTGCCTACTTGGTTTGTGTACAATTCAGATAAGTTCAGAAGGATGTTTGATTGGCTGTCACCGAGCATATTTCTTTGTATTGTGCAGAATTCTTTGTGCATATTCTGAGTAAATGTTGAGTGTTAGTACGCTATGCTGATTTCAGCAACTTGGAGTATATGTGCACAATAGGCAGTTGCAATGAGTGCCATTTATGTGCTCCCGGCTTATGATTGCACTATTGTAGGAAAGATATTTTGAACAAATAATGTGCCCTCTTACAGTGATGCACCCTGTGGAATGGTTATGAAAACAGTTGGTCATTGAAAATACGAAAAATGCCCCAACTTTGTTCTTACTTAAACAGCGTAGGGGTTTTTTGAGTAACATGCTGAATTTTATACTGAATGGTATTTTTCCAGCGGGTGAAAACTATCTATTACAGTAACATATATAAGCATTCTACCTTAAGTAATTTGAGACTTACTTATTACAGTGAGCACACTTCAGAAGTTAATACATATCTAGACACGCTTATGACTAAATTACTAATGCTTCTTAGATAAACAACAAATGGATTTATTAGTGAAGTGTGTTGTTTTCATTTTTTGTGTGAGAACATGCCTGCTATTTCCAGTTCCAGTAGTTTCTTATGTTCATCTCAGTTACCTTCATCTTATTTAAGATTAAGATGTTGAAGAGCAAGAATAGAATTTTAAAAAGTTAATTCCCCTCAACTTTCACACTACAAGAGTTGAACTTGCCTCTATGTTTCCCCTTCCTGTGCCTTTGTGGGTTTACCCAAATAGAACTGATCCTGAATTTGGCATGCATATGTCAGAAATGGTGAGCAGTTTTGGTGGATCATCACAGTCTCTGAAGGAAGGAACAAATCAACTCTCTCTGTTAGTATGTGAAGAATACAGTTTTTTCTTAAAAAATCTAGTTTATTTTAGATATTCATTGATAGTATGTGAATATGCCTGGTAAAAACTTTTAAATTGCCAAGAATGACAGCTTTTTAGTGTTCTTGAGAGTAGATCAAATGACAATGTATCTCCATGTATGTATTGATGTGTTTCAGAAGGTGAAGAAGAATGGAAGGTTATTAAAGGGAAGTTTCTAGCCATCAATGCAGTAAATATGAGCTGTGCCTGTCCACGAAGTCCAAAAGGTCTTTCACCAGCAGCTCATTTGGCAGATGGTTCAGCAGACCTCATTCTAGTTCGTAAATGCTCCAGATTCGATTTTCTACGGTATCTTGTCAGACATACAAACCAAGATGACCAGGTGTGTATTCCCTTTGACAATGAATTCTACAGAGTCCATCTAAGTTGTAAATATCGATATTCTTATATGACAAAAGTAGCATCTGCAAAGCAGGTTTATTTTTTAAAGTTTATACATCTTGGATGACATAATCTTAGCATGTGTGTAATTAAAAAAAAAAGGCAGACCAAAACATTTTACCTAGGTCTAGTCTTTGGCCATAGCATTCTAACAGAATTCCACTTTTGCAAACTGAATTTGGTTTTATAACATTGTCCATTTATTTACTGTTGGAACAGTATTTAAAGTTATTTTATCATAACTGTGCCCCCATGTAGCTGTCATGAAAAACTACTCACAGCATGACATAGCTGAGGTAGATGTGGTAAAGAATAATAAATCACTTCTATAAACTGTATAAAAATGTGATTTAGAAGGAAGTTATCAGAACTGCAATTTGATTGTAGACTGCAGGCATTTAGCAGAATTTTAGTACATATATGTGACAATGATACGAGCTTTACACATTCAGCTTGAAATTCTTTCTTGCGTAGCTGTCAGAAGGGAAGATTCATCAGTGCTTTGGATTGTAGTATCTGTTGAAACCAGAGCTATGGTTGTGAATGCACACTCTTAATATTTGTCACAAGCTGCTATCATTAACATATTCTGGAAATTAACTGAACAGTGGACGAATGTCATATCTAGTGCATAAAAGCAAGAACAAATCTCACATGTTTATGATGCTATTCTTCCTCCTCTGTAGAAGAATTAGTATAGATTCTTTTTCTTTGTTTCCTCATTACCAGTGCCTGGGACATTGTGTCTGTTGTTTATATTCCTCCTTTCTGCTCTACTCAGTCTCCTCTTCTTCCCTTCACTCCTCACTCACTGTTGCCTTGATATTTTTGATCATTTGAACCCATCCCTGTCTGCCTTTCAAATTGACTTTAACATGTGTCAAGGGACTACATTCTACTTAGGCTTGAGACATGAGAGTATGCACAGGTGACTCTGCAGCCATGGCCACCTGCTTTTACACCCGAGCTGTTTGGATTAGCACACTGCTTTGTGAGCCTCATATCCATGAGCCACTGCTCCCAGGCATGGAGTTTGGTGTCTCCACAGTTTGTTTATGGTTAAAAGCCAAGGGAATTTAAGACCTAGGAGGTCCCTCCAACTCTGCTTTTTCTGATTGTCACTGTGGCCATTCCCTTTGCAGTGCTTCTGGTTTCTTTCTGGGTTAAGCTGGTTCTGGAGTTTAGATTAAATGCAGAGTTGTACATATGTCCTTACCTCAGGTTAGTGTCCACCATAATAGAGGGAAACTCTGTTTGAACACTTAAGGAAATGTGAAAAGAAAAAGGAAGAAAAGGGTGACTGCACATCCATACAGACTGGTTTCTTTGTTCACCTTTGCTTCCTTGCCATCCCCTTCCCATAGACACACAGAGACATACTCCATTGCCTTTGCTCAATGACTTGTCTGTATTCATTACAGATTGCTAAAGGTTTACGTCCATATCCATTTAGTTGCTTTCAGGGCAGGTGAGGGAACCCTATCATTTGATTGTTCTTTTAATTTGTGAAGCCTGTTTTAAAGCATTTGTACAATATTGTAGTGTAAATCTGCAGCCTCTGTTAATAAGAGTAATCTCCTAATTGACCTGCTTTTTCTAGAAGAATTACCTAGTTAAAATTAATAATATTGGCCTCTCTTCTTATTTTTATGTATTCCCAGCTCTGTGATTTGATCACACTCCTATGGAATTCTCACTTTCAGGGCATTGTTCCAAGTGCAAAGGCAGAAGACTTTCATGAAAGCCCATGTGTCTTAAGGACTGTAGTCAAAATGGTCCTGAGGATGGTGCAGAGATAAAATCTAAACGTTTTTGACTCTGTTACCACAATATTCTTTATAGGTTATTTAAATAGTTTTTATACTGCATTTGCTCATAATCTCAGAACCTGTTATCTGGTCATTTGTAAAGTGACAGTATTGCAGCTGCTTGAAGAGGACCATTGAGAAGTAAGGTTCCATTTTGACTTTATTGTCTTTCACTTGCATAGTTTTTCAAAACAAAAATCACTCTATGCCTCAGGTAAGCTTCTCTAGAAAACTGAAGTGGATGGACTTTTCTTGAATACAAAATGCTGCATGCTGGGTTCCTTTACACATCAAATGTATTTAATTGTAATTGCCTGACTTGCCTTTTTTTTTATAGTTTGACTTCCCATTTGTAGATGTTTATCGGGTGAAGAATTTTCAGTTTACGTCAAAGCTTTCAGAAGACAATGAAAGCAATGTCATGGACATAGGAAAGAAACGTTTTGGCCAGTTCTGCAGAGATCACCCAGCCTGTTGCTGTAATATTGTTAACAGCAGCTGGAATTGTGATGGAGAAACTCTGGATAGTTCAGCAATTGAAGTGAGGTAAGCTTTGATTTTTCTCTCTGTATAGCAGAACACATTAAGCCTTCTCATTGATTTTAAAGATACTCATAAAGGCATCCTGAAAAGGTACCTGTGTATAGCAAATTTGAGTCTTCTGATAATAAATTTTTTGTTACCTTTTTGAATCCATTCCAAAGAATACTGTAACCATATATGTTGTAAATGATCACTCTGGGTGAGATGGATGACCCTGCCTTTGAAGTCTTAAGAACTGGTATTATGTGCTTGAAGTGCTGAAAGTGAAGGTGCTATTGGGAGGATTCTTTTTAAATTAGTAGAATGCCTCATTACTCTGAGCAATAGCTCTTCCTATCAAGCTTAAGTAAGCATCTTTGTCTTACAGAAATGCTGAGTGTGTCTAATGTTTTTTGACACACAGCACAGAGCCTTATCTCCAGTCTTCACATATGGAGAAAGAATTTTGCAGTTGTGCAAATAATCAGATTAGAAAAGAAGTTTATGAAATCTGAAGGGTTTTTGTTTGTTTGCTTTTTGTTTTGTTTTTTGGGCTTTTTTTTGGTTGGGGTTTTTTGGATTAGTTTTGGCTACTTCTTTTTGTTTGTTGTTTTTAGAACAAAGGGAACCAAGACCATAATATTTGCACTCAAGTGTGTTCCATTAAAATATAATCACTTAGCAGTCCAAAAGGTATTTTTATAAATACTGTAGTTGTAAAAGGTTGGCTCATCTAAGTGCTCATAGAACTTTTTGTGTGGACAAATGAGAATACATGAAGGGGAGGATTGTATCAAGAATGAAAGTGTGGTTTCTGTAGTCTGGATCAAGCAACTTTGTTCAACTGCTTGAAAGGAATGGATTATTAAAATGAAATTATTAGAATGAAATATGTAGTACCCATTTATTCCTTACTAATTGATTTCCATATTTTTCAGAGTTCACTGCCAGTTAATGAAACTATTTGCAAGGGGAATTGAGGAAAACTGGAAAGATGAAGCTGCCTACAGCCAGAGTAGTGCTGAACAATTACTATAGACATTGTTCCTCTAATGGGGAGAAGAAAAAATAAAAGCTCAAGGAAATTGAGTAAATATGCATTTTAGTCAAATTGACAAGTATTTTAAACTTCTAGATTTTTTTTTTTATGGCTTCAGTATAATTTTAGCCATCTTACTGCATTGTGTCTTTTTTTAAAAGCCATTGTAATCATTAAAATATATCAAGTTAATCTAAGTTATGTTAGAAAAGAGAGGAGTAGCCTATATCTGTGTATTCATAATGACTGAAATTCTCTGTACTTTTCTAGAGAGCTAATTTAGCAATTGTGTTGCAATAATATCTAAATGTTATAAAACATTGGACTTCCTATTGGCATGAAGACAAGGCATTTTCAGTGTTTGAGATATTTTCTGCTGGGAGTGTTACGTAGGTGTATGTGGCTTAAATGCTGGACGACAGTCATTCACTTTTTTTTATTTTTATTTTTTAATATCTTTCATTTCATTACTCTGACAATATCTTGCAACTTATCAATGCAATTCAAACACACATTCCTGGCTTTAAGTAATAACAGTAAGAGTGTACAAATACTTTGAAAAATAAAAGCACAACTGTATACAGGTCACACCTCATCCTATATATTCTATTTATGAAGGCTTCCTTGAATTATGGTTTTTGGGATTGTAAAGGGTTTTATGACTGTTTGGATGATACCAAATACCACACAGTGGGCTTGCAAGCAATTCACAGGAATACTTTTATAATACCAGGAAGGCAGATGCAAAGGAAAACATAAATAGCTTCTCAAACACCAGCAAGTTTTATCTTTTTTTAAATACCTAATACTAACATATGAAAAGCTTCCCTCTTCAGTACACAATTCTTTGGACATTCTACTCCATACCTTAAAATACCTTTGCAAAATAAGATGCTGAAATGTGAAGTTTAGAAATATCATTTGATGATTGAAAGTCTTTGAAATAATGTTTATTTAACTAAAGATGAAAGAAAATAATTTGCTTTGTGAAGTCAAGAGAAGAAAGTGGCATCTGATAAATAATTAATTCACTGTGCTGATTTGTTTTTATAAAAAAACATTAGACTGTCATATAGAGCTATGGAGTGATTATTTAAATTGTATATGGTTTTGTGTATTGTGCCACACACGTGTTTTGTTTTAGACTTGGGGCTAAATTTTGCTCTCCTTGTACAGACTTATTCCTGTTTGAGCATCAGAAGTTAGCCCCTGTTTTCTGTCTTTTTTTAAAGTGTTCTTTAAAGTTTAAAGTTCTCTAAAGCTTACTGCATCTGAGGGTTTTTTGCATCTGAACAGCTAATGATTCTGTGTTCATGTGTATTTATTGGTGCTTCTGCCATCCAGGGTGTATTAGTTTCATGTCTGTCATATATTTGGTCTGTGTAAGCCATAGCAATTGGTAATTTTATTACTGAAGCACTTGAAAACTTATAAATGGCAGGCTATTTTTTTGATTGAAGTTATTTACATTCCAGTTTTGTGTATTATCAAAACCGTGTGCTATATCTTTGCTACAAGTCTTATTCATACTGCTCTATATGACAAAAAGCATTTGCAAATTATATTTGCCTCAAGTACAATCATACAAAGTTTAGGATACTTTTTTGTTAGAGTATTTCAGGGAAATACTTGAATACTTTTCCAAAACTACTGCTCTTTACTTTCCTTATTAATGCAATGAGTTGAAATGTTGATTCATCCAATGTTTTTCAGACATTTGTTACACAGGTGTTATGTTTATGTATGCTGTATTTTTAAAGCCATGTGTAATAAGGGAACTAACACTTTTAAAGTAAGAACCCCATTGAAAATGAAATCATGCCATTCTTCAAATGTAAATATTTTTTGAAAGTGTCATTTGTTAAAAAATTTCTACAGTTATTGTGGTCTATCCATGAATATTGTGAGAGAACCCAGACTTCAATGACAGTAATTCTTGTGCAGGATATGATGGTGCACACTCAGGTTACCAGCAATGAGGAAGTTTATGAGGCATTGCAGCTATCCAGAGCATGTTCTCATAACTGAGAACAGGAGTGAATACTAATCAGCTCCTTCCATTAGTTTACTAGCAAGTCATGAGACCCTTACTTGAAAAATGGAGACTTAATCTCATACTGAATGTATATTGGAATGCTTTCAATATTTTAATATCTTAAACTGATGCTTGGTGTTTCCAAAGAAAGCCATAGTGAAGGCCCCCTTTCTGAGAAAAAGCCACCAGAAAAGGAGGAGAAAAGATCATTCTGTAGTTTGGTAAAGATGTAGGAAGTAAATAATAGGGGTATTGCAACATAATAAAATGAAAAAGTCTTAGGTAATAGAAAAGCTGCATAGTTGCTTTTGAATGATTCTATCTGTAGCATATTAAACTAGCAAAGCACCATATATGACTTGTATGACATGTCCAGTTTATTTTTAAGAAAAAAAGCTGTGTAAGTAATGTCTGCTTATATTTTAATTCTAGGGTTTGTTTTTTTTGTTTTGCTTTTGGTTTTTTGGGGTTTTGTTTGTTTGTTTCTTTTTTTTTAATGTAGTCTCAGTATGGAAATTATGTCTAGGAAAACCAACTTTGATTTTTCTTTTTTCCCAATCTTGCTGGCTTCAAGATTAGAAAATGTGTTGTTTTATGACGCTAGGGCATTTCAGTGGAAAAATAAAATAGCATTGTACAACGATACGGTGGTTTTCTTCTTTTCACAACTTGATTTGAAAAAGATCCCTCACTTTGTTTGACAGAGATCTGGCAGTGGAGTCCTCAGTGTAACCAATACAGGCAGACAAGACCAGGTGAGGCAATTCATAACCTTCCATTTGTGTTTGTCACAGTTTTGTGTGTGAACAAACACTGAGAGTGAAGGAAAGTGACTAGTGAAGCAGGACTTGGGCTAAAACTAAGCAACTCTACCAAGGTAAACTAAAGATGAAAAGGGGGAGAAGAAACTTAGATATAATGCATGTTTTTAGAGTTCTTTTTATGGAAAAATTAAATTACAAAAAGTGAAAGGAAACTGCTGTTCTAAGAAGCACGAAACATGTATTATGTTATAAATAGTATGTGGTAAATAGAGAGTGGGTTTAGAATTTTGCTGAAATAATTACTACAGAAGTAAAACATGTTCATTGTAGATATCTGGCATGGAAGGCAAACATTTTTCAGCACTGTAGAGACTCCTGGTTTTGAAGTGTATTGGTTTTACGTGGCAAGGTTTTGGTAGCCAGGGATGCTGCAATGGTACCTTCTGGAAGAAGACAGCAGAAGCTGTCCCCATGTCAGAGTCAGTTCCCCAGCCAGCTCCAAGACGGACCTGCCACTGGCCAGAGCTGTGCTGATGGGATGACACTGCTAGCACTTCTGTGATATCATATTTAGGAAAGGTAAAAAGTGCTGCTCAGCAGCTGTGAAAGGAGTGAGAGGAAAACAAACATCCTGCAGACACCAAGGTCACTGAAGAAGGGGAAGGAGGTGCCCCAGGCACCAGAGCAGGTTTGCCTGCAGCCAGTGATGAAGACTGTGGTGAGGCAGCTGTGCCCCTGCAGCCCATGAAGGTACATGGGAAGCAGAGATCCACCTGCAGCCCATGGAGGACCCCACACTGGAGCAGGTGGGTGTGCCCTGAGGGAAGCTGCAGCCCGTGGAGAGTCCATGCTGGAGCAAGTTTCCTGGCAGGAGCTGCAGCCATGGAGAGGAGCACATACATGAGCAGATATTTCTGGCAGGAGCTGTGGCCTGTGGGTGACCCTTCCCTCCTCAGGAAGGAGGTAGAAGTGGGAGAGATAAAGTGTTATGAATTCACTAGAACCCCCATTTCCCTGCATTGCTCAAGATGGGGGGAGGACATAGAAGAATCAGGAGTAAAGTTGACCAAAGTAGAAAGACAGGGAAGGAGATGGGGAGGTGATGGATTTAGTTTTGGTTCTATTTCTGTCTTATTCTGGTATTTCTTGGCAATAAATTAAGTTGATCTCCAAGTTGGCTTTGTTTTGGCCCTGACTGCAACTGCTAAAGGAATCTATCTCCCTGTCCTTAGCTTGACCCATGAGCTTTTCATCATTTCTCACTGTGTCCTGAGAAGGGTGGTGTGGAATCAGAAATGTCTCCAAACATACCTGTCTTGCAATTCAAGTATTAGAATAATAGAATCTTAGAACTGTTTAGGTTGGAAAAGACCTTTAGGATCATCAGGTCCAACCACTAACCCAGCACTGCCAAGATCATCACTAAACCGTGTCCCTAAGTACCATATCTACAGGACTATTAAATACCTCCAGGGATGTCCCAACCATTTCCTTGAGCAGCCAGTTCCAGGGCTTGACAA
Source organism: Formicarius rufipectus (assembly GCA_013399695.1). NCBI lineage: Eukaryota > Metazoa > Chordata > Aves > Passeriformes > Formicariidae > Formicarius > Formicarius rufipectus. Next base: position 339,647 of record VXAU01002242.1, read on the forward strand.
CCCTTTCCATGAAAAACTTTTTCCTAATACTGAATTTAAACCTCCCCTGACACAACATCATAGAAACTTGGATTGGAAGGGACCTTAAAGATCATCATGAGCCTAAAGTTCATCTTGGTCTCAACTTGAAGCCATTTCCCCTATTTCCTCTTGTCCCGTTGCTTGTTACATGGAAAAGGAGACTGACTCCAGCTAGTCCCAACCTCGGGTAGTTGTAGAGAGTAATAAGGTCTCCCCTGAGCCTCTTTTTCTCCAGGAAAAACATCCTCAGCTCCCTCAGCTGCTCCCCATCAGACTTGTGCTCCAGACCCTTCAGCTCCATTGCCCTTTTGTGGACGTGCTCGAGCATCTCCATGTCCTTCTAGTGAGAGGTCCAGAACTGAACACAGAATTCATTTCCTTATAACTCCTGCCTTAATTCCTATGAAGTAAATGAGTAATAGGAATTCATCATTTTTATTTGCATTAGTGATGTTTCTTTTATTTCAAATTTTCAACAGGAGAGTTAAGTAATTTAATAGATTCTAACTGGTGTTTAAGTTGCAGTAAATTAATTCTGTCCATAACTAAGCAATAGTCTTTCCAGACTTCTGTTTCACTGACTGCCATGCACATGATGTACATTTAGCAAAGGCTTAGGCATGTTCTTAATTAATGCGTGACCAGTCCTATTAATTAGAAGGGGGTGGGGCATTCATTCTTCAGTCATGCCTTTCAAATCCTCTGCAGTGAGAGGATTAACAACTTTTTTTAATTCAATTTCCTACTGTTTAGAAGTGATTCCTAATATGTACCTTCCAAAAATTGCCAATGAGGCAATTCAAAAAATGTTTGCTCCTTTAAGACCCTTAGATGTCTGAAAGGGTGATTTGCTCTTATTGGTAGGTATTTTACCAAAAGTGCAATTTTCTACCTTATTTCATAGGAATCCTCCAGCAATAAATTAATAGCGTTTTTAATTTTGGGGGGCTTTTTAAGAATTTCAATAGTGTAAAACTGCAAAAATTATAAGGGGAAAAATAATTATGCATACAGAGAAAATATTGGAAGAATAACAGAAGTGATACAACCTAAAAAATGAAAATTCTGGAAGGGATGAAAGAGAGCAACTGCAAAACAAATATTAAAAAGGAAAAATAGGAGAACAAACCAGATTTTTCTTTCTACTTATTTTGCTGGAAAGCTTTGCTCAGGTATGTGTATGACTGCATAGTAAAGCTAGTACTAAAGGTTTGAGTAGACTGCTAGAAGTTTGATTATTTACAACTGACAGAATAAAAGCTTTATCACTATTGTGAAGACACTAAACAAACGTTGGGTCACCCTCTGTATTTCCGCTCACAAACTTTAGCTCAATAGCAGCATTGCTGGAATAGCTGTTTGAGGAGAATTGAAAAAGCAGTTTCCTGGTTTCCCGTAGCAATGTGCAACATTCTGAAGTGACTGTTCAATTTAATCTGCCAAATATTATTTTTCATGTTAATATTTAGTAGCTGTATTTGACCAAAGGGAAGATTGGACAGCATGGAGAAATGCTGGGTAAGTGTTTCAATGCTGCTGAAGTTACGGTGGTGGGATAGCAACTCGCCCCAGGTGAGGGTCTGTCCCACAGAACTTGTAACATCAGGGAAAGTCCCCACAGAAAATGCCTCCCTATGGAAATACTATGCAGTTCTGGGCACATATCTGTGCAACTGTTTTGAGTTTTCAGTGATGTATACTCTGCAAAGCAGATTAGCTGCCAGAACACCTTGTTTAAAGATTTGTATTTAGGAACCCATGGTTACTGACTTAATTGTATCTCCTTTGCTGTATTTAGAGGTGAGCACAGAGACCATCTAGTTTCTTTTGGGATAATTCCCTCCTTGGGCTATTTTGTTCCCTCTCAGTCTCCCATTCTTTGCCTAAACAGTACTATTGTTAGAGAAGGAAAAATCCCACAATATTCAATCACTATTGATACCCAGAAAAACTGCTTGAAGCTGATTTTTGTTTACCACCACAGAAGGAACTTTATAGAAGAGAGCTGGTATTGACAGGGTGGCTATGAAAAAGGAATGAGTGTCTGCATAAAGTCTTCAGTCAAATCATATACTGTTAGTTCCTAAATACCATGTTTCACAGAATGCTGTCTAAAGCATTTAAAGCAGATACCTCCTCTCAGCTATACCTATGAGATAAATAACTACTCTGAAGATTACTCTGCTGGTAGATGCTGCCCTGCCCCTAGCCCAAAAATCAACCCAGCAAGTAGGTCTCAGATGGTTGGAGCCTCCCACTTCTGTTGTGTCTCATGGTGTTTGAATTTTCTAGGGAAAACGGGCAAAACCTGAACACCTGGGTATTGCTGTGGTTGCAGTTTTCTAGTAAAGGCTTTCAGAAAATCCTCAATGCTTTGGTAGCAGCGTTGGGAAAGAGTAAACATAGGCGTTTTCTCTCTCCAGAACAGCAGATAGTACTATTTGTTCTCTGTGTGTAGGCAAACCTTTGAGCTAACAGAAGAAATTGTTTCTTCTTTCCTGCATAAAAGAGTCTACAGTCTCGATGGAGGAAGGTGAGGTGGGGAGGAAGCACAGGTTTGCTGCCACCTGTGCTCAGGAGGAGTCCATCCTGAGGCTTTTGTGGTGGGAACGCCAGGCAGTAATGCTTCCTCTGGATGGACTGGTGCAGAAGAGCAATGCTGTGAGCAGGAATATCCAAAGATCAGTGGCTATGCAGGCTCAGCAGTCCACACTTACCTGCCCAGTAAACAAGGCATTGCACTGTATTGCATTGCTCAGGTTTGGGACTGAAGGCCATTCCTGCCTGCTCTGCCCTCATTTGTTGGAGGAAATGTCACTGATCTGGGATAAATCTCTCCTGTAACACTGCTATGAGAAGGCACAGCAGGAATTTATTAGCAAAGGAGATTTATTAACATTAGTAGACAGTAGACTGATCAGTGTTTACACTGGAACCAACAGAGAAAAATGGCAATGAAAGTGTTGTTGATTCACCCTGCACTTACTGAAGGAATCTGACACAATGCACCTCACACTGCACATGCAAGGGGAGTGGGAGGCTATGGCTGCTTGCATTGCTTTCTGCCGGGGGTTCTGATTTCTAACTTCCAACAAGGGCTACTGAGATACCAGAACTCTGTTATCCACTTGGAATGGGTGGGGGCTAAAGGAATTAATGTTATTCTCATTTGAAAGCACAAATAGCTGTATTTGAATTCCTTTCAGTTCATACATCCTTCAGTGGTGACAGCCAGAGCTTCCTGTGGAGTGGAAAATGCCTTCATATGCTCTTAATGCAAGGCAGTGTTGAAAGGCACTACAGTTACCACAGTTTTAGTGTTTCTCTTGAAGCCACCTAGGTGGGAATGCATCTCTGCTGTCTTCAGAAACACTGGCAAACTCCCTTCAGGCCACAATGACCCTTTTGACTGACATCAGCTGATGACTTAGACAGTACCCACAGGCTGTGGGCCATGTGAAGGTGTGATCAGAAGACCCACCAGAAAATGAGATTGCTGCTATCTTTAAGCTATGGCCACACACATTTTAGCTGAAGAGCAGGTGTTGATAACTGTGTAGTTGTGCTCTCTCCTACATGTTGAAAGATGTTCTGGGAAACCCTGGTCTGTATCAGGAAAAAGAGGTGGATATCTCCATGGCTGGGCAGCCAATATGGGTGAGCAGGGTCGACCTGTAGCCCTCAGGAGTGCTGACATGGAGCATGCCTGACAAAGGACCTTGGGTTAAGATGTGAGCTGATGGTTCTGACACAAGCCACGCTCTACCTCTAGAATGCAGATGTGACAGTGGGAGCAACAATCGAAAGGGAGCAAACAAAACAGCTTATATAAAATAGAGGAGATGGCAGAGATGGTGTTAATGATGTCTGTAATGGACTTGCTGTCTGTGAACTGATGTGAAACAGAGTTGCTGGGGCTGAGTACAGCCAGCTCACTGAAGGCAATGATCCCTGGAAGCAAGTGCACTGGCACATCAGATCTTAGGGACAGGTCTTGGCCAAAGACCTGAAAATTAAGCACTTGTAGGTGATTATGTCATCCCAGGAAGGCTGAAAGGTCCTGATGCAAGTCTCAGTTCTCTAAGACATAGTACGCCTGATCTCATGAGTGGTGGCCTTCAGCAACTTACTCATGTTCCCTTGTTTAAACAATGGCTGAGGCAGCACAGCTTCTGACAAGCTCTGGGGAACAGCGTGGTGGCTCTACTACTTACCTGTAGCTCTCCCCAAGCTACTGCTTGCTCTTCTGCCCTTTTCTCCTCTCACGAATACCAGCCTATTAAAGCCTATTAAAGCAGGAAGAATATAGACACTGGGAGGTTGCCACATCGTGTCATTTTATACAGGGTTTATGTGATGCAGAAGTATTCAAATGGAAGAGCACAGCCTTGTCATTTGGGTTAGTGTCACGTGCCAGGGGGCATGGATGTGTCACAGAGAGGACTGCTGCAGCAGTCCATCCATCAGGAGTGACTGAAGGGCAGCCCTACAGCTGCTGCCCCCATGGTACAGCATATTTGTGATTGTGAATATTTGGGAGTCATCTGACGTGATGAAATAAATCTGAAAAAAGGTGTATTTCTTTTCAAGGTCTCTTCATACAGGGCCACTGGAGGACATATTTGGATTCTTGGATGTAGTCCGAGACTTGTAAATAACATCAAATATTTTGCTGTAACCTCATTTTTCTCTGTTCAAGAACCTGTCAAGATCTTGTTTTTCCATCTTGGCTGACACTGCCAACACGGTGGTGTCAGCACAGAGAAGGCTTGCTAGCACAGAGCAGTGCTAAACAACTGTGAACGGCACAGATGTCACCGACTGGCCTGTCTTGGGAGGGCTGTGTCAGAGGAAAAAGACCCAGTGTGTGCTGAGTGTAAAGGATAACCTTTGAAAATGACACGTTTAGAGAAGATTTGCCTTTGGCAGAGCAGATTATTTTGCATACAAATAGGAGCGGATGGAGACAGCACAGATAACTGCCTATTGCTCTCATGTGCATTGATCGAATCTCTGAACCTGCGGTCTATAGTAACCACATCAGAAATATGGCCACCAGCTTTCAATAAGGAAAGAAATACAGCTTTGTTTGGCTTTTGGAGTCTTTGTATCACAAGTCAGTGCCTATAATCCAGGAAAAGAGAAGATTATTTTTCAGTCAAACCTCAAACGATGCCTTTAGATGCAGCTACATGCATCACTTGTTTTTCCACATCCTAAGATATAGTGGAGAGTTCTAAAGTTTAAATAATTTCATGATAATAAACTCTCTGGTACACTGTTTAATAATTCTGCATGTTAACATAAATACTTTTTAATCTACCTTACTGCAGTGACTGCTCTTCAGTGCTTTAATTCTGACCTGGTCCTGCAGCTCCCTCTACTGAAAATTAGTTCTCTTGAAAATAATTCCACATTTCACAATACAGCAGTAATTTTTAAGGTAGTCTGGCAAATCCATTTCCTATGGCTCCCTACAGATGAGGTCTGCAGTAACGTTCTTCAGTTCAAATTAAATGTCACTTCACACCAGTGATTTCTACTTTTAATTTTCTTTACATGATTCAGTGTGATCAAACAGTGACAGATGCTGCAAAGTTATTTTTTGTCTCAAACAACTGAACAACTTGAACAATGTCTTCATTAAAAAAGGACAGAAACATAGGTCAAATAGGGGGAAAGTATAATTGTAAATTTTAGCATCTGGGACCCTTGTATCCTTGTTCATGTGTCCACTTTCTCAGCTCAGGAGAGTTCATCTGTGCTGCAAGTGGGTTCAGCACACTATCAAAAGTAGCTTAAATATTTGTTTCATCTTGGTCTCAAGTAGTTCTAGTTCTCACTGAATGGGAGTTCATGGTGCTCTGCCCTAAGCAAGCATGGACAAATAACACAAATAGAGCAAATAAGCTTCCATATCTGTTAAGCAGGTCACCTGCAAAGACAGACTACATCATCTATCAATTCAGTCAGTGCCACATGGTGTATGGGAGGCAGGGGGCAAGCCTGACTAGATCTGGTTTGCCTTTTCTTCTCCCTGCCAGTTCCTGGCTCTTGGGCTCAGCCCTGTTTGCTCCTTTTGTAGCCATAGCAGCATTTCTGAGCACTTCTAATCTCCCCAGGCTTTTTCTCTTCCTTATTGCTGTTCTGACTTTTCACTATTCCCATTGTTTTCTTTTACTGGCCCCTTCTGGAGTTCAAGTATGGTACCAGGTAGAACTGGCCAGATAATATTGCTCTGTGTTCCTTTGGTCTCCTTTGCTCCACCTTTGGCACTCCCTCAGTCTGGCTGCCAGCTGCCCCAGAACATAGGCTATCAAGTTCTTCTCTGTATTATTTCTCCCCTGGAACTTTTCTGTTTGATTTTGTGATGCAGACATATATCTGAAACAAGGGACTTGTACATCTCTGAGAAGAGATGTTTGGCATTTGGACATGTCTTCAGGCACCCAAGGGTTTTACCTTACAGTATATCCAAGCCATACTGATCAGCTTTGGGTTTGTAGCTTTGTGTTTTCTGTCTGAGCATTTGAAAATTCTCCAAAACTCCTTTCCTCAAAGTGAAATATTGATGTACAATAAATGAATGACAATAGCAATAGGAAAATATTATTCATTATGTATAATTCAATTGCAAATAAGTCCATGTTGCCCAAGGGAGCTTTTAAAAGCTGAGTATCACTGACATGAGGCTATGTAACGTCACCACTGGGGTAAGGCACTGCCATATTCATCTTTCTTTTCTTTCTAAAAAGCTAGGTAAAAAGCATGTTGCTGGGAACCGTGAGCTTTTCTTATTTATTTCTACATTAAAAGGAATCTCCAAGGAAACAGAACTACTGTGTGGCACTGCTTAGGTGTTTATTCCCTTTCTTAACCTTCCAACAGCCGTCTTTATTGAAAGCTTTTAAAAAATAATGATTTCTTTAGCATGTAAAGTATGAACAATATAAATGTCAATATTTATGCCCTACATATTTTCTTCTGTATAGCAGAGCAAAGATATGTGTGTAAGAGCAATTTTGCAGAAAATAGGATGGAGTGATTTCAGTGCAAATGTTTCTTGCATTTCTTGCTATGAGCTGGCTTGTTTACGATGGGATCTATAATCCACACAATACTCAATTGAAGTGCATCCTAATGTTTGTAACTGGATTTCATCAGAAACCATAAGCTGGAAAATGGTTGTTCCTACGGTCAAAAGGGCTGTATAGTCTGTTCTGTGTGTGGACATCTTTTAATTCTGGATTATTAAGACCCCAGGGACCTGTAGCAGAAAATGATAAGAGAAGACACAATGCTATCGAAAAGGTAGCAGGAGAAGTACCAAGCCCCAGGGGCAGCAGTGGGGGAATGATAGAAAGCAGAAAAAAGCAGATACTGAAGCCAGACCTCTGCATTTTTGTGTATCCCAGGATAGGTTGCAGGCTCAGCCAACAGCAGAGTGATTACAAAATCCAAAATGATTGTGCTTGGAGCCTTTGGCAATACATACCTTGCTGAACACCAGAAGGTTTTCTTCTCTTCCAAAGGGCAAAGGGACAAGACATGGCAGGTCAGTTGTGTCCTCAGTTGATTGCAGTCAGGTCCTTTGACCTTTAATAGAGCCACATCAATTTACCATAGGCAGAGATCTACTGCTCTGCTTTGCTGATATATATCTGCTTAATTCAAGCACAAATCAGGAAGTATTACACTAAAAATCTGAATAGACTTTGCACCCAGAGTGTGACTACTGAAATTGTGCTCTGTCAGCTCTAGCAAATAAGTAACTTCTTATTCTCCTCCAGTGTACTCTGACCCAGAGGAACTAGACTAATAGGAGTGTCAGTTTTATTTCCAGCTGGGTTTCAAGTAAGGTAAATTTGCATTTTCTATTGAATACACAGGACCATCTAAACAAGAGAAGAGGATAAGATGGTCTATTGACATTATGTAAAGGCGGCCTATCAGTTTAAAGGGTTCTGTTTGCCTAGAAGAGTGTGAAGGAGACTATTTAATTACCTGTCTAGGGTTGACAAAGACAAACACGCTGTTATTATTCTATGTATTTGCTTGTAACTCAATTAAGGATGTGTACTTAATTGTATCACCAATATGAAGAAATAAGTGTTAAGGTGTTTGAAAGCTAGAGGAAATGAGATGTCCCTCAAGAAACATGAAAGGTCAGGGAGTAGAGAAAGCAAGGAAGCATAAAATTATAGCATTGGTATTCAACTAAGATCAGAAGTGAAGGGCTGTGTTATCTGAATCCCCAATTGTAAAGCTGAATTGAGGACTTAACTGAAAAAGCAAAGCGACACTGCACAGCAGCATGAACTAAATCAAACATGTCTAGTTATTCTGACAGAGGTAAAGGAGAGCTTATGTTCTCAAGTTATTTGAGTAACATTGAAACATCCCTGACATATCTACAATATTTGCTGCCTTCTATGTACAACAGTCTTGAATGGTAACATTCAATGCATGGCACTAAATAATCAGCCTATTCAATTTTTATTGTTTCCCCATATTAATTTTGGCATTAAAAATACAAAAACAACGAAGGAGATGAGTTTGGGTTGTTTTTTTAAATTTAAGATTAAGATTTTTTAATTTTAAGATTTAAGATTAATGCAGCTCTCTGATCATCTCCCTGCCTTCCCTTTTTAATGTGTCTGTTCTTTAGCATGGATTATAGTTGCATTTATCATATAAACCAAATCCGTTTAGCCCCACCTTCACCTGATGCACATTAGCCTTATCATTTTGCATAGTAAATACAGAGAGGAACAGGATGTATTTCCCTATGGAGATGTGCTCTCTGGAATCCTGCCGCTTGGACACTGGCTGCTCCTGCCATCATCAGCACCACCAGGACGAAGGTGGTGAGAGGAGGGTTGATATGATACTGTGGCAGAGCACAGCCACGGGTTGGCTCTGTTTTATGGCCCCACAGCAGGACAGAAAGTGGCAGACAATGTCCCGTAATAGCACCCAGAGCTGTCGTTTTTGGAGCAGACTCAGAAGAGTAAGTCAGGTGACTTCTTACTGTTTCTGACTCTTTCTGTGAAATCAAGTGTTCGCATTGGTGCAAATCTGAGGAGGACAGGAAGCAGGCAGGGGACATCGCTTGGCCATGTCAGGTCACAGAAGGCACTCCTGGGATGCTCCAAGAGCAAAGAACTGAGGGAAAAATTTTCCCCTGCTTCTCCCCTGCCATTACAATGTCTCCATCTAATCTTCCTTTTGACACACCTGACAATATAAACATGTTCTTTGCAACCCCAGGGGACTTTGCCAGATGCAATTTGTCATTGAAATAGTTTGATCAAATTAATTTTTCTTTTTGTAATTTTTTTCTTAAATTACCTCAGCACTTTCAGAGGAAAATGTAGGGATTTTTAATCAATATGACAGCTGATTGTTTTGAGGTTTTTTTACAGCATCTGACACAGCTGACACCACTGTTCTTTTCATAAATATCTGCCACATTAGTTTAAAGCTGTGATTAAAGCTGCTCTGCATGCTGCTGGCAAGGCAGCTGGACCTGCACGAATTATGATAATAACCAGAGAAGCTCCTTCCTGAGAAGAGTGCTGTTTCTGTAGCCGTGTCAGACAAGTGCTGCCTTTTAAGAATGATTGCTCTGCTCTAAATGACATTTTTGGCTTTCTCTTAGAAAAGTAAGTTATTTATTTTCCTGTGATTTTAACTAAAGAACACTATCATCCCTAGAGAACAATTTTGGTTTTCAGCACTGGAGCATTTACTTTCAGCTGTATCAAGTGCCTGTAAGTATAAAAGTCTGTGGTTTCATGGGCTTGAAAAATGTCTGCTCTTAAGGACTTCTAAGCTAGTTTCTCTGTGGCCCTCACCAGTCCAACAATTTCAGAAGATGGCTGTGTATCACCTGGCCAATGCTCCCTGATCATCTGCCATTTGTGAGAAAATACATAGATAACCAGAAGATGGTTATACTCAAAGTTGAAGCAGGATATGAATGTACATGGTTATAATGCTATCATTAAAACAGCAAAATTTTGTCTGGAAAAGCTGTTTTCTGGAGAGTAACCAGAGTCAGAGAACTGCTCAGGTTGGAAAGGACCTCAAAAGACCATCTTGTCCAACCTTTTGTGTGAGAGGGAACTTAGAAGACATTGCCTCACATCCTAATCAATTGCATCTTGAGAACCATTGACAATGGGGACTTTACCCCATCCCTGGGGAGGTTGTTCCAGTGAACGATCGTACCCACCGTAAAACATGTCTTTCTTATGTAAAGATAAAACATTTCCTGGTGCAATTTGTACCTGTTACCCCTTGTCTACTAAACATGACTCCTTGTGAAGAGAGAGAAGGATCTCCATCCTCTTTGCAGCTGCCCTTTAAGTACTGGAATACTGTGAGAAGATCCACCCTGAGCCTCCTCTTCCCCGGGGACTAAAAGTCCAACTCCTTTGCTATTTCTCAAGGGGCAGGTTCTCCAGTTCTTTGGTCATCTTCACAACCTTCCTTGGGACTTTCTCTAGTCTTTCCATGTTTCTCTTGAATTATAGGGACCAGAAGTGAACACGGTACTCAGGTGTGGCCTGACAAGTGCTGAGGGCAGTCACAGACACCAAAGGAGGGCACCACATGGGGAAATTACAAACTCAGCTGGAACTGAAGAGTTTCTGCCTTGCACAGGGGCAAGATACCTCTGACTGACAGCAGCTCGTCTCTCTGAAAAACAACATCTCCCACCTCTGACCAATTTCTACCTGCCAGCTTCCCCTGCATTTGGGGAGGCTCCACCCACCACGGTGCTGGCAGGACTCAGGCGTGCACGGGAGGGCACAAACTGACGGCACAGCTGCCCTCCCAGCAGCCAGCACAGAGCACAAGCTGTAGTGCTGCACTGCCCAGAGCAAGGAGGTAAGCAGTGAGACCTTTGGTGACCAAGCTGTGTGTGGCCATGGCCATGGTCCAGGTAGCACATAGATGTATTCTTTGAATGAAGCTAGTCCCTGATGCTGGAGCAAGGAGAGCAGGACCACAGAGCTAAAGGCTAGATGCCTTGTTAATGGCAAAGTGTACACCTGCACTCATCATTGATTACTGATATGAATCAGGATCATATTGATGAACAATCCACTGAGGGAAAGTCTTAAAACAACTAATAAGAGGAAAACATGTGCATATACAGATCAGCCTACAATTCGTGATTACCAGAGGCATTTTGACACTCAATTCTTGCCACACTGAATAATTAATATATTATTTGTGCTAGAAGTAAATAATATACATGGAACATATCATCCACAAAATGGTATTAAACAAAACCATGCTATTGCCATCTTCTCATGCCAACAGGTGTGTGGGGGGGAAATAAAGGGAAAAAAAAAAAAAAAGGCAATAACTCCCAAATGATAAACAATCACAAAATAAAAAAATAATGATACTTGTAAGCTCAGTCATTCTGCAGTTCTTACAGGTTTCAGACAAGACACATGGTCACCAGCTAGAGTCAACATTCATGACTTGTGTTCCATTTCAAATAAATCTGTTGCCATGTGCTCCTGTCCTTTAGTGGTATCACGCTCCAATATGAGCCTCCCAGTGCCACAGAGCCTGCCCAGTGCTCAGGCCCAGACGGAGTCCACAGCACTGGTGTCTGCAGCTCTTGCCAGAAATGCTGCTTGGTTTGAGTCTTGTACTAAGCTAAAATCTCTGTCATCATTGTCCTAGTTTGTTTAGGCCTCTTGAATTATTATTGGAGATAAAAGTAACAGCAAATTATTTTGAGCAAATAAGGTCAATAGAATTGGTGTAAATAAGCTGGTTGACTGTGCTGACAGGGATCCATTGCACTGGGGAAAGCAGTAAGACCAAGGGGCAGGACAGCGATTTATGGTCTGGTGGGGCTGGCCTGGGAAGGGTGGTGACCTGGTCTGGAGAACAGGGGAAGTTGTACCTGGAGACACACATAGCAGGAGATAGAAAACAGGTCCTGAATGCAAGCTGCCCATTTGGCCTGGTGCATTTATCACTAGTTTCTGGTCAGAGGACCAAAGGAGCAGGCTTGGACAATGCAGGAGTCTGGTTGCTAAATCCTCTGACTTTCATCTGCCATCGAGTTTTCAGGTCTCATGGACAAGGTCTGCTTCAAAAACCTCAGGTCAAGCACGGCATGTGCATTATGCAGTGCATTTGCAATGGCCTTTAGACAGGCTGTCAGCAGAATTGCTGTCACCACCTCTCCTGAGATGTCTGTGAAACCTTCTGTAACTATTCTGGCCGCTGGCTCTTTTTCGTGCATGCCCAGCTGATGACTTGTACTGGTTAGTGCATGGTCTCTGAGGGAATTTGTGAACGTGCTCTGAAAATACATCAGGCAACTCCTTTGTTAGCATACCTTCTAGTATGAGGCCCAAATTAGACCATGAGTTCCTTCACATCCCATTAACCTGAGGCTGAGGGATAGAAAGGACTGGTGAGAGAGCCCCATGGTGCTGTTTCCACCTCTGGACACTCTTGACAGCAATGGCCAACTGCTGTGACCAGTGGTATTGCCCACACACACCAAATTCCTGCTCACAGCTCCTGCCCTATAGCAGTTAGTCCCAGCCCACTGTCACTGACTCGGTGAGTGACAGCTGTGATTGCTTCTCCTCCACGTGTACCCTCTTTGCCCTTGGCTCCTTACCTCCTCCAAACTCTCTGGCACAGCACCCACTACTTCCTGGGGGTGCTTGCAGGGAACACAAGCTGACCAATTCCCATGAATTCTGTCCTGGAGGGATCCACTCGCTGTGTGAGTGGATTGTGCATCTGGGAAGGCAAACACATGGAACCTTCTGCCCAGTGGGGAAAAAAGCCCAGTGTGGTCTGTAATGGCAGAATATTTCATGATATAGCAAAGGCGGGGGAAGGCTTGCTAGTCATGCAGCTGGGTTGGGGTATGAAGCTACTGTGTGAATCTGATGCATCTGGGGATGACCAAGGAGGACTTCAGTCTCCCTGGGATCTTCTGTGGTGAGTACCTGTAAAGACAGGGAAACTGAGTATGGGACACTCTTTGTTTCCTCCATAGCCTCCAAACATCCTCTACATTTTCCTCCTTCTCCTTTCCTCGACTTATTCCAGGAGAGTAAAAGTCCTCGGTGTGCACATGTTCCCATCCAAAAGTACCAGAAGCCTGAAAACATGGAAATTGCAATGTGGATGGAGGACAGGATCCCAGTGACTCAAGCTGAAACAGGTTCACTGGGGACTCCTCACTTCTACAGAGACTTGTGCTGGAGTAGCACTTGTGGCTGGGGAAGACAGCTTGTCTGGAAGCCCCATTCCTTAATCAGGCTTTCCAAGAGATGTATAACTGTGACATGGCTTTCAGGTCTGTGACCAGTCCCTTTTCCAACCATACTGTGCACCTTCACTGCCTGCTGGGCACTTGTGGCATGAAGGAGCAGGTCTGTGCATGAGGCTGGAAAAGGCGGGCGCTGAGAGTGCTGGTGATGGATGGTATGTCTTGCAGTCCTCCTCAGGCATGAGGGTGTGAGCTAGCAAATGAACCTAAATGGGGGTGAGTGCTTGAAATGAGTGCCTGGACATCTGGGGTGTTATTAGCAATCTAGGGGAATTAGATCTGCTGTCTGGGGCAATTGCATCATTACTCAGCGTAGGCTCATACCCAGAGGGGGAATTTTACTCTTTGGGAGCCTAAACTAGGGCAGATGAAACTCAGGCACTGGGCTTATAGATAATTAATAATGCTGTCAATACATTCAGGCCATTTTTCTCTTTGTCTTTTATTCCAGAACAGAGACTTCTTATTATTTTATTAATTTGCTTGTGTTACTTAAAAAGTAATTCACAAACAGGGTGGATTGCTTGTGATATTTCTTCAGTGCCAATATGGCTTGGTGAAATGGCTACGAAAGCTTGCCCAGAGCTTGGAGAGCAACGTGAGTCTGAACAACATGCTGCCTGCCCCAGCCGTACTGTAGGAAGGTGCCAGCATCACCCTGGCACATACTTAGCCTGGGGCCAAAGTCTGCCCTTAGAAGGAACACAGCAGAATTATATTCTCTCAAAAATACGACAAATATCAATGGGCTTTCATTGCTTCTGTGAGTTCATATAAATCGTAAAAATAATTCTATTTCCAATGCATTCTGCCATGTCTTGAGGGGACTGTGCCATTTGAAGGCAAAAGGGTCAGCATTTTACTCCTTGTTTTAGGGTACATTATTTCAGCTCATAAATTTTCATGACTTTGTTTCTGCTCTTAAAAAACATTTCATGTGGGTATTTTGACCTCACAAACCAACAGTCAGGATTATTCCCTGAAGTGTCATGGGAGGGGTGAAGGGCTGCTGTTTTCTGAGGTTATTTTGGGAGTTTGTTACTTGACTGCAGTTTGTGTCTGGCTAAAGCACATTTTGTCCACAGCCATCACTTTCAAAACTTTTTTTTAGTTTGTTCTTTTTCCTTAAAACCTGTGCTCAGAGGTTTCTATTTATGCTTTCTGTCTCCCATTGAATGCACAGGTCAGTTCCCAAAACAAAGTCAAGACATAGAGGTCTGCAGGTGTCCAGCTGTGGTCTGTTTCGTGTAAGAAACCTGATTTAAACTAGTCAATAAAACAGGGAAATGCATCATCACTCCTTTTTTCTCCTTTCTAAACACTTTCAAGTGACAGGTCACGGAACAAGCAATTATAAAATTACACAGTACTATAATAACAAAGAAACAAATATTTATAATTAATTAAAAGTAACAAAGGAAAGATTTGAATCTAAAATGAGCTGTCATTTGCAGGAGCTGGATGTGGTGCACTGTTCCTCTCTCAGCATGAGACCCTCACAGCACGCTGGCTGTGGATTGCGAGTGCACCTCTCTGTGGTGCACTCCGGGAGGGGGAAATTAAATATGTTGTCAGACACAATTAAAAACTGCAAATGTTTATCATTCTTAATTAGACTGCAGAACACTTATTGCCAACCTCCCCGAAAGCTTACTATTGAAAACAAATTATTCTGAGAGCATTTTTAATGTAACTGTTTTGCAACTTGCTGAAATATTTACATGTTCTTTAGTAAGGCTGGTGGCTTGAGACTGACCAGCAGACCCTGTCCGTGGAAGAAGTCTCACATGAAATTTAAACTAGACAACTAGGAAAAGTATTTCAAAGTGAGCAATGGCTTTGAGCTGGCTTCAATCCACACATTCCTTCTCAGTGATTGAGAACATCCCCCATTGTGACAGTGAGCATATTATAGAGACTTGTAGTGGGAATCACACTGGTGACTGATTGAACTGTGGCAATTGCTATATTCTGGTAAAAGTAGTTTACATTTGTATTACGTTTTCAGCATGTTTTGTACCACTCTGCTAAATCAGAAATCCTACACAACACCTTCAAATGAGTATCTTTGACATTAAGCCTCACACCCTTCACCCACGGCATACCCAAAAGAAGCTGGTCAGAGAGTACTGGACTCCAACACGACTGTTTAATAACAAGACCATTTTGGAACTGTGTTGTTCGTGAATTTACATGTCTTTGAGTTTTGTCAGAGAGTTTCTCATCAGAGAAACTTACTTAAGTAAACGCTAGCAGCAATGACAACTGGCAACTCTAATTACACTTGACAGAGTACAAGACAGTCTTTTTTCTTCCTACCAGATGTTTCTACTGCTGCGTGCTCCCTCATCTACTAATTCCTGCCCCCGGTAGAACTTATTAAGACACGCACCTGTCATTTGGTATATCACAAATAGCTGGTAAGACATGTAAAGTGTAGCAATGTGCAGCAGAAATGCCAGTGTAAACAGCCTCACTCTGTCATAGAAGACTACCTTCAAAAGTGAAGAGTGACGTGGGATAAATGCTTGTCACCCAGGTGAAGCGATGAATCGGCAGCGGAGGCAGTCAGGGGGTTGCATCCGAAAAGGTATCAGGGTGCATCCCTGCCCACACACTTCAGGGCTGATGTGCTCTTGTGATCCTCATATAGTCATGTCTGTGCCTTCACCGCTCAGGTGTTCTTGCAGACTCATGCTTGATTAAGTAGAGGAGGCAGACGGGATGAGCTGACGACTGCTGCGGTATGATACGGCGAGGTAGACTGGCACGATGTTTCCATTCCAGATAAATCACGGCATAATAATCTGTCAGCATGCACTGATACAGTCTCCCATTTTTCTTCATTCATGTATGAATTTTTGTTTAATACCTCATTAGTTTGCCTTCAATGTATAGAATAAGATCTAATTTTTGCTGCCAGACACAAGGAAGGCAGAGCAAAAAGGTGTTCTGTGGGGGAAGGAAACACACCAGATTTCAAAGATCCTGGAACAACTTTCCTGATGTGGAGCAAGATGATAAGAACAAGAAATGGGTGTACACTGATAAGGACGTTGGTAGCAAAACCCTGGCAAGTTAAAATGTCACATTATTGGGAAAATGCCCAAGCAATGCCTCACCAGCTGATTGTGAAATATTTTCCACTTGTCCCAACTGCTGCAAGTTCTTACTAATAAATTCTAGAAAGCATGGAGACATGCAGATCTTTAGATCAAGTTTGCCTAGTGTTGTGTGCATACAAATCTACCATGATCTATCTGGGGAAGAGACACATATGCTGGCTGATGCTGGTGGAGAGGCAAAATTCCCATACCTTCATTCCTTCTTCCTAATAAACCTACCCCAAAAACATTCACAATGTAAAAATTTAAAATGAGCTTCAGTTCGTTATGGGCTGCTGTTTATTCTACTTTGTAGAGAATTAGGATTTGGGAAGTCTAATTGAGCTATTTTGTGCCTTCTGGGGAAAAAAATATCAGTATATCTTCTCTTACTTATGTACCACAGGCAAAAATCAGGAGATTCCTGATTGCTGTGAGAACTAACCAAGTCCGTGAGCTTGTTACAGAGAAACAACGACAAGAAAAAAAACCAACAACCTACTTAAAAACTTTTGGAGAGATCTTGGTAGTCTGGAGGTTATATTTTTTATATCTTCCCATCTCAAGAACCAAGAGCTTTTATGATTACTAGTCCAGATATTTTGAGCCAAGAAGTGGCTGTAACATTTCAAAAATAGGTTTTATATGCTAAAAAATAATTCATGCTTCAAGGGTCAGATACCTCAAAATCTGCTAAAATTGGGAGACTGGGAATTTTTCCTTTTCATTGGCATAAAGGTTTCTATTTCTAGCAATATCCAATATAGTATATATGGGGCATTAAAGCTCTGACATTTCTAGGCAAAGAAAATTTGTCACTGTTGTAGCACTGATGGTTACCTTTCTAATAGCTCACACAGGTGTCATTTTAGAAGAAATTCTGTGTCTGAAGTAAAGAAGAGGAAATATTAGCTACAGGGAACTGTTCCTATTTGGGAACTGTTGAAATAAAAGCTAGGTGATCAGGTTTGAGAAACAGGTAAAGTGGTTAAAGGTGTATGATATATTCCAATATAAGGTATCACTGTAATTCAACTCCCCATCCCAAAATATGCCACTATATATCATCAGTCAGAGATCTGTGTGTGAGCTCTGTTGACTGATTATCAAGGGACTGGGAGAGGCAGCAAATACAAAACTATAACAGAGAACAATTATGGGCAGATTGGCCTAGGGCAGTTGAGTAATAGGCCCTGCTTCCCCATGTCCATGTCTCTCCCCCAGAGCATGAACCAATGTCCCCAGGTCTCACCTCATGGTGCTGAAATCATGGGGTGCAGAACCAGGTCATGCCAGTGCTTTGCCTGCCCTGCCACCACACCAGTCCCTGGGAATTCAGCAAAAAAACACTCGAGTTCACAACATCCCCTTTCTTCCTCCAGCCATTTCACTAATTTTTGCTAATAGCCTCATCAGCCAGGAAGGGTTTGAGTAACTATTAAGAGATGTGCCAAAAGGGTTTCCCTGGCTCAGGACTGAATGAGGCTGGACAACAAAATCTCTGCCCCAAATCACACCCAAGAGAGCTCAATTTGCTGTATTGATTATTTGTTTATCCTCCTAGCACATGCTTCCACTGTGGAGATGAGGGAGAAAATACAGATGGGTTTTCTTATGCACCAGCTGATGCACATTCCCAGAGATTGGGTAAAATGGGAGAATTTTATTTTTTTTGTGATAACTTTTATTTTGAGTGCTAAATGCATACAGAATGCATCTAGGTTTTTAACTTTGGGTAATTAGATTCCTAAGTTGCTATGACATCAAAAAGTGAACAACTATAAGTATAGATAAGTATATTCTACAGGTATATATTATATAAAAATATATATTATATATAATTTTATAAATACGAGTATACAATATTGAACAGTTATTTCTCTTGACTTTTCGTACATGTAAATACAGCTCAGCCTCCAGAACCTTTACTTTATCTACATGAACATACTGCTTTTGATGATAATGTACTCCCTGGTTTGTTCTCCCACTGGTTTACATTTCCTATAGCTAGTTTTTCAAACACAAAACGGCACCATAGAGCTTAGGCAATTATTTCCAATGTCTGGGCATATTTATCAAGCAGAATCAAGTATTGATCATCTGTAGAGAAGGTCTCAGCATTCCCTCACATTTTCCAGCTGGCCAGCTGGAGGGGAAGTGTATTTTTATCAGTGAATTGAAAGTTGGGTTTGTATTCCTGTTTTTAGACAAAACTCATCGGGCTTTGTTGTTCTAGGTTTGTAACAGAAAACAGTCAAACTGCCTGCTTTTCTCAACTGTTGCCATTGATTCATTTGGCTGTTCTGTTTCAAATTTGGCACATCATGTTTTTATAATGCTTAGATCAAAAGAGTTGATGTGAAAGGAGGCAACTGCTTTGTATGACGAAGATTATTTTAGGATTCTAAGACTAAGTACTTAATACCTTTTCTGTTCAATTTTTATCTGCATGTCAGCTAAATCAGTCAGAAGAAGAAATTTCTGTCACCTAAACATCTTTTGCCAGGAGAATCCTGCTACTTTCAAGGAAGAAAATTCCTTCCCAGCATGATTTGCAGGCCCAGCATCACACCACTATAAAGAACGAGTGCTGGCTGTGCTCTTCATCCTTCACTGCTGAGGCCCTTATTGCCAGAGGGTTTTAAAGAACTGTAAGATCACTGCAGAGTCATGTCACTCTAATACAGCAAATGTGTATTAGTACTTCTGCTTTAGAGATGAAAAATACAAAATTAGAGGGAAATAGCAAATTAATCCAATGCCTTACTGGATAACCTGTGGGCAAACCATGAGTCTGTCTCCTGGTCTCCTTACTCTGTGTTCTAACCACAGATCCATCATTACTATGTACTTCATGGATGTGTTCATACTGTTACTACTTCTAATACCGCTATTTCAGCAGATGCCCTGTTTAACTGATAGAATAAGTTGTTCTATTTCCAAATTTTCCACACACTGTTCTGTATATTGCAACACAAAGGACTTTTTGGGTGAAAAAATCTGTCTAAGAAGAGAGAGACCAACTCCTTTGTCCATTCACAAGGACAAACTTTCATTTTCCATAACAGTAATTCCATGTGATAATTCATCACATATTCTCATTGAAAATCCTCCCATTTGCAGGAATGGAGCATGAAAACCACAGAGAATTCATGGAAAACTAAAATTACATTTTCATACTGATTTCCTCACATTTGTTGATTGTTTTGTGCATATGTAATCCCATGCTATAAGGTGGGGGAGTTCACAAGAACAAACCAGAAGCCACAACAGAGCACCTCACAGCTGGGAGGTGTCTAGCAGCCACAAAGGAACTGGGGCCAGGTCCTCAGCACCCCTTGGGCACTGCTGCTCATTTCAGTACAAGGGTTGTGCTGCCACCACTCAGCCTTGGCCAAGGTGCACAGGCTCCTCTTACAGACAATTAATCATATTCACTCAATTACCTAATATTTAAGCAACAGAGTCATCCCTTCTGGCTGGTAAATGTATGGCTGTCTTCCTTTGCCAGTTGGAGGGGCAGGGTGCTGCACAGGAGCAGTGGTGGGCGTTGCATCGCAGCAGCAGCAAGGGAGGAAGACAAACTGGTCACAACTGGAGGGACTGCACAAGCCAAAACCAGGAAATACACTGTGAGCCACTTCTATATTCTCCATCCATTACCTTATCACGTGATGTGTCTGGTCTGCTTTTAAATCATTTCAGAGATGTGACTTCTACCACTTTTTCTGGAGAAGCTATTTCACAGTCGATTAGACATCCTTGTTAAAATTTTGGCTGGGTAGTCAACTCAGATCTCTTTTGCTCACTTTCTTGCCTTTACATGCAATTATACCCCTGAGAAGTGCTCTAAACAATCTCCTAATGCCTCCTTATTTGTTTTTTTTCTAGCACCTGTAAAGTTATACCAGTTTTGGACATGATGTGGGGTATCTTACAATATTTAGCTCTCAGGTTCTTTCTTGATGGATCATCCCCTATAGCCCTTATGTTAGGCATTTTATCCTTAAAGTTCTTTATAATTTGTTACCATCTTCCTAGGTAGGGTGGCACACAGGCCTGGGTGCAAGCTGTAATTTGTACAACACAGATTTCATATTCATAATGCTTCTAGGCTGCTCATAATTTTAAATTCTGCTCAGTGTCCTACTTTTTCCAGTAATTGTACCTTTTTTTCCCCTACCTTATAGAGAAAGAGAAGTGAGCAGCTTTTCGATTTAATTAGTTTGGTTTCTGACAGCTTAAATATGAAACACTGTAAAGAACTGCAAGGTTAAAAGATTTTCCTGGGGTCTGTGGAACTGCAAAGAAAAATAAACATATTTTGCTTATAAAACAGAAGCAATGCTAAAAGGGATATTAAAATATTTCCCTTCCTTTGTTTTCTTAAAAGCACAGAACTGCTTCAGGAACATGTGTTGTCACACTCGCTCCGAAAATAAACTACACAGAAATGTATTCATAGTACTATCCAGATATTTTTCATGACCACATGACAGTCAGATGTTGCAGACAAGATGCTGCCTGTTGGTATTCAGAACATTTGGTGTCACTGCATGGTAGGAGTTCTCTCTGCATTTGGTAGAAAAATTCTTTCTGAGAATCAAAAAATGATACTTTTTATTTTTTTGAAAATATGGGCATGAATCAGTAACAATATCTGATTTCAGTTTCTTAGTAGGCCTATTCTTAATGTGAGAAACTATGAAAGTTTTGGAAATGTACATAATTGTGCTAAAATTGAGCACAAAAAAAAAATTGATAACCTACGGATTTCAGGATGGCTTAGAGCAGTCAGGATGAAAATAACCTGGGATGATTCTGTGTAATTATTAACAAGAAAACCTATGATGAATCTATAAAATAGTAATGTTATTAATAATAATTTGGACTAAATTATGCAGAAACTTAAGTCAGGACCTTGAACCAGTCAATCAAGTGAAACAAAGAGTCAAACAAGTCAGGACATGCTGAAAAATACAAAATCATTGCCATATACCTATCACAAGATCACCTGGACTCTCCAATTTTTCACAAAAAGGATAGCTATGTTTTCCCTTTGGCTGAAAAGCATTTTTGAAGTCCTCTAAGTACAGCTGGTATCATATCCATCTTCGCCCCTCATTCAATACAGTAAGATTAAAAATATGCGCAAGCATGTGGGGAAAAAATATATGAAAACCATAGATTATCTCTTTTCATGAATAGCATGGTAGAATCCAACTTTTAAAAGACATGGCTTTATTACATTTTCCTATTGTACTATCACTTGAGGATATTTCCACATCTGGCCTTTTCAGCAAAATTTTACTCTCCTCAATATTTATTTCCTGGTGCCTGGTTTCCATCTTGCTGCTGATCAACAATCCGAAACCTTAAACACTGCCTGCAAACTGCAGCTCACTTAGAGCTACTGATCTGCATCAACGTAGTAGCCTTAACTCTTTCACCCAAACTCTTCTCCATCCAAATGTGGCAGGGCACAGAGGAAGGTCCTTTAGATGAGCCATGTGCTGCACAATGGGAGCTGCATGCAGATCACATCGTGGTCTGAGCTGTTTCTGTGAGAGAATGAGGGGGGACTACAATTTTAGGAGATGGTCTGATTAAAGCAGATAAGCCTTTCATCTCTCTTTCTATATTTGTTTTTAGATTGCAGTGCACTAGGCTGCTCTGAAAAGCATGTGGACAACACAGACCCCACAGACCCAAGCACCTTTAAGGCAGGAGATAAGAATGAGTTTAAAGAGGAAAAGAAGACCTTTTTTAAAAAAAAAAAAAAAAAATCCAAGTGAAGAAAAATAGCCTTTGGGTTTTTTTTTGGTGGTTTTTTTTTGTTTGGTTTTTTTGGGTTTTTTTTGAGAGTAGAAAGGAGAACTATTGACGTGGGACCATAACTCATAAAACATTTGTTATGAAACAAACCCAGTGATAACTCTTCTCTTTGTGTGATGTGCCACATGGGTCATACCTACTTAGAAACTGCCAGAACCCATACATGAGAAGGCAAACACCTGAATGGGTCTCTTCTGAACAAGGTTTACCTTGAGGCCTTTTTCTTTAGAGTACTTTTGAATGCCAAAAGGAACATGTTAATGAGAATCATTCCCAATGTGTAGCAATCATAGACAGAAGGCTGCAGGCAGCTCCTGATGTAGCGCTGGCAGCAACAGCAATGCAACATCATCCTTTTTCCTAAGTGATGTGGTGTAAGGCTGGATTCTGGGAGGATCTGGTGTTCTTTGATACTGGGTTGGCTAGTTTGAATGGGATAAAAATTCAGCCATTTCTACAGATGGAAAATACTGAATCATTTTTTCTTCCCATAGAAATTTTTGATATCATATTTGACTGAATTTACTCTGGCACAATTCCTGCTTCCTTGTGCTTTCTGTAAACTTCCCATTATTAAATCTGGTGCAGGTGTTCACAGACACTACATTTCAACACCAGTTTTGTTCTGTATCAGCTCTTACATCTTACTCAGCAGGATCCAAAGCCTTCCCACAGTGCACGAAGCAATTTGATGACTATCTATCCATCACATTCTCTCTGCCCATCTTTTTCCAGAGGAAGATGTGTGCAGTCCAGCCCAGGCACTGCTGCACACACAACCCATTCCTGCCACTGATGGGCTCTGCTGACTGACAGTCACAAGTGCTGGGCAGGGCCCGGGGAATGGGTCTCCCTTCCCTGCCACTGGCAGGAAGAGACCTTCTGTCAGCATCTCAACACTTCAGTTCCACATCCCCAGATAAATCCAAATTTCACTGGATCTTAGATACAAGCTGCCAGTTGACAGCAATGTTTTCATAAACAGACCTATACACTTGGTGGTTCAGAAAGAGCTTTGTGGTCATCAGTAAACAAATCCTTCAAAATAGTGCATCAATTACAACAAAAACTGCCTAAAACTTAAATGTTTTATGAACATGAATGTTAAATGAACACTTAAAATGTTCAGATATTTAGAATAGAAGGAAATGTCCTCCTCTGATAAGTCTGTGAGTGTTTGACTGCTTGCATTTTGTGCAAGGTTGGAATTAAAGAAAATTGAATATTGTCTTAAATTGTGAAAAAAATGAATCTATAGGTGAGAACTAAGATGAAACTGCTCTACTGTGAAGATTTTGTCTAATATGCAATTTGTATTCTTTCCAACACTGCTTACTTCCTAATCTTTACCACAGAAAAATTAGTATTAGAGGAAAGCTTCATGATCCACTGAGATGGACACTCAGAAAATAATAACCATTAATTCAGAAAATTAATTAGCCCGTAATTCACCATAACTTGTCAACTCTAGATAGTCAAGCAGACTCTACACTCTCAGTCCCCCCCCCCCTTTTTTTTTTTCCTTAGATTTTATTAAAGTGACTTCTATTTCCCTTTAAAACCTTCAGGTTGTGTTTACCCAAGTGGATACTTTATATATAGGGCTCCTTGTGTAACCTGGAATGGCCAGGAGCTCTTCTGTAATTACGTCTGCCAGTGTGACTGTGCATTTTAATTTGAATACTTGACTGATCTTCATCCCCTTCTGAGAGGTAGCCTTCATACACACTTATTGCAGAGATGGATTAAAAAAAAAAAATAAATTCCTGCCTCTGTTTTCTCTTTACCTCAAGACTAATTTTTTTGCTTTTAAGAATTCTCAATGTGTACTATGTTTAAGTTCCAGTGTTTAACACCACCATGAGACCAAGGACTGAATACAGCAGGGAATAATGGAGTCCTCTTTGTGTCAGCTTTCCCAGTATAGATCAGTTTTCTGGATTCTGTACATGGACAGTGCTGGTGACAGTCATTAACATGTGCACACAGAAACACTGATGTCACTGGTGTTGGGCAGGTGTGCAGCTCCCCATCAACTGACACCATGCTGATGACCCTGAGACTGGTGTGCTTCCCACAGCAGTCCATGCAAGGAACAATGTCCAGGTCTCAAGAAACACACCATATTTCAAACATACATGTCATGCAAAGTTGCTGAGAGAAATCAGCATCAGTAGGTGTGCAATACCACACATTTTAATGTAAAATCACTCTCTTGCTGAGTTTGTGGTAGTCATCATGAAAGATGGGATAGAACTAGATTGCCAGTAACTCTTCACCTCAGAGCAGCTAACATGGAGCTAACACACATTAAGCAGTTTCTCCTTCTGAAACCACAGTTGCTTGGAGAGATAGGTGCAAATATGCTGACAGATAATGCTGTCAACACTGGCTGGCAGGGCTGCCCTGAGCTGGAAAAGCAAAGTGCTGGATTCAATAGGCCCTGTGAAGTCATGGGGCTGGAACAAAGCCAAGGATAGTCTAAGATGTGCTTTACTTGTGGCTTAACATCTTCAAAAAGTAACCTCTGTGTGCCTCAGAAAGGTAGCTGCTGTTGGTTAAAGCACTGTCAGACTCTGCAAAAGGAGTGGTGATGTCCCCCATGGCAGTGAGAGCTAGACTGGGTACACACCGACTACCCAGAGCATGCAGCAGTCCCTGTCACTGACACCCAGTGGTGCAGTGCAGCACAGGAAAAGGCTTCCTGAGGCTTTGCCAACCATCTTCCTCTGTATCCACCAGCCCATGACAAGCCCATTGCCTAGGTTTAGAGGAAATTAGGAAATTTCCTGGACCAGAAACCAAAGAAGGCAACAAGCCTCCTTTAAATTCAAAACAAAATTTAATTAAGGTATGATAAACAAAAGGATAACAGTTCTTAACTACTATATGTCTCTCTATATATATCCATTCAAGAGAAACAAAGCAACCAGAACTGAATGACCAATTTTCGTGGGTGACCCCCCTGAACACGATACAGTCTCTGCTCCCATTGGGCGCAGCAATATTTACAGACAGCAGGTGGCGATGTTGCTCCTCGGCCAGTGCTGAGCTGCCCCCGGGGGTGGATGGAGAGGTTTCGGTGTCTCTCTGGAATGGGCGGTGTGGAGTCGGTGGAAGGCACCTCGTAGAGAGGGAAAGAGCTGGGATCCTTTTCCGTGGGCAAAAACTCTCTCTTAGTCCGTGGTTGGAGGAGGGATGTTACTCTGAGCTGGAGGCTGCCTCCAATGCTGCAGGGGCTCCTCGTGCCCAGGCCAGCAGCCGCTGGCCCTCTCAGGAAGCCTGCCACAAAATGCTCCTGCTAGCAAGTCTCTCTCTGTGTCTCCCTCATAAGCACCGGGAACTCCGAAAAATCCAGGGATTGGAAACAGGAGGAAAAGGGAAGGAGACCAAACTCATAGGGCAGAGGTTCCCCGAGCAGTGTCTCTCTCCCTCTCTCCCCAGCAGTTTTCCCACCACTGTCCCGGCAAGCCAAAAACCGAGTGCCCTCTTCCCTTACCACACCCAAGTAGTGAATACAGTTGCTAGGTGACACAACTTCACTCATCATCTGCCCCTTTCTTATTTAGCAGTGGAGAAAGGTAGGGGCCATTATCTCATCATTCGGTGGTAGGGGAAAGAAAAATTCCTCGAGATTCTATGTTCAGTTTTAAGAATGGGGCAGCTCCTTGGTGTCAGAGGAAGGCCAAGGAAGCCCCTGTGGGTTTGGCTGTCTCCTGGAAAAGGAGAATCAGACCTGTATACATGAAACATAAAATCTTCCTTACTTGGCCAGCTGTCCTCTGAGTTTGTTATAGAGCATCACAGCAGCATGGACCAGGGAGGTAACCAGTGCCTACACCAGTAGCTTTTGGTCTCCCTTTGAATATGGAATCTTTCCCCACTGCAAAGCTCTTGTACTCATGCCTTTTGTCTCTGCTACACCCTGACAGGTACATACCCTGTCATGTACCCCCCATGTGCTTTGGAGCACTGTGCTGTGACTCTGGCTGTACTCTGCCCTGCAGGGGAACAAACTACTGTGATTTAGAAAACCATGATTCCTGTGCTGGCTCTGACGTGTGGCAAAGCACTAAACTACTTCCTTTTTGTTATTGACACCCATGGGATTGTTGCACAGGTCCAGCCCATTACTTGACATACATCTTTGACTGCACATGGACACAAACACCACAAAAAGAGCTTTCAGCTCAACCTCAGTCCTTTTCCTAGGCATGTGATAATCCTGATCACTTGATACAGTACATAGACTTTGCTTACTTGTCAAACAAGCTCTACTGCTTAATGAAATGAACAAATCCACTTCCAGCCTCAGAGGGAAGTTCAACTTGTTTTTTCTTTAAATTAAGCCTATACTGCCTCAAACTTCTACTGAAGTGTCAGCAGGCATATTCCAAAAATGACATCTGTAAAAATGACTGTGTTCTCCTCCTGCTATTCTCTGTTCATCCATGTAGAATCTAATTCTTTAAAATAAAGTTATCTTTGGTGATCTAATCTCTATTCTGAAATCTGACAATCTTCAGAACTGGCTCTAACAGCCTGGGCGAAGTGACTACCACTCAGTCATGTCTTAAAACATGAGGCAGATCCACACTTTGTCCATCTATTTTGATCCAAACTACTCATCAAAATCAAAGATTTGTTATGTGGGATTTTCCAGTCATGTAGCAAAAATTCCTAGATTTTTTTTCATAGTGCTCTGAAAATTAGTTGCATAATGTGCTGAAAATGTCAAACCTGTCTTTATTTGAAGGATTGTGTCCACTTTTCAGTTGTTCTTGTGTTGGTGACACCCAAATAATACAGCAAACATCAGCCTTGGCCAGCAACCAAGTCGCACGCAGCTGCTCACTCACTGCTCCTCCAGGGGCATGTAGAGAGAATGGGAAGAGTAAAAGTCAGAAACTCAGGGGTTGGAATAACAACAGTTTAATGGGATGTGGAAGGAATAAAATAATCATGGTGATAAAAGAATTCAAATGCACAAAACAAGTGATGCTTCTTGCAATTCCTGATCTCCTGCTGACTGATGCCCAGCCAGTTCCTCAGCAGCGGCCCCCAGCCAACTTCCCCCAGCTTTATATGCTGAGCATGACACCACTTGGTATGGAATATCCCTTGGGTCACCTTGGGTCAACTACCCTGGCTCTGTTCTTTCACAACTCCTTGTGCCCCTCCAGCCTTCTCACTGCAGGGCATGAGAAGCTGAGAAGTCCTTGACTTAGTATAAACACTGCTCTGCAACAACTAAAACAGTGTGTTATCAACATTAATCTCATACTGAAATCAAAACATAGCCCTGTACCAGCTACTAGCAAGAAAATGAAATCTATCCCAGGCAAAAGCAGGACACTACCTTCAGGAAGACCATTCAGCTTTGAAATATATTTCACCCCAATTAAATGCCCTTCACCTGGTTCCTACAGGAGACGTGCCACTCTCAAAACCCCCTGGCACTTCTCTGTCCCTCTCTTCTCAGGGAGGCTTGCAATACTGCTTTTCATGAGACTGTTAGAAATCTCTCAACAGAAACCAAAATTCTTCATCAGATTTGTAAAACTAGGAAAAGGGATGGAGAGCAAACAGATGCTGGAAGGTGTCGTGCATCCTTGCCCTTTCCCAGCCCAGGATGTGCCCAGCACAGGCTCTCGTGGCTACCCAAGCTGCTGTGTCAGCACTCAGACGAGTCTGCTGGTGGGGTCTCTTCTGTACCAAGACTGTAGTTACCTCTTGGGGTCTGGAGCAGGAAAACCCTTTGCTGGGCACAGCACTGAACCACTCTGTGTTCCACAGGTCCCACTACTGTAAAAGGGATAAGAAACTAATTTTTTAAGAGGCTGAATAATTTCTTTGTAGTTTGGTTTTGTTTTTTTTCCCATCAAATACAAATTACATCTCCATTCTAAGGGAAATGGAATTGCAGTGAATGTCTTTTTTTTTTTTTTTTTCCTGAACAAGTATAAATCTAGGTGTGATTTTGTGTCTTTAGAGATTTTTGTTCTGAAGTGTTTCCCAGCTGTATGCAAATTTTGGTTTATAACTTTATTTGGTTTCTGTTAAATTCTGCAGTTATATCTTAACAAAAAATCTAAAAACTTTTGGGAATGAGGTATACTTATATGTTTCTACCATTCTTAAACTATTTAATGACATATGCTAGATGATACAAAGATATCACTTCAATAACTCAATTTTCTAAATAAGGTTATTCTCCTGCATGATAACTTAAAACAGTTTTTATGAGGGAAACTTATGATGATTTGAAAAGACTAAAATGTTGTTTTACAGGAGAGGTAAATCGATCTGTCTTTCAAATTGCTTAATGCTATGAAACTCTATAGCTCTCCTCATTTCTGCTTTTTAAAGTATCAGCCAGTAAGAAAAGCGAGAAATAAATGGTTGATGTTTAAGAAATTATGACTTTACTGAGGCTTCGGTTCTTCCCGGGGGATGCTCAATGTGTAAAGCTGAAGTCGGTGGCTCAAAGAAGGTCTCGGCACCCGGTACATCATCCTGCCAGCAGAGGCAGTGCTCGACACAGACACCGGCACCGACACCATCTGAACTCGAAGGGAGGAGGCAGAGCTGCACCAGGAGCAGGTAAAGCCAAGATGGATCTCTGGTGCAAAATCTGCTGCTGGAGAATTGCAGCATAGACTGCAGGATCAGCTGGGGCTGAGAATATAGACAACAAGTCTGCAAGTAAGTTGTGTGCCTGGCGATCCATCATCTCACAAAATACAGCGGATCCAGATTGGAGGTATGAGGTCCTTTGGATACAGAATGAAAACCCCATCAGTACTGCAGCTACAGAGAGCAAACGAAATTTACTGATGACATTTTATAGTGTAGTGAAGAAAATAAAAACTATTTTTCCCCCAAAGATAGATATATTGCAATCTCCCTTTACCAGATACAGAATGCAGCTTGGATAAAGTTTATCAGAGCACTGAACTGCTTGGTGAAACTGGATATGCACAGGTTTAAAGACAACTATTTTCAGACATTTATGGGGTTGATAGCTATCTGTGAAAAATTGTACAGTAGCAAAATACACTAATCTGAATGGATCCCACTTTCCTATATGTATTGAGAATGTATCTGAGATTACTTGAAAAATCCTTAAAAATTGCCTGGGTGTTATGCTTTCAATAAATGCAGAACTTTTTCTTCACCAATTTGTGTTCATCATATCCTGGAAAAGAAAGTTAATGCTGCTTTTGCTCATTTGTGTAATTCAATTTTAAATTCAAACTACAGACACAAACTCATCTTTTTTAATTGAAGTTTTAACTGAAATAAGGCAATAAAGGGTTGATCTCCCATGACTGAGTAGGTTAAAGTTATATCCATAGCAGTCTACTATTGTCTTCCCAGAGATTTAGTACTATGTTGTGCTCATCCTCCTGTCACAGAATCACAGAATGGCTGAGGTTGGAAGGGACCTCTGATCAAGCTCAGGCAGAACCACCTAGAGCTGGTTGCCCAGACCCATGGCCAGAGGGCTTTTGAATATCTTCAAGTAGAGAAACTGCACAACCATCCTGGGTAGCCTGTGCCGGTATCTGGTCACTCTCACAGTGAAAAGGTGTTTCCTGATGTTCAGAGGGAACCTCTTTCGTCTCAGTTTGTGCCCATTGCCTCTGGTCCTGTCACTGCACACCACTGAGAAGAGCCTGGCTCCATCCTCTCTGCATCTTCAGATAAATATCTGAATACATGGGTGAGATTCTTCTGCATCTCTTCTTCTTCAGTCTGATCAGTCACAACTCTCAGACTTGGCTCACAGGAGGGATTCCAGCCCCATTGTCATCTTCGTGCTCTCAGTTGGAGTCTCCTGTATGTCTCTGCCTCTCTTGTACTGGGGAGCCCAGAACTAGACATAGTTCTAATAAATAAAGCAGAAAGAACACCTCCTTCAATCTGCTGGCAATACTTTTCCAAATGAATCCCAGGATATGGTTAGCCTTCTTTGCACTGAGGGCATGTTGTGGACTCATGTTGCGCTTGGTGTCCAACAGGACCCATAGGTCCTTTTCTGCCAAGCTAGTTTCCAGCTAGGTGGACCTGGCATGTACTGGTGCCTGAGATTGTTTCTCCTCAGGTGCAGGACTTTCAGTTTCTTACTAAAATTCATGAGGTTCAAACCAGCCCACTTCTCCAGCCTGTTGAGCTCTCTTTGAGTGGCAGCACATCTCTCTGGCATAACAGCCACTCCTCACAGTTTTGTGTCCTCAGCAAACTTGGTGAGGGTACACTTTGTCCCATCATCCAAATCATTAATGGAATTGTGAACAGTGTAGGATGCACTACGGATCCCTGGGGTATAATACAAGTGACTGATCTCCAGCTGCACTCTGTGCCACCAATCACTACTCTCTGGGCATTGCCATACAGCCAGTTTTTAACTCACCTCACTTATCTGTTCATCCATCCCATAACTCATCAGCTTCTTTATCAGGATCTTGCAGCTGTGCTCAAAGGCTCACTGAAGTTCAGGCAGACATAGACACTGCTCTCCCATCACCTACCGGGACAGTCATTTAATCACAGAAGGTTATCAAATTGGCCAAGCATGACTTCCCCTTTGAAAATCCATTCTGACTGTTCCCATTGTCATTGGAGATGTTTGTCTCGCATTTCCTCATGCAGGACTATGAGTCTGGCACCTTCATCTTTGCATACATTCGCATTTGCAACAGTATATACTACTGACATTAAATTTTCTACTAATCTCATACTACTGATGCTATTGTGTATTTCTTCTCATTTTCTTTATGTGGTCTTCCTTTGTGGTGGCCTTCCCTATTCCTAATCAGCATTTCTGGTACCTGTTTTATGTACACAGCTACTTCAGAAAGAACACTGCTTATGGTCAGCACATTTAAAGCACTGCAGCAATGTATGTTGCAATAAAGACTAATCCTGTTAATGAAATGGATCTTAGGTTGAACTACAACTGCCCAAGTATCAATGGATTTGTTGTACCAGTACATCATGGGCTGGATACAGGTCTCCTCTCAAAGTACCTGCTTATGGGGCTGGCATTTACAGCCAGATGACAACTGCACTTTATAAACCCATAACCAACACCCTGGATCTTAAATTTCACTACTACTTTCCATGTAGCTTATTGCTGTACAGTTTCTGTATTTCGCTTTCATTGTTCCCTGCCTGCTTTTTTTTCCAGACTGAATCTCATTTTATTGCCTACTTATACCTCTAAATTCTGCAGGTCTCTTTTTACTATTTTGCCATCTATCTTGGGTTTTGCAACACCTTACTATTTAGTATGATCTGTAAATTTAATTACTATCATGTTTCCCAAAGACCATAAGGAGCCAAGTCAATTATACGGTTTAAAGAGAAAAAAAAAAAAAAATGAAGGCCTTTTTTATGTTATAAATGCTCTGTTAAAAATCCAGCTCAAAAGGGAAATATACATTTCTTACTTCATAGATGTAATTGTAAAGGGATCTACATGTTTTTCCCACATAATTTGTGCCATTTAAAAAAAAATTAAAATGTATTATTACCAAAGTAAACATTAAAGGGATGAAAAATGGCAACTTAATTCCTTTCTATGCAACTAAAATGCGCTGGACAGGGTCAGACAAGCATTCACAGTCCACACTTTCCTATTAAATTAAACTTGCCACAGTATTACTAAAGTAGAATTGCCTCAATTTGGTTCACATATTAAGGGCAAATGCAGGCAGTCAATTAATATCTGATTTTATTTATTGTCTGTTTTTTTTAATTATTATTTTTATTTCATAGTATTTCCAACGTGTTATGTGTATAGTGCAATTGTTCAATGTCTCAGCCCAGTCTGACAACATTCAAGCAAAGTCTATAATTCTACGTCATTATTATCTCTGAGCTATTATGAAACTGGTAAGAATTAGAGCAGAGCAACCTCCATCATTTGACCAGGAACAACAGCAATTACAATTTGTTCTCTGACTGAGGTTAAAACAGATAAATTGAGCTAGATAATTATTACCCTTTCTCAAATTCATTATTAGCTGTAACTGCATTTTTAATGTAGAAGACCAGATTATTAGGCCTGACCATGATAGCTGCTCCTGGCTTACACTCCAGTAACATTACTGAGCTCACTCCTCTTTAATCAGGCCTCTTGTTCTTAAAGAGCACCACCTCAGATACACTAATAGGTATTAGCTTTTAAAAAGTAATTCAAGATTTTGAAAACCCATTTTCAATGTTCAGCCTGAATACCTTATTTTCAGGCAGGATTGTTCTCCAATGCAAGCGAAGAGAAAATCCCCTTTTCAAGCAAAACACATGCAGTATGTAATTTGGTTAATGAAAGAATGCAAATTAAGATGTGCAGTTTAGCAAGTTATGAATATGTCTTAGTCCTACTAACATCAATGTCTTGCCCATAAATTCAGAGTGCATGCAAATTTCTCCATGTTGATTTTATATCCTTGGTTTAACTATAATTAGGGTTTATTTTCTCAACAGATTTTGCCTGTAACTATATTCCAAACACTGGTGTCCTATTGACAGAGAGATGCAAATTTATGAGTGTGAGAGAAGACAGCCAAGTGTTACAAGCTGAGAATGGTCAGGGCAGTGGTGAGCTGTTTTATAAGTTTGAGCCCCTATAGCTGTTCATGTCAATGTCTATCTGTCCTCCAAAGACTGTTGGAAACCACTCCCATATTGCCTGGTGTAAAATGTAAGACTTTAGTGGCTTGATCTGGTTGCCCAAACACAGGTATGCAATGCCACGTAAAAAACCCAAGGGTTTGGATATCATTCATACAGAGCTCATGAGGATGACATGAGATTCCCTTTCCCTTAAAGATTTGTGCTCCTTTGTGGAAGCAGCTGGATGCTGTAATGTGAATATCAAAAGGTAGTACAAAGGGTGTTTGATGGCTGCACGTAGAGCTTTCAGCAGCGCTCCAGACATCATGATGGCTGCAAAGATTCAGAGCACTCAAGCACACTCATTTTACATTTTTGGTAAATGTTTTTATCCATTTCTTTTTTAGAAAGACATAGCTGACACAGACATAGAATTAGCAAAATGTCCTAATCAATACAAGCGCCTACTATCAGCTTAAAAACCACTAGGTGTTAATTATGAGAAACCACAAACATATCACTCAAGGCAGCTCTTCAGCAGTTCTTGTGCTCTGCTCCACTCCCAGCCCACGCTCCCTCCCTCCTTCCTCTGCTCCCTCCCTCCATCTCACCTCTCAGTCGGTAACAATTGCTTTTGTGAGACATTTATCATTCCACAGTTTCGAGCTTCTCACTTGAAGTTCTGCCCTTCAAACTCTCAAATGAAGTGACAGCTAATTTCTGCTCTCACCCACCTGGGTACCACATAGATGGTGCTTCTTCCTCCAAAAGCATTCAAGGAGATTTCTGACCAACTTTGACTTGTGCATGTTTATTAGCCTCCCATGGAAGGCTGTACAGATGTTAGGGACTGGGGAAAGAGATTACCTAGAATGTGTGAGGAGGAATTTTATAGAAAACTACAGCACTGTGGCCTCCAGGAAAGGAGACACCTTGTGGGAAACATAAAGTGAAATGGTATAGATTGGAGAGAGGGGTAGACAGTGAAACCCACAAAAGACACACACTGTCTTTATCATACACTGTCTTTCTCAGATGCTGAGGTGATAGCCATGATCAGTGTAGGTCACAGAAAGCTGTAAACTAAACTCAGTCTTTCTGCAGATGCAATCTGCTCTGGAGGGTCCTGGAGGGCTCTGGTGTGTTCAGAAGAATGAGGAGCACCTGCGGATGGGCGATGGCCAAAGGCTGGGTAAGACCCACCAACAGGCATTCACAGAGCACAAATCAAACACTTATTTCTGTCATTCATAGACAGGCACAATACACATGCGAAACAATAGAAAAACTGGTGTGTTACAGAGTGGTCTGATGAAAATGCTGCTGCTGTCTCCTCTCTGCTTGGAGACCCACCAGTTGTGGTCAGTGGTTGTGCTGTGCTGCTGTCATGCATGAGGGGATTGCAGGAAAAGTTCAGTATAAGCTGAGTTAAATGTGTTTTCAGAAATTGGCACCTAGGTGTAGCATGCACAGAGCCACAGAAATGCTCTGTTATTTGTCCAGTTCTTCAACTCTGACATGTGGAAGTTAGATGAGGTACTGAAAGGCTCAGCCCTCCCTGCCACCTGCTGAGAAAATAAAAATGATTGAAAATGATTTATGCATTGAGAGAGCTGACTTATTTGGTTTTATAGATAACAGTATTTCAGCTATTCTAATTACAAGTAGTAATTAGGCAGCTGGACTAGATCACTGTCGGAGTATAAACACCTGCTTATGTTTTTCCAGCTGTTCTCCATTGGAATTATTAACATTGTCTATGTTGCATAGACATTTTACAGGCATTTCAAAATAGTTGCCATTTTCTTTCTCATTTCTGAAGAACACACTGTGCTCCAGAGCTTACTAGAGAAAGAAAGTGGATGCAGGGCCAATGATAACATTTAAGAATTTACCACCCTTTCATTCTTCGGTGTAATCACTTTTCACACCTGAAGGAAACATAACACAAAAAGACGACAGAGGCAGTAGATAATGAAACAACAGCTTAATTCAAAAGGATGAAGGCAGTTTATTCATTTCTAAATGAGAGAAGATGCCAAAAATCTGCTGTAAATCTGAATGTCAAAATTGCTCAGAGCTCGGTCTACCTCCACAGCAGCAGCAAGCTTTATGTGCAGCTTTCTGATGCTTACAATGCCGTTCACAAATATTTCAAAGCAAAGGTTGCAGTCACCTATTATCCTGCTTATTCCAGAAGTGCTCAGGGGCTGGCTGAAAGCAGAGCCCTGTTGTACTGGGCTTTGTACAAACAAAGCCACGGAGACAGCCACTGTCTCACTGGCTTTGCTTCACTATTGTTTTGCTGAAATGCAATTTAAAATATGATGCTATTCTCCTGGCTATTAACTAGAGAAGAAAATACTGTCTTGATTTTTGCCAGTAGGTTAGATGGGTTTAGGGCAAGCAAATACAAATTAAGCTACATAGTTTTACATATTTAGGACAAATGTGTTGTTAAAACCAGTAACTGATGTGAGACACTCCATTCATTTGAGGTTAGAAGTATTATTCAAAGAGCTTAAGTTGGGGAGGGATGATGATGT
Organism: Formicarius rufipectus; assembly: GCA_013399695.1. Classification (NCBI taxonomy): domain Eukaryota; kingdom Metazoa; phylum Chordata; class Aves; order Passeriformes; family Formicariidae; genus Formicarius; species Formicarius rufipectus. The sequence continues at coordinate 375,106 of VXAU01002242.1, forward strand.
TCAGCCCTGTACCTGACAGACTCCCCATTTGTTCTGCCCTAGGGAGACCTCTTGAACACCTCACTTAAAATCTTTGCAACTCATTTCTTCACTGAAATACAAATATTTTTCTACTCTTCTTTTGCACTGCGACTAGGAGTCCTGGTACTGACAGATAACAATGTCATTGTGGCTAGATCCCACCTCTCTGACATGATTCCCAGAAGCATCACAGCAATGCATCTTTCAGACATGGTCCTGTGTTTCCCTGAAACCAACAATCCTATGTCCTAGCATGAATATGAGCATAGCATTTAAGAATTCTAGAATATACTAAGATATATTTAAGAATATCCAGAATGCTAGAACATGAATATGAGCAGTAAATATTAGGTTCATTATGTCCTGAGGAACCTGAATATATGTAAGTCTGTGGGACCTGATGAATGCATCCCAGAGTCCTGAGGGAATTGGCTGATGTAGTTGCCAAGGCACTCTTCATGATATTTGACAAGTCCTGGCAGTCAGGTGAAGTCCCAGCTGACTGGAAAAGGGGAAATATTTTACCTATATTTATAAAGGGTAGAAAGAAGGACCCTGGGAACCTTCAACCTGTGAGCCTTACCCCTGAACCTGGGAAGATTATGGAACAGATCCTCCTGTAAGTTCTTCTAAGGCACATGGAGGACAGGGAGGCAGAGCAGGCATGGCTTCAGCAAGGGCAAGTCCTGCCTGACCAATCTAGGGGCCTTCTGTGATGGAGTGACTATATCAGTGGACAAGGGAAGGCTACAGATATCATTTATCTGGCCTTCTGTGAAGCTTTTGGCATGGCTCCTTGTGACATCCTTTTCTCTAAACTGAAAAGAGATGGATTTGATGACTGGACTGTTAGATAGATAAGAAAGCAGCTGGATGCTCACATCCAGAGGGCAGTAGTCAATGGCTCAGTGTCCCGATGGACATCACTGACAAGTGGTATCTCTCAGTGGGGTCTGTATTTGGACCAGTGTTATTTTTGACATAGGCAAAGGAATTGAGTGCACCCTCAGCAAATTTGCAGGTGACACCAAGCTGAGTGGGGTGGTTGACCCACCTGAAGGATGGGATGCCATCAAGAGCTGGACAAGTGCAAGAAATGGACCCATGGGAATCTCACAGGGTTTAATAAGACCAAGTGCAAGGTGTTGCACCTGGGTCAGGACAACCCTTGCTATCAATACAGGCTGGGGAATGAACAGATGGAGAGCAGCCCTGCCAAGAGGACTTGGGAGTGCTGGTGGATGAGAGGCTGGACATGACCTGGCAACGTTTACTCACAGGCCAGAAAGCCAATCATGTCCTGGACTGCATCAAAAGAAGGGTGGCCAGCAGGTCAATTCTGGCCCTCTGCTCCACTCTGGTGAGAGCCCACCTCAAGTGCTGCATCCAGCTCTTCCCAGAACAGGAAGGATGTGAACCTGTTGAAGTGAGTCCAGAGGAGGGCTATCAAGTTGACAGGAGGGATGGAAAGGAAAGGTTGAAAGAATTAAGTTTGTTCAGGCTGGAAAAGAGAAGGCTTAAGGGTGACCTGTGTCCTTCCAGTACCTGAAGGGAGCCTGCAAAAAAGATGGAGACGAATTTCTTACAAGAACATGTACTGACAGGACAAGGAGGAATGGATTCAAACTGAAAGAGAGCATGTTTAGATTCACTATTAGGAAAAAATAGTTTACTGGGAGGGTGGTGAGGTACTGGAACAGGGTGCTCGCAGAACATGTGGATGCTCCATCCCTAGAAGTGTTCAAGGCCAGGCTGGATGGTGCTCTGAGAAACCTGGTCTAGTGAAAGGTGCTCCTTCCCTTGGCAGAGGGGTTGGAACCAGATGATCTTTAAGGTCCCAAACTATTCTATGATTCCATGATCTATCTCACACTATTTTTAGACCAAATTACTTTGCATCAGTGGCAAAGCATATATGATAAAGGCACATGGATAGACCAACCTTTACAAGATTCACACTATAGGCTTTCTTTGACAGTTGCTTGGCACTGGGAGACCTGAGCTCAGAGCAGAGCCTGCCATGCCATCAACAAGCTTCTTTCACAAAGGAAACTGGGATCCCACAGCTGACAAACTCTGCTGGCAGCATAGCATTGGCAGAGGCCATCAGGAGTTCAGCTGAATGTCATCCTGACCTCAGAGACAACTGTTAAAATGCAGGAATTTAAGTTTTGCCAATTTATTGAGGCAGAAGCTACAGGAACAGAGATGCTGTGAAGGACAGGGTATTTTCCACATTGCTTTTTATTCAACTGCTTTTATGTAACGATTTTTCCTGCTCTTTAAATTTAGAATTTAAAATAAGAACAAATCCCATAACAGAGTGTAAAACTTGGGCTGGGGAAAGCATCTAAAGGGTCTTTTGTTATACTGTTTCAGGCACAAGTGGGTGAGGGAGATTCCATTGTCTCACCATCTGAATATTGTATTTCTCTAATTTACTACAGAAAGGAACTAAACCTCTGCCCACCAAATATCTTTTCCATTTTTAAGGTAATTTTCTTACCTGTTTCATCAACTCACCATACCCCATCATTTCTTCACATTTACCTTTCTCTTCACATGTTGAAGGGTGCCTGGCCCTAACCTTACCGTAACCCTGACCCAGAAGACACAAAGATGCAGCTGCAAATGTCAGCCCTCAGGACATCAATGTGATGATCACATCAGGTGTGAAATCTGGTTACCGGATGTAAACTATCGGGAAAGGTGCTAATCATCCCTCCCTGAGCAATGTGGTGTGTCGGGGTTTCATGCCAGGTCATCTTGGCACGTGAGACTTTATCTCACTTTTAGCAACGCTGTTGGGAAGACTGGCAGTCCTATGTCATATGGGTGGAAAAGAGACTTGAAACACCCTGATAGTTAAGAGGCATTTAAATGTATTTGAGAAAAGCACTCAAATGTCTGTCAAACTACAGGAAGAGAAACTGAAATAGTCTAATTATCTGGACACGCAGGTATCTACAGGGCTGTGAAACAACGAATGGCCATCACTTCTCACTAACTGAAGCCACACCCCAGTGGGATCTCCTGGCCAAACCAGCACAAAGCACTAAGTCTGGTGCCAATACCCTGACAATGCATATCCGGGAAAGGAAATTTCTCTTGGTCTGGAAGGCAAGGCACCAGAGTGAATGGTGCACCTGTGGTGGCTCAGTCATGGCTGTTCCATGCCATGAAGAAATAACTACTCTTCTCTGTTCCATAAGCAAGAACGAGACCTGAGATGACTGGATATTGGCCAGGACACTCCAGAAGAGACAATTTTTAGGATGATTTCTTGCTGCAATTCATCACTTCTCTTTACTTTTTAAAATATCTGCCAATGACACAATATCATTACATGGCTTCTTAAAATCTCAACCATGCAATTTCTGGCACAACAGTGACCCTGGCAAGTTTCTCAGACAGGAGGATTTTGTTCGGTATCTCTCTGTTGTTTATCGGTTTGTCATGAAACTCTGAGCATGTGTTGTTTAATGTCAGGCAGAAGCACAGCTTGGCTACTGCTTATTCTCCTTTACCATTTCCCTTCTCATCAAAGTCTGCTCATTTCCTGAACAAGTGTTCATTTCTTCTGTGTGCCTGCAGTAAGCACAGTGCAAAATCTACCCATTCTAACAGAACCTCTTGGGGAAAACCAACACAATTATAACTTTATGACTAATGAATTTAAAATTACCCCAGGAGAAGTTGCTGGCAACATCAAAAGGAAAACCATGATGTATGATGATTTTCTGTTTACCTGCCTCTGCAAAGTGTGTTGGGATAGGTCCTCCAGCAGAGGTATCATCTCCTTTGGGACTATGGAGGAGACATGCTAAACACTCACTTCAGATTTAATAAAGAAGGAGGCTTTTCCCAGGTAGCAGATCTCATATATATATAAAGCACTTGTCTGTAGCCACCAGCAGAAATGATTTCTGTACTTGTGGGATTTCTGTGTGCTTTAATTCCTTCAGAATAAGAGAAAGTGAAAATGTTTTGGATTCGCAAGATGCAGGAGTACAGGCATCTGTGACACTGATGAAGGATGAGTTCTAAATATAACCCTCGCAGAACTAGAGAGGGATAATCATGACAAGCAAAGATTTTTGTTTCCTAATAACAAATGTCAGATGGATTAAGACATCGGGTCACCCATGCCTGGAGCACTTACCCAAGTCTTTCATTTCCTAAAGTTCAAATGGCAGCAAGGGCCTCTGAGTTATTTTGATGTCTTTGGTATTAATCCTTGTGGCATGCAGTAAATATTCTTTTTAGAAATGCAGTCCAAATTTTTCATCCACCAAAAAATATTCAAACCCAAGTTCTCATAATCTGCAAAGTATTTGAAGTGTCTTGGAGTCATGTGACAAATTATCTTCCAAAAACATCTGTGCTTTGATTGCCCACTAAGGTAACACATGCTGCTTCCTATCAACAACTTCTGCAAATTGCTTTCTTGCACTAAGAAACCAAAACCACAGAAATGCCAATTATTCTAAATATGAAAGACATTGCAAAAACACATTCTGCAAAATGAAAATTAGGTAGTAGGGCTTTATTTATCCATGTGAACTAAATATCAGTTAATCAGCACCAGGAGCACCGATTTCCTTCCTCCATGTAGGTGAAATTTCAGCTGCATAACTCATGACCAGCTTTCAGCAATGCCTGCTCATCAGCTGCAGTCACATTAGACAAAATACAATGCATCTGATATGACAGTAATTAAACCATACTCCAAGGAAGAGATAACAGTGAATTATAAGATATCTTGAGAAGTGATAATAATTACTCCACAAGGGTTTCTATTCTATTAGGGCTTAAATACTTCTAAGACTTTGTAGAAAATACTTAATTTGAAAAAAAAAAAAAAAACAACAAACAAAAACAAAACAAACAAACAACAACAACAACAACAACAAACCAAAACAACTAAAGAGAAAACTAAACAAAAACTAAATGCTGTTAATCCTAACCATCACATACACCTCTGGCACTATTGCACCTCTTTTGCTTTACCTTTAGCCTCAAAGCTTGCCTCTGAAATCCACTGGGTTATTCACCAAAATTGAAGCAGACACATGACTACTTAAATGATTGTGGCTTTGTGGCTTGATAGCTCTTGTGCAGATGAGAAGCTTGACCAAGACCAAGAACACTGAGCCAAAGGGAGAAGCTCCACCAGGGAGCACAGTGAGCAGCCCAATATCTGGATAGGGGAACTAAAGTACAAAGAGCAATAAAGAGCTAAGAAAATCTGGAGACTGGGACATGGAAGCAGAGACCAAATATGGTACTTCTTTATAAAATTTAAACTATTGTAACTTGCAAAAAGGATGACATTTGTCTTGAGTCCTGGCTCCATTGAACAGCACTGCATCTCTAGGATCTGCACTGGCATTCAGGATGTCAGTAGGCATTTCGGGTCTCATCCTGCTCTGTAGCCATCACTCGTTTGGGGGCTTCATTTCTTCTTGGTTTCTTTCAAAGGAACACTAAATGCTTAAGGAAATCTGAAAATTAGATAAGACATTCCTACTCATGCAATTTATGTAATGTTCTAGTATAAAGCAACTGCACTGGATTCATATTAGTATTTGATGTATCATATAAAGTGTAAAATGAATGTGAAAGAAAACATACACGTGTCTTCTGTAGTGTTTATTGGAATGAATTTAAGAAGCTCAGATCTTAACATGCCTCATTTAATATTTTTCATAGTCTTTTTCTGCTTAAGAAGTTGGACTTGACTGTGTCAAAGATCTGGAGCCCTGAATGTATTTCCCACCTTTTCTTTCTCTGGTACAATGGGCAATTTGTGACAGTAACCGCATAACTCTTGGACAAACACTTTGTGCCCCTGGTGATTCACTGCCACTAACTCTAGCAGTTTAGTTTAGAATTTCTCCAATTAGCATTTCAGTGTGAGATGATCCCCCTTACATGGTAGACTCTGATGCAATAAACTATAGCTTCTTCTGTGTCATCACTTACCCTGAATGAATGTCCCTTTAGATTTCAATTATCCATCAGACCCTCTTCTTTGGTTGTTCAAAGGTAAAAAAAGGGCAAAAGTTAGTTAGCACAGATAGTCCCAAAAATGTGTAATAACTGTTTCTCCAATTGTTTCCTTTACAGCTTTCTGTTGAACTCTGCACATAATTTAAGTGCATTTTCAACCTGTAAAGACCTGTTAATTCAAAATTGCACCATCTTCTTATGAGAAACTGAACTCATCTAATCCTCTTTTATAACAAATAAAAATAGAGAGAAACTTAAATGAAAGAAAATATAGTAGAGTCTAAACTCGGTTGAATATAGAATATTAAATTAATAAAAATTTCCTCCTATGAGTTCTTTTTTTTAAGAATATGAAAGAAATATAGTACACTTTCTTCTGAGGCTCTCCTCAGGAGACAAGCATTTTGTAAATCACATTCCCCTGACGGTACAGCAGCATTTCACATTGCCAGAGGCGAGGCTGCATCTGGCTTATTAATATGGCATAATAATAGACAAGTTCTAAAACGAGAACACCATTCTGTAGGTGTAACTCTGTACAATTTACCAGCACCTATAGTGTCTGTGAGACAGCACCAACTATGCCATAACACTGCAAGGCCAGCCAAGTAATGAACATCCAACAAGCCTAGATAGGTAAGAAACAGATACAGGGCAAACTGGGGACAGCACCTGCCACAACTGAGTCGCCAGACAAATGCTGTTCTGGTTCCACTGTCAGCATTTTCATGCCAGCTGCAGATCTATGTGCACTGGTGGTGCCAGCACTTTAAGCTTCTGCTTAGCTCTACAGCTGCACCAGGCAGTTTTCTGGTAACTCTGAGGAGAGACACATGTCTAACATTGTAAGGAATACAGAGCCATGTATACACTTATGCTGGGTGCTGTGGATACTCCAGGCATGTACTTCTCTCAAAGGGTCTTCCACTGACATCTAAAAAAGATTTGATTTTTCTTTTCTTTTTTAATTTAGCGGTGCTGTTCTCCAGGCTTATGCATGATTACAAACTGCTGTAACTATGTTAGATACCAGGCCATCAAAATGCATTTGCACCTGAAGAGATGGTTATTGATTGCACCACACAGAGAATAATGAAGTATTTCAAATTCTGAGGAGACAAATTTTTTCACTCCTTAAACCCACACTTGAGAAGAATCAGGAAAGGATGGACAAAGCAAATATTGGGTGGCTCATACACAGGTATGAACAGATGCTGAGGTTTGTTCCTCACATTTCTTGGGTCTGCCCATTTAATGACTGTTTAGAAGCACAAGTATCAAAATGCAGAGAGAAATCATTTGCTTGAATATTTTTGACTCAGGAAACTTCAAAAGAAAACCTGATCAAAGCAGTACAGATAAATGCCTGTAATATTACCCTGGCTGATCTCCCTCTGAATTGCCAACACACACATTACCTGCTCTATGAGCGCACCCTTCTGCCTTAAGTAGATCTAATATATATCCATACATACTTTCAGATTGTCAAATCTTATTTTTCCTTAGCCTTTTTTCATTAAATACATACTTTCCCCCAACTGCATTCACTGTTCTGGGAAGATCCCCAGATCAGAAGGACTGAGGACTGAACGGAGTGTTGACCACATTACTTCCAGCAGATCCCATTTGCCCCAGTGCCCACCCTGCATACGCTACAGGAATGAGCTCATCATTCAGCCCTTCAACCATTGAATTCCTAACTGGAATTGCTTCATATTTTGAGGGGGCTTGTGGATGACACATGCATTAAGACATTTATCTTTTTTTGGATATGAGGCATCAGGTAGCAACACTGATGTGGGGTAGGTGTGAATTTTGATTTGCAAATGAAGTCTCTGTCATCTACTGTCAGTAACTCCATACCACTGATTCATGTTTTCCCTATTTTCAGATCTTCTTTTAATTTTTAAATGCCAGTTCAGCTGAATTCTCAGTACCACTTTTGTACATCTGACCTGCCTATAAGCAGCTGACCATCATTTAGTCCTAGTAGCCAGTTCTCTACTTTTACAGCTCTTCCTTTATTCCATTTTATATTAACTCTGGTAGGAGCCATGGTTCAAGGTCATCATGGCTATCCAGCATGGGTCTGTTGCCCCAGCAGGCTGAGCAGGTCCCAGGGTGCGAGGCACCAGCTCTGGCTCACAGCTCAGTAGAGAGCACAAGCTGCTTCACTTTTTCATCCCTCTGCAATGCTCTAATAAATAAACCTGAGCTTCCAAATGGGAACCTCTGTTCAATGTTGTGAAGCAGAAGAAAACCCAAGCCCAGGCATATAAGTCACATCTGCTTTCACCCCAGCAATGGGCAGCAGGCTGGAGAGGAGACTGCCAGAATGCACTGAGCAGGTTTAACATATGAGGGTAAGCTCGGGTTCCTCCTTCACTAGCAGGATCAGCCATCGCTTTCCATATCCTCCTCCAGAGTTCATGGAAATGGCATCTCCTCCCCCTCCTCCCCACAGCAAAGTCCCAAAATCTGTCTCTTTGAATCCTGGTACCTCTCAGTTGCCAGCCAAGCCGTGCCAGCAAGTGTCTCCATCATCTAGTGTTTATGTCTGACTAATGTTCTTTGTCTGGCTGTGGCCCAGCCTGGTATGGCACTGGGTTCTGCCCTTGCCTGTTCACCTGTGAGAGAGCAGGGACTGCACCTTTTTGCCAGATCAGTGGCAAGCCTGCTGTCCCCCTCCCCAGTGGCAAGCCTGCTGTCCCCCTCCCCAGAGGGCAGCTCTGCCTGTGAGGGAATGCAGGGATTTTGAGTCCAGCCCCCGGATGAGCTCAGACATGTGCTGGGCTATTCTTACCAGCAGCAGCCTTGTTTTATTTAGAACATGAACACTAGACAAAATGAAATCCTGAACACCCTATCTTCAAAGTCTCACTGTTTATCTTAGGTTTAAATTTTGTATTTTAATTGTCTCCCACATAAGGTGGCTTTTTATTTCCGTTGCAAAGTTGCTGGAGCACTTTCAAGAGCTGGGAAATTGCGACAGTCAGGGTGAGCCCTTGTGCAGGGGCCAGCTGGAGGCAGCAGATTGTTGAGGGACCTGTGCAAACAGAGGAGCACACCCCACGGCTGGTGCCAGGACCAACCTGTACCCAAACCTGCTCAGCCTGTGGCCTGCATATGATCCTGAAGATCTTTATTTTGCTGTTCCGCAATGGAGTTTTCCCAGTCGTAAAATGAAGATAAATGACATTTTTGCGGATGTCCAGCTACACAGGCATAAAGAGCAGTCAGCACTCTTAGCCCTCCCCTGCATTCGATTAACAAGTATTTTAAAGGCAACATTAACACTTGTTCACTGCCTCACTCCCACTCTCCAACACTTTCGTGGACCATCTTCAGGACACCATCTCTCAAAATCGCCTTTCTTTAAGGAAACCTCCCGGGGTTTGGGGGAGGCACAGACAGGTCTGTGGGTTGCTGCAGTCACCCCAATCCCCACCTCCCCCCGGTTCCCCATGCCACCAGCTGCTTATTCATACAGGGCCATACCGACTGAGTGCATTTGTTCAAATCTCTACACTCCCAACACGGGCTATTTATCAAGCCTACAAGATTCAAAACTGCAAGACTCTGAATTTCATAGTCATTTGCAACGTCAGAAGCTGCTAATGGCCCATAAAATTTAGCAACTTCTCCACAAGCTGCTGGTTAATGAAAAATCGGTTAAATTGTTCACAGATCAGCTGGCACGGTGCTCTCTGATTCACGGGATGCTTTCCATGGCAAAGGTTACATTAACTGCACGGGGGAAGCAGAGAGGGGAGCTGGGGCATTTTGCCCGAGGCTGTGACTTTTCCTGGGTGGACTGAGGGCAAAGAACCCCCGCCCCAGCCTCGCACCCCCTCTCAAAGATACGGCTGAGCACTGCAGACACTGCCCCAGCACGGGTGCCCAAAATGCCGCCGCCGCCGGGATTAAAGTCAAGGCAGTGTGACAGGGGAGGAGTTCGATTTAGTGAGGCAGTTTTGTAGAGGTAGATGCACAGTCAGAGAAGCCCTACTCTGATTCTGAACTGAAACCACAAGGCAGAGCTGACTGTCCCCTCCCCGGGACAGCCGCACACGGAGCAATGCCTGCATGCTCCCGCAGCTCTTGGGGTTATGGGGGCTGAGTGAAACAACATCACAGCACTTAGCTGGCCTCCTGCAGAGCCTGTTGTGCTTTGTGCTGCCCCTGCTGCTGCTGTTGCCTTCCGCAGCAGCTGCTGCTGTACCTTGGACCAGTTTCCCATGACACACACACTGTCCTGCGTTCGGGTGCAGAACTCCGGCTGCAGCAGAGTAAGGATTTGGCATCCACACCGAGGAATCAGTCTGATGTCAGCAGAAATTAACGCTGCTCACCATACTGACATTGCAAGGCCTCAGCTGTCAATGCTGGCATTTATGATGCCGTGTATTTTAACTAATTAGGCACTCACAGCCCAGCCGGTGCAACCCATCCATCTTAGAAAGGCTGGATGTTTTTGCACTGGCATATGCTACAATAATGAGAACCAGTGTTGCTAATGACTTTGCACAGCCCATTTTTCAGTCACCTTTGCAAATCCACATTATGCTGGGATTACACAGAGGAGAAAACACTGGCTTTAAAATGCCAAAGATACGTTTCTGCAGAACAAACCCCACAGTGTGCTTGCTCTGCCATGGCCAGAGCACTGTGATAGAGGAGCTGCTCCCACCAAAACAGACATGCAACTCTGAGAAAACAAATCCTAATCAGGCACCATTTCAGGAACAGATGAGGTTTCTGAGGTTAGAGTGCTTAAACATGTTTGACTGAATTTTCTCACAGTGTTCAGCAAGCTTTCAGGTTTTCTCCCAGTGAGTAGCTGCCCGTTTTTCTCACTCCAATCTGCAAATTAAATCTTTCTGCTTTCCCTGGTGGGGGAACAGACATGGGGCTGGCCCACGGGGGGTGAGGATGCTGGCTACCTTTCAGCCTTAGGGCCTTGGAAAAGCATCAGCTGCCTGCAGCAGTCAAGGGAAGAGAATGCCTTCCCATTGCCTTCTAAAGTACCGTGCCCTTCCTCAAGAGATTTACCAGATGTTCTGATTAAGGCGTTCAGTTGCAGTGTTTAAAAGCCTTTACCACCTGCTCCCCCCAAGCTCCCCTCTGTGGGCAAGAGTAGCTCTAATTAAAATTCCCTCCTGCTGTGAGGACTCCTCCCTCACCTTTCCAGAAACCACCTCTGTATCGACGCCCCTCGGCACTGCTCTGCAGAGGCTAACTTACCTCCCTTTTGTTTCTCCTGCCCTGCAGTGGAAATCAATATCCAGGGGACTTGACACCTGGGCGGCACAGAACAGGAGTGCTCTTTCCCAAAGCTCTCCCTCCAGCACCGATCACCATTCAGAACCCCCTGGTCCTGCCTTGGATAGCACCTGCTCTAGATCTTTTCATCAGTCACCATCCCCTGGAAATGGTCTCAGAGTGTAGAGACAGCTCTGCAACCCCGACAACCCTTCCCTATCCAGTGTCCTATCTGTCTCTCTATAGTGGAGACTTCATGGCAGTCCCCAGGTCACAGCAACGCTCCACGCTCAGGTCAGGGGTTCATGAGAGACCAGGATCTCACTCTAGCTGACTCCTTTGGGGCTGATCCTGAGGGGAGGGAACAGACTCAGAGGTGGGCACCAAAGTGTAGCATGAGAGCAAGAGAGGCAGACAACTTGGGTGAAAAATTTGCTGGTACAAAACTCAGGCTACTCTTGCACTTGTAGGGGATTCCCTGCTCTGACACCGGCAGGAAGAAAAGCTCTAGCCCTTCCCTCTTGCAGAGCCCCATGGCTCTGGTGAACAAATAAACAGACATAGAGGGTTCTGCTTCTTTTGCTGAAATAAATGGGTGTTTGCCCCAAGCCAGAGTGCGCAGAGGGACCACCCCATAAAGTCCTTTATGCCCATCAGTCCCTGATTTGCTTTAGACGTGGCCTGGAGGTCCTAGCACTTTGCCTCTAAGGGTCCCCCTAGCACAGAGAGGGATCTGTCAGGATCAGTAAAATGTCATCCCTGTCCTCGAGCCCCATCACTGCCTCACCCCTCAGCCAGGCAGCCCCTCACCTCCACACACATCTGCTGCTGCCTTCTCACTCGCTGAGCCTCCATTTTTATTTCTGTTTACGGGCAGACGTCCCCAAGCTGCTCACCAGCTGCTGGAGCAGCATCACCCCTCCTTTGAAAAGGCCAAGATAGAAAATCTTCTTAAGCAAATCCTCTGCTGATAAGTGCTATTCAGCTGATGGGATTAATATTTTCCCTATTTTGGAGGCACTCAAGCATGCAGGTGAATATATGCCCATTTAGCATGTTTTTGAGCAGTAAATATGCTTTCCCCCTCTGAAGGGCTCTCTGCCTTTTAACGCTCCCTGGATGACTAGATGCAAGCCTGAGATTTTACTGTCACAGGACTCAGTGGAGCCAATCCCCATAGTAACGGGGCATCCACGCATGAATCCAGAACTGCAGCAGGTCCAAGCACTGCAGTGCTCAGTCAAGGCACATCTTCAGCATCACGGTATACACATGCATAAGTGTATATACACAACTAGTCTGCGCTTGCTCAGCCAATACAGTATGTGCCCAAGACAGGTAAATGCTGGTAAGAATGCAGCCCCTTTGATGTGCAGAGCTTGCACACATGCTGTGTCCAGAAACCATAAAAATGGCTAAGGAATTGGACACTGCTCCATCAAATGTGCCTATCACAGCCCTAAAACGATCAGAGGATGATTTCCCAAGTTGTGTTGTTCAAACAGTTTATATTTGCATATTTTCCTCGGAAAAACATAATCCTTTAAAATGGGACCTGCTGTAGCCTTACCATTAATTTTCCTGGAAAGGTTACAAAACTGTGCAGCTAGCACCACTTACTGGCAAAGCTACTGACACAGGTGTTGAACAATTTTGCTTCACAAGCTTCTCACACAGAAACGCTGCATACAAATCCTAGTGATAGTGTTTGAATAAAATAAACACATGTAGGACATGATTTCTCCTTTTCCCTGTTGGGGGGGGGAAAAAAACCCAAAACCAAAAAGCCAAAACTGGCATTTCTTTCTAAAACAGCCTTCAAATAGCTTCCAGTAACCACAGTCCTTGCAATATAGAGAGCTATAATTTGACTCCATTCATTATATCTTTGCATACTGATAACCCATTTACTTTCAGTCCTATCTCTACAGCAATGGACAAAAACAAATGACCAGTTTGGCAGCAAGGGAGATGGGTTTGCATCTTTTTGTTTGATACTTCAAAGGAGTGGTGTGTGTCACTCTGGTGCATATATATATTTTATATATTTGTGTGTGTGTTCATCTGCCATAGATATGGATGGGCAAGTGTGTCCCTCATTTTTAAAACCCCAAGAAAAAAGAATTCTATGTTTAAACCCCCAAGGAAATCAACCCTGTTTTGAGACATTCTCGTCATGAGTGATAAGCTGATGAGTGGCTGCACAGTCCCGCATGTTCCTTTAATCATGACCAACAGTTTCTGCTTAACAGAGGGTCTTCACAGGCACCCTCTAAGCTGTCTCCTTCTTCAGTATCTGTGATTTATTGGGGGAAAAAAGCATCAGTTCAAAGGCACTGTGGTGACTTCAATGCAAATGTCCCTCCATTTGGGGGGAAGTCCAGTCTGGACTTCGCTGCATCTCTGTTTTGCTTTACAAATCCCTCTTCTTCCACCCTATACTGTCTATAGACTCATTTATTTAAATTCAGAAAAATAGGGTAATAGAATGGCAAAAGGTTTAAGTTTCTGGAAAGCTTTTGCTTAGGGCAGAATATCTCAGTTTTGTAATCTTTTAGGCAGCAGCTGTACCTGTTGTTTGAGACCAACATCCGTAACAGTGATACACAGTCACCTGCTCTCCAGCCTAGCTGGACCCCTGCCCCCTGATTATGCCCACCTTGCAGGGTGTTAGTCATGGTGCAAGTGTCATTATTTTTGTTCTCTAACTGGAAAGAGGTTTTAGGTGCCTGATATCCAATAAATACGAAAAAGTCACATTTTAGAGCCTTGTGGTTTAGACGAATCATCTTGAAAAAGAAGATTCATTAATTAGTTACACTGGCAGTCTTTAATTAGGTGTTTCTGAGTACCTTCAGTCTTTGTGATCTTTAGCATTCCTAGCTTGTTATACTTTATTTACATATTTTTTTGGACATGTACATACTTTCTAATTAACACTGTAGAGTCTACTCCAGTTATTTCAAGATGTCACGTACAGCAGATCTTTAGACATGCTTTCTGGGTATATGCTGAATTCAAATTACTCTTTTAATCAGACCAGAAAACCTGCATCCTTCTATTGGGGTACAAGAATTCCCACCAGAGACATCCAGGGGAAGGTAATCTAGTTTCCAGGAGGTTTCAGAGCAAATGAAAGGCACTTACAAAATGAAACCATTCAAAAGACATTTCTGTCAGGAATTTTAAAAAGAGAATTTGCCTGCAGGGAAATCCTCTGACAGCAGTCTGTCAAAGGCACATGCCACCAGGGTGGTCTGCAGGAGAGAGCTGAACAGCACAGATCGTGTTGGGATTTCAGGAGACTCAGACAAGCCCGATGTTTCTTAAAGGAAGTGGATGCTTTGTATCCTAATGGAAGAGCAAGCATTCACCTATCAGACATAAGCCACAGCCCTTGAACAATAAACTTTAGCAAGGTGGTGCGCGAGGAAATGCAGGGCGCTTCTCTACTTCTGTGGCATATCCCTGTATTGAACTAAGCAGCATTTTAAAGAAAAAATATCTTCTTCAAACTGGGACCCTATTCTGCACGGGTTTTGCCAAATGCATTTTTGTTAATGCCTCCACCCTTATATCCAGTTTCTGTCTGCTCAAGTTCTATTTTTAAAGGTAGCAGAAAGGGTATTTTGCAGAGGACAGTACTACAGAGACAGAGAACTTGTAGAGAGGACAAGAATATCATGTCTCCTCCCTGTCTAGCTTATCTGATCCTACCAAAACTGTTTTATCCTTGCTAGGTTACTTTGATCTATCAGCCCCAGTGTTATCCATCAGTGTAGTACTCTCTGCTCTTTACACTTATTGGTAACGGTGATCAATACACAACAATCACAGCATCTTTCTGAAAATTCTGTGCTCTGTTTCTCAAGCCTTGCTCCCACTGCTTTCTGCAGATTTAACCTTTTCTTTCTTAGGTGTTTATCTCCCTCCGAGATAAGGCTTGAGCTTGTCCCTTAGAGTGGTCGGGTACTGCCCTTACATTAACTGATAATCATATAAATAAAATGGATGCATATTTCTGTGCCACTTCCACAGCTTACACCTTCCAATTCGTAAGTGCATTATAGAGCCCCATGAACAGTCCCAGCAAAAGCACTCTTCTTTATCCTCAGAACTAAAAGAAGAAAAGAGAACATGATTAAGGTGTAGAATTGATAAATTCTGCCTGGACATTCATGCAGAACAGAGCTGGAAGGTCTGGACTTGGCAATCTCCTCATTGCTGAAAGAAATGAGGTCCTGATTAGCACAGAGAGGTAAGAGACAGCATGACGCACGCCCCCTCAGGTTACTGGTTTGAGTCAGCACCACTGGGGCTGCAGTACTCCACAATTGGTCATGCTGAGGCTGTTCTTCCTCTGACTTGTTAGCCATAAAATATAGCTCTTTACTGCAACAAATTTTTAAATTCTGTAAAAAAGAAAAAAAAATCAAGCTCAGGCTTCTCACATATACACAGAGCTGCTCTTGCCAGTCGCTTGGCTGAAAAGAAAACAGTGGCTTAGCACACCAGTGCTGTAGGGAAGGAGCCATCCTTTTATCTTAGTCTTTCTGCAGCATCCTGCATTGGGAAGCCTGGTCTGTGAGTGCAATGATAATGCAAATATGTAAATAATGGTGACAGGAGCAATAAGAATATTTCTCATCTCATGGAGGCACAAGGTTTTGGCAGCTGACAGAGCGCTTCTCCAGCTTGCGTTGGCACTGCGAAACCAAAGCAAGGTCTTGTTTGAATCAGATACGTCTTTTCTCAGGCACTGCAAAATCTGGGGTGACAAAGACTGAGTGCTACAGTCGACTGCTTGTGCTTGGCAATCACCTGTCTCTAGGAGGAGATAAGTGCTGGACTTGGTTTTAATTTCTTCAGTGCAGTGAGAAGTTTTCACATCCTTAAAGTCTTTGGAGGAACAGGGTGCAGAGTTGTTCTCCTTCATGTCCTTGCCAATGGAGAAGGGAGTGCTGTGTCTTCTGTACTTCCTGGAGGCACACATGATATCCTGTAAGACATTTCATCTGATAAAAGACAAAGACTGGAGGAAGAAGGGCAAATCACTGATGACCAGCCAGATAGCCCCTGTGCTGCAGTGTCTAACTCTGCAGTACAGGGGGACAGTGGGTGTTGATTTCATTAGAACTGTCAACATTCTGCACCAGAGATGATAACCCTGTAGCCAGGTAAGAAGGGCATGGGCTAAATGGATGGACAAGAAGGGACATAATAATTGACCAGACTATTGAGCTTAAAGGACAGTGGCTTATGTTTCAGTGTCCACCCAGAAGCCAGTCACAGGTGGTGCTCCTTGGGGCTTCTTGGTGATCCTGGGGCTGGTGTGTTGTGATGCCTTTTTCAGTGACCTGACTGCTGGAAGGGGATGTACTCTCAGCAAGGTAACGCCAAATTAGGGGGTAGATGGGTAGGCAGGAGGTCAGGGAGGACATTCAGAGCAGCTTCAACAAGCTGGAAGAGTGTAAGTATGGACTAACTGAAACTGCAGTCCAGCACAGGGCCACTGAGAGGGCCATCAGACACACATGGTGTGTGACGGAAGTCTGAGGAAACAGGCTTAGTTGAGCCTTGAGGAAAGCAGACCAAATGGGAGTTCACTGCTGTTCTCCCCTGTCTGAAGTGGGAGTGCTGGCTTCCAGTACCACAGGGGAGACTAATCCAGGCTCTTTCCAGTGATACACAGTCAACTAGAAATGGTTGCAGCATGGGGAATGACAGATTGTCACAAGGAAAGAGATATTTACAGTGACAATGGTTACACACCAGGAAAGGATGTCCAAACTGATTCAGAGTCTCCATTTGTGGAGATGTTCAAAGCTCAGCTGGGCAAGGAACTGAGCAACCTGCTTTCCTTTGACACTTGCCCCACTCTGAGATGTTCAGAGGTGCCTTCCAACATCAATTATTCTATGATTTTTATGAGCTGATTTTCCCTTTCTATTAGAAATAATTACTTAATCAAATTATATGTCTGGCCTGTCACATCTCAATATTGGCTGTACCTCACAGGGTGACACCAACCTAACGAGTGCAGTGGTTGTACAACCAAGCTTTCACACACCTTCGTCTCACAGTAGAGTACCACTCTGTCTTAGTCATCTGTAAATGCCACTAAACATAAACCTGGGTAAAAATGATGCATAGCAGCGAAGACAGCTTCTCCCCATAACATCTGCACATGACACATTGTCACAAGAGTTATATATGAAGATAATAGTAAGCCTTTTTTCAGGCTGATAAACTACACTGGTTGTCCTGCAAAGCTGAAGTATTATTCAATTGGTTATCAACATCCTACAGTCTTGGAAAAACTCAGCTGTTACTAAATATGTCAGACTGCAGTATATAAATCCCAGCTCCCTAGCTTGTCTTTACATTATAGTGCTCATAATTGTCAATGAACGGGAAGACCACTGGAAAAATTAACCAGCTGTATCAAGATGAGACCCATTATTTTAACATGGAGTGAGCTGCATATTGTAAAGAATACTCTGCCTAACAGAGGTTTTCTCAGTGGAAGAGCTTTTCTGATTGCAGGAGCCCAGATCTCAGCATGCAGTGTGACTGCTCAGGTTCGCACTAGCTGGCTCCTTCAGTGACACAACACTGCCTCCTGATTTTCCTTAAGGAAAATGAAGTCAGTGACAGAGGGTCAAATTGCTTGAAGTGAAAATGTGGTTGAACTACAACTGTCTGCTGGAATCCCATTTCTCTGATACTTATTTTCTTAGAAGGGTTTCCCATGATTACTTGTTCATCTGTAGTGAAAGAAGATTTCTCCCTAGGGGAATGTGGGTTCTCTAGGGCAAGTGGGTTCTCTTCTCTCCAGTCCATGTTCCTCAAGGGGCAAGAGTCTCTCTCCCAGAGATTTCTTTAATCTACCTGTAAAATACACATGACTTTAAACTGTCAGCCCAATAGGTACTAAATCAAGAAAGAGGACAGCTGTTGCTAGGAAAAGTGATTTTACAGTCTATGAAAACATTGTCTGTATCAGGAAACAGATTATGTTGCTTACACTGCCAGTTGCCTGCTGCACCCAGCATAGTGTCCTGTCTCTGCTGTGACCACTGAGCCTCCTCTGCCTGAAACATCACCACACTTTCAAAAGAGGGATGCAGGATGACAGGATAGTTGCTCTTGTTCAAATCTTTCAGAATGCCTGTTGCCTGTGGTAGAAAGGGTGAACATCAGTGCAGTTGTTGCCATAAGGGCACAGTGATGAATTCACGTGCTGCCATAAACATCTTGAGCACCTGGGGCAATTGTGAGAGGTGGCTCCAAGGGGAGGAAGGCATTTACTGTCTGAAATGCAGTATGAAGCAATATGGTCAGAGAAGTTAGTGCCCTGATCATATTACTGTGTGCCAGAGCTGCTGGGGAGTTATTTAAAACGACTGAGATTGCAGATGAGAAAAGCAGCTCTGGCGGAATAGCCTGAGGAAAAGACTGTGTGTCATGGCTGTCAACCCCCTCCTCTTATGCCAGGTGAAAAGTAGAAAAGAAAAAAAAAGAAAAAAGAGGAAAAAAAATCCTGAAATAAGCACAGCTTCCAGGAGCATTTATCTGCAGGACAAATGTGACCCAGGTGCCACCACCTGTGTGGTGACCAGCCACTTTCACCCTTTCCCTGTGCCATCTGGGCTGCAGGGCTGTGAGAGGCAGAGATTGTCAGGAGCTACTGATGGCTAGAAACCCTGGTGCCTGAAAAATATGGATACAGAAGGAACAAGTCCCTAGGGAACACTCTGTCACACCATGAAAAAGGGCCAGGTTTTCCAGGTCCCAGTCTGCTATACCTGTGACCCAGGGAAGACTCTCAGAGGTTCCTCTGGGCCCTGGTTGCACTGTTTCTGAAGTAGAGGTGACAGTATTTTTGACGTATGATGCTAAACATATATGCAAGTGTAACAGCTTGAAGATATTCAGATGGGAGGGGAAAGAAAGATGTTGTTTTTACTAGACGTCAATTCCACTGTAAAGACCTTATAAAACAGGCACCAGGAAAGTAAGATCAAGAATATTTGTTTTCTAGATGTTGCTTTTCTAGAGAAATTTTGCTTCCTATCAGTGCTGACACCCATGAATGTTTATTAGCTGAGGATGACGAACTGGGAGTACCCTAAACCAGTGAGAAGATTTGGAGTGCTTCTGCTTGTTCCCTTGAGCAGGTGAAGGCACATACAACTCTGTATTTTTCTTGGGACGTGATAGAATTTATAAATCATGTGCCGATTGTTTAGCTATTATTATTTACTAATAGAATTTCAGAACTCCACACATATACACAAAAGAGGGTTGTAGCACCACCTCAGGTTGCCCTAGTGTTTAAATAACAAATGTAAATTAACAGAAGACTAAAGCATCCCTTACCATATGCCAGTTTAAAAACAAAAAAAAAAACAAACAGAAAAAAGAATGACCGTATCTTAGTATACCAAAAGAAATTGTTACCTTTCATGCTCTTTGGTCTTTCTGGCTCTGCAAGGGCATCAAGATGTGGCCCACCAAGTGACCAGGGAGCCCTGGGTTATGCTCGTATAATGTAGTATTTCTGGTATTGCATTTTTATCCCTTTCACAATACTCTCAGTGCATAGTTTACTTCTTTCTAGCTCTGTAAATCCCTGATGATTGTGAAAACAGAGGAGAGACTAGAATTATTTATACACAGAGATATTGTTAAGAGCAAAATTAATGAGAACAACATTACGGGTAGGAAAGCTAAGACTGAAGGAATGCTTCCCTCCATGGAGACTTACTGGATTGGACTGTTCATCTTCTAGAGGGACTCTCCCCATGTGAGCACTGGCAACTTCATCCCTCATGACAATGAAAACTAAACCAGACAGTGAGAAATCCTGGAAAAGTACTTTTTGCACAATGTGTCCCTACTGCTGGGAAATGATATCTATGCCTCCTGGGGACAATTGCCCCTGTGCCCAAGAGCAGTGTCAGGGGTGGCCAGTGGCACCCATATGCCTTTTCTGTCCTTGCCTGCAGCCCTGGTGGGAGACCAGCTGAGGTGGGAGAGGAGTCATCATTCAAAGATGACCACTGCTAGTCAATGCATCACCAGGCAAGCTGAGATATCAAGTCACCATGGATGCATTTTTCAGACTGAAAACTGCCTGTAGGTTACTTTCCAAGAAAATTGCATTCCCCATAGGACCCCCAGTATTCACAGGACACTTCTCAGCTTGAAGGGAGTTGTTTCAGTTCCAATATTATATTTGTGGCTACTAGAAAGCGTGAGGAAATAGATTATGATGAAGTACATTTTTCCTAGTAAATCAGAAATATTGATGAACTAGTTCAAGGTCTGCTGCATCCCAAAGAAAAGGCAGCAGATGGAAAGCCTAACTATTGCTTTTCATGGAAGTTTGTATGAAAGGGAGTTTGCTAGAGCCTTAAAAATTGTGAGCTGTAAGGGGAAAATAATAATAATGAAGACACTATTCTCATATACTTCTATCCAAACTCATAATGTGTACATGAACCAAGTCATATAGCTTACCATCAGAGCAATTCCATAGTCTTCCTCCAATATTCATAGCCAAGGTACTCTGAAACAGATTGCTAAGCATTTCTCCTGGAAAATCAGCCTCAGCTCTTTACAGCAAGCTCTCATTCCCGTCCTTCAGTTGCTGTAAGCAGGAAGGTTATTTCAGCTTGTGCTCAGCTGCTGGCAGGACAGCAGGTTTCTGGGAAGTGGCTGTCCTCTGGGTTTTGCTATCGATTCACCTCGACACAGAGCACTGCTCCTTGAGGAGCAGGGATGTGATGTCCTGCAGGGGACAGGCTGCCTGACATTGGCACCCTCTGCAACAACCAACCTTGATGTGACATGCAAAGCCTTTCATTTCTGATTAGTGTGTAGTCATGTGCACACCATCATTTATACTTTTAAGAAGATGCTATCCAATACTGGAAAGCTCTTCTGTGGCTGGGTAATTGAATTCAGAGCAACCTGTTCCTCAATGGAAAATTAATAACTTGGCAACCTTGGAGTTTACTTTTATTAACTCTTTCACTAACCCTCATGGAACAACCGTCTTAAATTTAATGAAATAAAGAAATCTCTTAGGACTTGTAAGAATTATGTTACTTGTGCATCTTCCCAATTCATACACGTATCATACTTATGTCCATATTTTATATCCAGCATATTTGTCCCAGAAATGTCCTAAAACACAAACACCTGCCTTTAAGATGAACAATATGACTCACAAGGAGCACTGTTTGCAGAAAGCACATACACCGTCCAACATGGATAATTTCAACATTGGCTGATCATGTAGAAGCTTAAACAAAAAGAAAAATTTGTCAATGATGTTGCATTAATGGGTGAAGTGGGTGAATATGCCTGAGTTGCCATTTACACAATAACTATGTTGCCAGTGCTGTCACTAATGCAGTAGAAGGGAAGTCACTCTTCATCGTAACATCTCTTCAACATCTCATATGAGCCATGCGTGTGTGAAAAAAAATAAAAAATCCTCCCAGCTCTTACCTCATAAGAAAGTTCATGGAAACTGAAGTTCATGGAAAAATTGTTTAAAGCTCTTATCTCAGCATTGAGATAGGTCCTGCAGTCTTGCTAAGCATCCTTCTTTTGTCGACTATACAACTAGAGCTGGTGTAGTAAAGGTACATGGCAAATAAGTAGAAATATGTATAAGGGTAGTAAGAAAATAAATTGCTTGATTTGCTCTCTTGGAATTTATTCCCAACATTTATAGCAAACCAAATAATCAAGTGAGTAAAGCTGTACTTCAGACTCAGTATAAATTCAGCACTAATCTGATTACAGAAATAATTCTTTTTCAGGAGGAGGTAATATGTTGACTGAGATATAAAACCTGAATATACTGGGAAACAGAAACGTAGCACAAGAAAGCATATATCTGTGCTACAGATTAATTACAGGGAGTCCATTAAAAACAAAAACAAAAAAAACAAAACCAACCAAAAAACAAACAAACAAACAAACAAACAAACACACACACACACAAACAAAAATGCAAACTGAGCACAAAATGGGAGTAATCCTCTTTGTCTGAGAAGTTACACAGCAGGAACTCCAGAGAAAGTGGTTGACATGGCTGTCTTCACCAAGTGAGCTCACAGCCACGGTTGCCCTGTGCATGTCACCCTGCTGCAGCAAGATTGCTCCTTATGGCTTCGGCAGTGATAAAGGAGAACTGTGCCAAACTCAGCAGTTTGTGTTTACAGCATTTCATCTCTTTCAGATTCAGGATTTTTGATGGATTTTTTCTTTTTTCTTTTTTTTTTTTAAAGAAACCTCAGACTTCATACAAAAGTTCGTTCAGGGACATGGATTTGGGTCAGTATTAGCTGGGGTGAAAACCACAAGGTTAAAGGCTGGTAAGGGGAGAAGTTTTGCTTTTCTCAACTGGCCAACTTCCATCCCAGTGTGAATGGACTCCTTTGGCCTTCAGCACAAAGCCAGACCCTGATGGTGTCCTTCAACTTAGGGTGTGAAACCAGACCCTGACTGCAGATCCCACACTGCCTTGTGGGCTAGCAGGTCTACATGCTCTGGAGGATGCCACCCCTCCAACTGCACACACATCCGTCCCAAAAACTTCTGACTCAAGATTTTTGTCCATCACCTTGCACTTGGTCTCTGACTACCTTTGGCCAGTGGCAGTACTCTCACATTTTGAACCTGCCATGGTCATAGGCTGGGCAGTGAAAGAAAGAAACAGGAACAGCTTTGAAAATGCCAGCAGGGGTGGACCATACCTTCTGGTCCTGTGGGCAAAAGAATGAGCCCTTATGCTTCCTTCAATCTTACACTTACTGTATTTCCTATACATTTAAGCACATGTATACATATATATATATAAATACTCGGTTTACCCTTAGTCACAGTTATTTTTAGTCCCTCCAGTGTTGTGAATCAGAAATCGCTGTTTGTAGGCTAGGAATTGCTACATTGAGGGGGGTGATTTAAGAAAAGTCCAGTCCAGGATAGCTCAGCAAGGTATGGTGTGGCTCATACTCCTCTATGAGTGTTACCTCTGCACAGAGCACATCTGGGCTCTGATGTATGCTGGAAAACAGTCCTCAGACACCTACCAAGAGTGCATCACAGGCTAAAGACTGGGAAGCGTGCAAATCAAATTAGAAAGAGGATAGCTCAGATCGCAGATCTGCGAGCTGACAGGGAGGCAGCTGAACTGATAGCAGCATATAAGCATAAAACCTCAACCCACTTAGAGGCTGATAGACATGGAGCAATCTCCAGAGAAACTGAAATGGTTGGATGGATGGCAGCATCACTTTGAGAGTCCCAGTCTCACTACTGATTTTTTTGCAGCCCAGAAAAATAGAAGAAAGTAATACAATAGCGTAGAGGAGACTGCATTCATTAAAGCATTTCTGTATCTTCTCTGCATTTTTCAGACCTCGAGCATGTCTCTGTCAGGGAAATCTGAGATTTTTGAAAATTATATCTCATATAATAGTGGAAAAAATGCTACAATTTCACAGTAAGGCAGAATCGGATGATCTTGTATTAAATGTTATTTAACTTACATTATCTCATTAAATGCTCTTCTTATTATTGCCCATTGTTGAGCAGCAGCAGATATCTGGGGCACTGCTGCATGGTTCCCCAGGAAGAACTCAGTGATGCAGAAAATCTGTGTATATTTTTAGTGTTATATCTTTTAATGACACATTTACTGTGGTCCTTGAGTACAGGATCACAGCACATGAACCAGGCTTGTTTGCCTGCATGCCTCTTTCCTTCTGTCTGGTCCTGTACCTCAGGAACTGACTCTGGCCACAGACTCTCTTCAGAAACATGATTTACAGCCCTTGGGAATCCATATTACCAACAATAATCACCCACAACATGACTTTCCAAGGCGTTTAGACTTTTGCATACCTGTCAAGGAAGTAAACTGCAGTTTATTCCAAATTCAAATGCTATCTAAAACTTTGAGGAGTGTCTACATTAAGTAAACATTCCTGGGTTTTAATGACACCTAATAGACAGTGTAGGAGTCATCCATTATACATTCATGTAAAATGCTTTCCTGTATATAACTGAATATCCTAAAGGCTATTTAGATTGTGCTTAACTAATTTTCAGTTCTGTTGATCCCCCCAATTCAAAGAAATTGTCTGTTTATGACTAGGAACTATATAGGGGCTTATTTTAAACTCTCAGGGTCTTCTGTATTACTCAGAATATCTTTGTTGTGAATGGAATTCATTATACCTGAACTGTGCAAGAAAATACACTGCAACAGAAATAATGAATGTCTTACTGTAAAAAAGTTTAAAACCTGTTTGGAGCCAGGTAGTATCTGCCCAGAGCCCCAATTTATTCTGTCTTGTGCCTGCTCACCCAAACTAAAAGAGCAAACTGGGAAGCACTGAACCACTGGAGGGAGGGACAGCTGGGCCAGCACCCTTCTTTTCACAACCTGAGATGCACAGCAGGACTTGGTGAGTCTGCAGAGCACCTGCAGGAAGAATGCAGATTAAGTTTGTGGTTTGGGCTGGCTCCCAGGAAAATCCCTGCCCCAAGCCTCACTCTTCATCCCACTGGAGTGCTCATCAAGGTAATGTCAACACGTGTAGCCCTGGTGTTTTGCAGGCCACCCTGATGTGGCTTGCAGAGTGAGCAGGAGAGACACAGAGTGGTGAAACCCAGGCTGGTATCTGTCAGAGTCAGCTCCCAGTGGAAGGATGATAGTATCTCTTCCACAATTCTCCAAAAGCCACTAATTCAAAAACCAGACTCACCTGTAAAGGACATGGCTGATTGGTCCTCAAAAATCACAATTTGGCAGGAGCCAAAGAGGGAAAGAGAACTGAGCCCCGCTGCATTGAAAAGGAATTTTGAGTATCTTGAAGGGATCTGCCTCCAAACTGAAGTCCTGCTGTACCTGACCTACATAAGTGTTTGAAGACCTTGTCAAAGCCTGGGGATAGCTCTTCTCCCATGTAGCTGTGCCCTCCTGCCCATCAAACCACCTCACAAGCTCTGATGTATCCAAGAGATGCAAGGGTTTTCTTGATAGGATTATTTATATTTCTTTATAAACAGGTCAGAAAAGTGAAAAAAACAACAGCTACAAAAATCCCATGACAGCAAGTAAGCTAAGCAATCCATCACATTATGTTTTTATATTTATACAGCTCTGCAATGGTACCACAAAGAGGAAAGATAAAAAGCAGTTCGTATAATTCACATGTTAATAGCCCACATATTCCAGAAAGGGAATAAATAGGAAGCATAACATTGCCAGAGCACAGATATGAAAGGTCAAGGCAGATCAAGTTGCTGGCAATCGTCAAATTTGTATTTAAATTGTATTTAACTGTAGAAATCTGTATTTAAAGAAGAAGAAAACAACAATAAAGATTTTAAATGAAAACCAGGTGAGCATTTCATCTCCATGAATGAAAACTGCTTTTCAAATGTGTTTGTCCTCAGATAAAAAAAAGAGAGAGAGCAAAGAAGTGATGTCCCTGCAAAACACCATCAGAGCTCAGAGCACAGTGTTGGCCCCTGGGATGGACTCTGAAGTTGAGCAGGATGGGGGGGTTGAATCCTGCCTCATTTCTCCTCTTTACCTGCACCTTTTGCTCACTTTTTTTTTTTTTTTTTGTATCAGTCCCAGGAAGCCTCTGTGGAGAAAACCAGAAGGATGTAAACTTGCTGCTAAGTTATCAGGACAACCTCTGCTCGACTTATCTTTTGTGACCTGATTTTGCAGGGCTGTGTCCAAACCATCAGCATTGCTATTCATCTCACAGCTGCTCTTCAGAACTTTCACCTGCAAATGGGATTACAAATGCAATCATTAGTACAGATTCCCCAAGAAGCTTTCACAGTATTACAATTAGATTTCCCTTTCTAGCAGCATCTAAATCAATATGATATGATTAGTTACTCTCGTGGATTACATGCTGCTGTACAAAACCTTCACACACAGAAATCTGAGTAATTTAATCAGGCAGTAATGGATTCTGGGAATGCTCCCACTGTCTAGAAACTTAAAATCATTCTGTCTCTATAATAATTTGCCATTATGCACCTGAAGCTAAATTGCCTGACATACCTGACAGTGGACAGCAGTGATTAAAACAGGTCACATCTCATCAGCCAAAGTGGCAACTTCTTCTGAATTCACTTTGAAAACTGAATTTGAGGGAGACAAAAAAAAATCACCTTTAGTTGTTTTTCCTGGGCTATAAACTTAAGTTTTAAGCTGTCTCTTTAAACACATCTATGTATGTGTTTGTGTGTGTGTGTGTGAGAAAGACAGGATGTAAGTGCTACCCCATTTCTCATCATTTTAGTCAAGGCGAGAGGAATATATGAACTGATGCTCCTGGGGAAATGCAGCAGACCAAGGTAGAAATGAGCACATAATTTTATTTCTCTGAAGGTGCTCAGCACTGCTGAACAAGATATTGGAAAGGAGGAACCTTTCTGGAAGGATCTTGAAAGAGTCCTTGGCTGCCATTGTCAGCAGCTCACAGGAGAGAGCAATGCTGTGTGATGGAACCTGAGCTGCTGATAGTTGCTTTTTGGGAAAGGATTTGCACCTGATGTTTCCCCAGCTTGGATAAACAGCTCAACCCTACACCCCTGAGCTGCAGCAGCTCTCTTCTGCAACCACCCTGGGACTGCAAACAGCCCTGAAAAACAAATCGCTGTGCTCTGCACTGCAAAGGCAGCTCAGAGAGGTGTGGGGAAAACACACAAACCCACACATGGAGGAACAGCTACAGCTTCATTTGAAAAATTTGGCCTGTGTGTTTATAGCAGAAAACACACAGAAATGTGCTGCTGTTCATCTCATATCCTACCAATGTGCAACAGCTTATGCTCAAGAAATACAAGATGTTATATCACTGTTGGGGAACACTCCTTTTTCTTACAGCACCATTGCATTGAATTAACCCTGACCCATGGTGCCTGGGGACTCCTGCTTTTGAGGAGGATTTTTCCTATGGTAAATTGATATTTCAAATAGCCAGCTGGCAAGAAAAGAAAGAAAAATAGCTATCCATGGAAAGTTTCCTAAGCAATAATTGCCAGTGAACTCTGCCCTCATTATAAAACTCTACATAGCTTGACATAAAAAAAGCCCCATGATGCACATACACTTTTCACCTCCATGTTCCCCATAACAGTCTTGGTTATGTTACTCTCTTCAGATATTCTAACCAGTGGCATTGTTAATCCACATTATTTTGGGGGTACAGTGTGGTCTGTGTGCTGAGTCAGGCGTGGTGTGTGTTAGGGTCCCCCGTGCCCGGAGGCACCGCAGCACCAGCAGTGCCACGCACTGTACCCTGCGGCACTGCCAAAACCCCACTGGCATGACTTGGCATGTTAGTCCTCCTGATAAGCAACTCTTAGACAAATCTCATATTAATTCTTTACTGGAGGTGCTGAAGGAAATCTGTGGAGGCCATTAGCAAAAGGAATTGGTGCCAGTGGAATTTGGGCAGGAGGAGGCAGGTGGAGCCGGTCGTGGCCACCTGCCCACCGATCCTCCACAGCCCACCACTGAAAGAAAGGGCTGACATTTAATGCAGGCTGGAGATTGGACCACTGCATTACTATTAATAAACAATAAAGCTATTAAGGCATATTAAAGCTTGGCAATGAGCTTGTCAAAATGGATGATCTATAAATCAATATAAACAGCAGTGACAGGCAGTAATTGAATTCCAGTGGTCCCTCAGCACATGCTAAATATGAAGGGACACGACACGCTGAAAATATAGTAGGAAAGCTGAAAAATTGATAGCATTAACGTTCTCCTGGTGAAACGTGGCATCGCTTCAGCCCTTAATGGGGGTCAAACTGTGAATACATATTGACTTCCTCTTTTAAAACAAGAAAATGGCTACATAAATCTGAGGCTTCCCAAATTAGAAATGGCTGCTCAAAAAGTTCACAGACGCTCTGGATGTGGTTGCCACAGAGCAGCAGACAGAGCCCTCCTCCGATGGGTTCATTAGCAGGACTTCTTGCTTTACTTGGGTAGGAAGAAGGATGGGTTTTGTGCAATCCAGAAAGCCTCTGAAGTTGATTCATCCGTTTTCATCTTCCATAAAGGACCGGCAAAAGCCCATCGGGTAGGAGAAGTTAATGTTAGCCTGCTGCCAGGCTCGAGTGGCTACGTATCTTTCAAATTCAGATATAACAAGCCGGGTCTCAAATATCAGCAGAGGATGAGACAATCAGAACGGAAAGAAATTGGTGAAGTCGCAGCAAGCCTTTTAATGGAGATTCAAGTGACAGCAAATAAATCATGACAGCTTCTGTGGATGAAACCAGGGCCTCATTCTTTATTTTCTCTTGATGTGCTTCACTCAGAGAAGCCTTTCTTAGTTCGATTTTCACAATAGAGCCCTATGCCACTGGAGTTCAGAAAATGCTGAAATGGAGGGTTTGGCCACTTTACTGAGGATTGTTTTGTCTGTGCCACCTCACTCACGGGCGGAGAGCGCCTGTGATCAAAAATCATGGGGGATATTTGCATTTCAAGGGTCTCTCTGGGCACAGAGATGGAAAACTAGAAAAGAAATATATAAATGAGTGTCCATGTATTGAGTGATGACCTGCTAATAAGGTCTCAAACAGCTGAGAGCAGCAGAGCTGGGACAGGGGCTGGTCAACAGTACAGAATGAGTGCCACAGCTAAAGAGCAGCCAGCGTACCTGGCATGGCCACAACCACTAGGCTAAAACTGCTTCTTGGCATGGATAAAGTTTCTGTATAACATGAGAGAAAACTTCATTAGGGATGCACCATTGTGTCTTGAATAAAACCAATATTTGGAAGAGACACAGGTCGAGTGGGGTAATTTCTGGGAGTTACTCTGTTTTGACACAAAATTTAAATTTAAAATAGAAAAACCTCTAAGCAACAAATCAAGGAGGCAACATTTTTTCCTTTTAAACACGATGTGCTCTTTGAGGTCAACCAAGACTCATTTGACCTATCTGATGTGCAGTCTGCCTTCAGACTTGCTGAGCATGAACTGATGTAACATGAAAGGTTAAGGGA
This sequence comes from Formicarius rufipectus, assembly GCA_013399695.1. NCBI lineage: Eukaryota > Metazoa > Chordata > Aves > Passeriformes > Formicariidae > Formicarius > Formicarius rufipectus. The sequence continues at coordinate 404,485 of VXAU01002242.1, forward strand.
GACCATTTAAAAAAGTCTAAAACCTTTAGAAATGATCTGTAGTAATGCAAAACATGCATCATCCATACCTTGCATGAAGGTTGGTGAAGTAGGTCTGAAACAAAGCAATTTTGCCTGCAGCGATGTTGAGGGTGCAATTATCCAGCATCCCTGCCAACTCCCATGAACCATTTACCCCCACCCCATCCTAAACTCATCCATTAGGAGCTGCATGTTACCTTTCTGTGCCTTTAAACCTGCAGGAGCTGGGAAGCATGGTGTATAATAATAGCAGTGGCTTTAATCAACAGGACAGCGCTGACACATTGCCTACTGAAATAGATGAACTAGCCTTGACTTTTCCCTGCATTTGCATCATTCTTAATTTTTCTTATGTGGAGGTTTTTTACTGCCATTTAAAAGGTGAGAATTTAGTCAACTGAATGCAGTGCTGATTAGCTCAGTATTGTAATTGTGCTTCATGGACACCTACTGCTTGTATGTCACAGCTCTCCAAATTGCCATTTTACTATTAATCGAGGTTTTATGACACTTCATAACTGAAGTATCAAAAAAACAATGATGTAAGTGGAAAAAATCACTGTGGCAATCTACCAAAGAGCTCATATGGGTTATTATGGACACACCAAAAAAAGCAAAACAAGGAAGCCTATTTGCAAAATCCAGAGAGTCTGATGACTTACAAGAATAAGGGAAAAACATATATGACATGGCAATAGCTCACTTTCCAACACTGCCTGCAGTACATCACCATGCCAAGTTCAGGACTGTGCACTTGTTCTTTCGTGCAGATGGAAGAAATCCAGCTCTCTCCATTCAGATTTTCTTTCTCCAGCACCTGTGGGGGAAGAGAAGCAGCCTGCTGTGATTGTGTTAATACACTATTCACATTTCCATTTGTTGTTTTATCAGTAACTACACTCAGAGAAGGGTTTTGTACCATAAGAGAAACTTCTACTCCCCAAATACTTACACCCTCAGGGGTGTTACAGCATAAGCATCTCAGTCACTGCTGTATTTGGAGTACTGTCCTTGGGAGCATTCAGCCCAGCATCATCGTACTAGACCTGCTTTGCTCAAACCTGTTCTGCAGAGTCCGGGAGCACAGAATTTCTCCACCAACCTTGTGCTGCTGCTCACACATGCTCCCTGTCTGGGTGCCCTCCGCAGCTCTCCATGCCTGGGGCCAGGAAAGGGACACTGTAGAAAGAAAAATGGCTTAAGATGAAGTGACCGACGCTCAAATAAAAGCTTACAAGGCAGCATGATAAATCTATCTCTGCTTCGTCTGTACTTGGAACAAAGCCGGGAAACAAGTTATTTTTTACAGGAATGCACCACCTCATTCTCTTATGAAATAATCACCTACTTGCAGGGTACTAGAAGGGGATTTTCCCAGGGGATCTTGGTAGCGAGGAAGCCACTAGGAACCATTACAAAAGTTGTGGTTCAGTAGGCAAAGCAGGAGCTTTCCTCTTTCACCAGCCCTAGCCTAAACCCTAACCCATTTCTGACCCTTACTCTTCAACTATCCCTAATGCTAACCTTTCTCTATCCCTAGAGGAAAAGAAAGATTGCAATTTTTTTTCTAATACAAGTCTGGGAAAACTCAACCATGTTTAAGGATCAGTGTTGAAAGAAAGAAATGCCATAGCAGTGAGGCTGGAATGGGATTGCAAAAGGGGAGCAAAGACTTCAGGAATGGTAGCTGTGAGAAGTATTTCGTATGAGTAATGGCCAGAAGATAACTCTGTGGTTTAGCCCCAGATGATTTTGGGTTAAAATTAGGTTTAGGGTTAAGAGAAGAATTAAGTTCAGAGCTTTGAGGTAGGGCTGAAAAAGAGCAGCAAAAGAAGACCAAAGATGCAGCAGCAATGTATTTCAAGTTCATCTGTCACACTGATACCAGCTACTAGTGGAGTGGTGAGGAATGAGTGACACACTGCTTAGCTGCACCTCTGCACCCGGTGATGCCTCCCATCCCCTCACAAGGGCCAGGTGCTCTTCCTCCTGCACTGGCCAACACACAAAGCACTGAGAATCAGAAACAAAAGTAGGTTTTTTTCAGTATTGTTTAAGGACTGATTATCCACTAACTGTGTTCTTGTTAATTCCTGGCCAGTAGTCAGCACTAGCTCTGGCTCCTGAGTCAAACACACTATTGTCTTGAAAATACAATACTCAAAAAAGACGCTTTGCTCAAAGTGCCTAAAATGAAGTCTGACAGAAGTAAAATAGATGCTATCCAGACAAAAACTGTGCTGAAGCACATTTCTGGTTGTCCCTGGCCTTACTATTTTCCACTTGCTTAACAACAGCAGTATTTGGTGTCACTGGTCTCTGGAGGTTGCTGAACCAGAGCCTTCTACTGCCCACCCCTGAGGTGGCCCAGGTGCACAGTAGTGGATAACGCTGCTTTCACCATCTGCGTGGCTGCTCCTGCATACCAAAGACCTACTGACAAAAGCAAGATATTTGATTCCTGCCAGCAGAAAGCACTTGCCACCTTATTGTTCCCTGGACTTGCAGACAAATAGCTATTTACTGTGAACTGCAGACTCATTGTAAGAAATTAAATGCCTTTGGTGGTTATAAATGTAAAAACATGTCTTTTCTGGGATAAGACTCACAGATTCCAGGAATTACTTCTTATTTTGCATTTTGTGTGAGTAGCCAACTCTGAGCTTGAAAAACATACAGCTTGAAGAGCACCCTTCCCTTCCTCTCCGGGATTGCTAGGCAAGGGACAGGGAAAGTAGGCTGAGTCCAACTGTGGCAAAACCATTGGGAGGATGTGCAAAGACATCTTTTTGATTGCATAATGTCTCTGCAAGCCCTTTGTCATTAAAATATGATTAAAAGTGGTGGCCAGGAGGAGTTCACTTTTAGAAAATGACACTTACAAGAAATCACTTCCCAAACAGAGAGTTGCCTCCCTGAGATGAAGAAGAAGTTTGATGGATGAGAAGGCAATATTAAAATGTCTCCTCTGATATGAAAACAGAATGAGACCAATCATCAGAATTTATCTGCCAGAGAGGAATAGAGTGTTTTCTTGGCACTAAAGGGACCCTATACACTAAATCAGAACCAGAACACAGGCTCACAAAAGAAAGAGACAGATGTCTCTGTCACATAAATACCACATAAATGAACTTTCTGGATTGGGGATCTTATTTAAGCACACACCATAGTGACATCTGAGAAATATATAATGAACCAAAGCTGATCATGAAGTTGGTATAGCCACTGAGGCTCTGGCAGTTTTTGAAGGGTAATGGCCCATCTGCCAACCATGCTTGGGAGTTATGGCTTTGATATTTTGCATCTACTTCTTTGCAAAACCCCAATAAACTCCTCGTAACACCTGAAATGAACACCTGTGTGTTTGCACATCACCCATTTTTAATTCATTCAGACCAAAATAGTCCAGGCTCATCAAAATCCTATTGCTTGAGGGCAACAGGAGCTTCCTGGTTAAAACAGAAGTGGTCTCTGGTTCAGAGTGAGCTGTGTCTCAGGAAGCTACTCTTACATCCACAGCACATCCCAATGCACAGCACTGTGTATCTCCACTGCAATTCCAGAAAACATACTCAGAAAATAACTTGAGAAAATAACCTTGAGACTGCCAGGCAGGACGCCTGTTTGGATCAGCCTCACCACTTTCCTGCCATGCATGCAGGCAGTTGGGATGGGGCAGCCCTTCAAACCACTCACTGCTCTCAGGAGTTAAAATACATTGCAGCCCTCACACTGAGCTCCTCGGGAAGGCAATTAGGATATGGTTCTTCGTTAATACATGTAGTATTCTCTTCATATAAGCCTACACAGAGGAGCTTCAAAGGTTAGACACTTCAGTTAGCTGGGGGTAAATATCCAACCTGTGTTTTAAGGTTCCTTATGCCCATTTTCTAAGGTTAGTGGTTTGGGACATGGCTCTTTCTGGATGGTTGTAACACCTCTCTTTTGATTATATGACAAAGAGAAAGGCACAACTGTAAACTTTCTTTTATGAAGATAAATTGAGTCTTAAATCAAACCAGACTTGAGCCCAAACATGACATTTACATGGTTGCTGAATGTAAAGCATAAAACATGGCTTCAGTTTCCTAGTGGATACAGATTTTGTGGGACTTCCCTGGATGCAGAGGGGCAGAAAGGAATAATGCAAGCACCAAGGCTTTGCAACAGCTACCTGGGTGGAATACATAGGGGAAGAATGGCTTAGTAGCCCTTCATGTTAGAAAAAGTCCTGAGAGCATACAGGCATCACTGGGGGAGGTCAAATACAAAGCTCTGCTTGAGAATGGGTGATCTGGCATCATAGTCATCTACATTAACCTCAACCCTGGCACTGATTAGACTTTTCCCTACTCTGGAAAAGCAGTCTGCAAATAGCATCAGGCCTGACTTACTTCTGCCTGCTTAGCTGCAAATTTCAGTTATCGTGGTTGGATCCTTTCTGTGCTGGGTTTCTTCCAAGAAAATGTTGGACTTTTCTTCCTTGCTCTTCAGAGGCATTGAATAAGCCCGAGGTCCCAAGATGTGTTCTGCTGATCTGGAGAGGGGAGACAGGGATGAGCTGTGGTGTGGGAGGGCACCCAACATGCTGCAGCTCCTTGGTGCCTGTGTGTTCACAGCATCAAACAAGTGGCACTGGTGGAAGGAGTGATGTTTGCACGGCATGGCTTGCACATCTGGGTGAAGGCAGATTGCTTTTCCTAGGCAAGGAATGGCTTTGTAAAGAGACATGGAAACTCGAGAAACATGCTTGACAGCACATTTATTCAGTGAGAAGTATTATACAAATGTCATGTGTGTTGAACTCACTTTCGTGCTTTGAAGGCTGAGAGGAGCCAGAGTGAACAGATAAGGTCATCAGCTAACTCAAGAAAAAATCTTATTGCTGTAGCTCAAAAGCACTCTGTTACTGCTGAACTCTGCCTTCTGAGCAAGAATACTCAGGGACAGGTAGTAGAATAAAAAAATTTTTTCCCTCAGCTCTTCCAAGGGTACATGTCACCTCTTTGTCCCAACCATAAGGAATTAGGCTCTAATTGTTTCAGTCGTTTGGAGAATTAGGGTAAGATAATGAATTAATTTGTTTTAGAAGTTTGTATTTAATCTCCGTGACTTGACCATTAATCATTTCTTAACAGAACTTCCTTTTTTGCCTCTCTACAGTCATAAATTGAACATCAAATTTAAATGGAGAGTAACATTACATCCTAGCCAGAAGTAAGGAAAATCTTCCAACTACCTGTTTCCATAATATAGAAATAGCTGTACCATGTTAACATTAGGAATTTTCCTATTAATAAATAACTAGGAAGAGGAAAAAAACCCAACTTGTCCTAAGTGAAATGCCTTAACTGAAAAATTCTTACAAGATCCAGCTCCTGAGCCCTTTATTGCCATGTTTCCACAATGAAACTGGGAATACAAGTACAGGCCCTTAATAATGTACATTGTTATGCTATGCTGTGTACAGCGCTATGTACAATGTTCCATCCTTGCCAGGAGCATGAGGTCTAGTTTAAATTTTTCCTCACAGCTAAGCTGGTGCCAGGAAAATAAATAAATAAATAATTTTAAAAAAAAAAAAAAGATTGTAAATGTGTGGATTTGAGGTGTGCTTTCAATACATTGATTCTGGTATCAATATGTACAGATCTTAGTATTTATTCTAATTCTCTTCAGTTTTGTATCATAATATGTTCACTAAATCAACCCATAGAAAATATTGTTCTGCACATGGCAGAGTCTGGTCTTAGTTTGATGAAGTGTTTGAAAAAGAAGGATGAATCCTCTTTTAGAATTATAGGGAATTTTTTGAATAATTTTGAGATTTCGTTATGTTGCAGGAAATCTCACTGTAGCCTGCTGTTTATACAATTCCATTCGAGGACATTAAGAGATGAAAAAATTGCTTATTCAGATAATAGACAGAATGTGGGGTTTTTTTACTGCAAGGGAGTCTTAGGAAACATTCTGTGGAGGACACTTTTGCAAAGACAGCGAATTCATTCAGATTTGACAGAGTACATCTGAGAAACAAAAGCACGTATTTGTGCACTGTTTGCACACAAATCCTTGATTGCATCATTGAAAATCAGTGGACCACTTCAACTCCTATAGCTATGCATAAAAAGGCTGAATAATTTTATGGTCAGCAGTAATAGTATTTTTACTTTGCAAATAAAGGAAACTTGGGTCAAGCAGAAATATGATTGCCACAGGCATTAAAATGAAATGAGCACACATATATATGTTCAGCATTGTGTACTCAACCAGGTCCATAACACTCAGATGAATATATCATCAAATTCTCTGCTAATATTCAATTTCACATTCATTTCCTTTAGCTGAGATCTGCTCTGCTGGATCTGCTCTGCTGGATCCCAGGAGTGGTTAAAGGCATTGCCACTCTGAGCAGCTAGACCCCAGAACTGGGTAGAGAAGGTTGCAAGCCATTTAAGGCAGAAATTCATTGATTTAGACACTTCTCTGTCTCCCCTTGGCTTTTGCAGAAAACAAAACTACTCCAGCGAGAGATACAGGACACCTAACACTGCCATTCTCCAGGGATGTAGGGAACAAATGTGAGATCCGAGAGTCTTCCACCTACCCCACCTGTCCTCTTCTCAACAGGACACAAAGCTCAGGTGATGGTCCTCCTTGGTGTATCAGTCTTGTTCATGGAAGTGGAAGGTCCTGAGTTCTTGGCTCTATCATATTGACAAGATAGAACTATTGGTCAGTAATATGTCCTATATAGCAAATACCTGTTATAGGGACTCAGATTGTCCAGGCATATTAGACAGTCATTTAATGAGGCATTAGCATGCACTAAAATAACTTTAAAATATCTACCAGAAATGTCTCAAGTGGACCTGATTCAGTCTTGGCAAGGGGGAAGGACTGAGTAATACCTCAGCTGGCAGCCTGGACTCTGTAAGAGTGGGATTCAGTTCACACATCATGTCAGCTGAGTAACTGAGTCCTGACTCTTCAGCATGGACCTCAGTGGAACCATCCAACCTTGTATTCCTCTTTCCTGATTCACAGTGGTTGCCTGCCACTGGTGTATGGGGAGTTGTTGCAAACTGACCTAGAAGACAGGCACTTGGCACACTTTGCAGAGGAGCTAATCTTTCAGTGATGCTCATACAGTCAACAGGGGTCGCTTGGGCGTTGGGGAGGCTGGAGGATCTTCCCCCCACAACAGAATGCCCAGGAGTATTACACAGGACAGAAACACACATGAGACATTTCTCTCTGACAGTATTAACTCTGTTAATAATGTCTCCAGCCCAAGAGAGAATATATTTCTCTTTCACAGACTGAAATAAAAAGTTAGTATTTTGAGAGCTTTGCATACATTACAGGAATTATTTATACTGCACCACAAATGTTGTCGTGCTGCACAGGGCCTCTGCAGTGCTTTGGATGTATGTGTCTATAAATCAGATGTTCCAGAAAGAAAAAGAGCATGATCTCTCTATCAACACTACACAGTTCACTGAGTGGGTAGCACAGTTCACTGTGTGACAGCAGCATGGCTGAGACCCGTGGGAGATGGAGTTTGGACCTCCTGTGATGGGGCCTCAAGGACATCTCTGCGTCACCAGGCATTCAGCAGCAGCTTCTTCAGCAGTTTTTGCCATTTTGAACAATGTCCCTCCCCAAACAGGGTATGTTATCTTTTCCCTAGCATTCCAGCTGCAGCCAGCATGCTCCAGTGAATCCAATGGAAAAATATATGGTTGTTTCTTCTGCACTCCTATGCTTGGAGCTCTACCAGGACAAGGAAGCAGATCTACATGCTCCCTTTGTGTGCCCAGGGAATGCTGTCCCAGAGGCTGTAACTGAACCTTATCAAGGGTTATACAGGAGCTGAGCTATAAACTGAAATTTCCTCCCTGTCTTGCTCCAACAGGTATGGGAAGGCACAGTGGAGCAACCGGTGGCTCCCTTGGCACGGGCTAGGTCCCTACAGTGCAAATCATCTATTTCTTTTTCTAAGAGGATAGCAGGAAGCCACTGGTTTAAGTGACTTGACTTAGTTGCTCACATGCAGAAAGAATTAATTTGCAGTGGCTGTAAAGCAGCAGGACAGCCAGGTGCAATCATGAATCTCGGCAGCTCTTCATATTTATATTAGGCGCTTTGCAGCTGCTCTAGAGGCGCCTCACTAACTCTGAACTTCGCCTGAATACCAAGTGACTGTGGCTACATGCAGTGCACTGTCCCTCCTTTCAAGAACACACACATAGCAGAAAAAGATAAAATAATCAAAGGAAGTGGCTGGAAAATTTTTCCATTTGGGGAAAAAGAGGGCTAAGGGATTCTTCTCTCACAAGATCAGTGTAAGAGGATGGAATAGCCTAGATCAGGTTTCTTCTGCAGTCAAGTCAGGGCTGTCACATATCAAGGACCAGGACAGCCCTGTTTGTAACCCCGCAGGGGCTGGGAAGCTTGTTTTTAATCCAGTGTTAGAAGTAGCTAGCTATATATTTACATGTGTACATGTTCAGTGTATGCAAATGGGACATACCAACATAAAGATGTGGACATGGACCTGGGCATGCAGGAGTGTGGTGATGGAACACCAACTGCAGGAATCTATATAGTTTAGATCCAGCCTCTCCCCGTAACTTTGACATCTAACACAAGTAAGGCTGCCTGGATTAAGAGATTCATGCCCTATTCCCTCAATGGCTGGCCAGATTTTGTGCCAAGACTCATGTGATTGCAGTTATGGATCACAGTTGTGCACCTTAACCTATGCTTGTGTTCCAGTACCTTCCAGGTCCATATGGCCTACAGGTGCCTTTAATGCATCCTTGAATATTTCATTTATTTTTTTATCCTTGTGCCATGTGGATGTACACGTGGATGTAAAGGAATCCTCCAGGCACTTAGTTACTTGTCCCACACATAGCTGAGGACTGAGTGGATGAGTTGACTTTTCCCTGGCTTGAAATCCATCTCTTGATTCCAAGTAGTTAAAAAATTTGCACTGTATCCTTTTTACAGGATGTATCATTTTCATTTAAAATTTCACAAGGAGATTTGGCATGAAAGGGACATTTCTTAAAACTAAATATGTATGGACCCCTGATTTAGTACCTGAGCTTCTGCTTGGCAATATCTGCAGTGAAAAGCAGTGTGGAGTAAAGTGATCCACATGGACCAGTTCCAGGAAGGAGGACAACAGCTCTCAGCACACACCAGCATCATGCTACCATCACTAACACACCCCCTATTCTGATGTGCAACAGAATCCAAAAAGAACTTAAAATTGTGGTAGAATGAGATGGCCTCTGGTTAAATGTACCCTGATAGTGAACCCCCTGTCCTTCCTCATGTTGCAGCATGGGCTCAGGAGACCTCATGGGGACCAAACTCTAGGCCAGAGGATGTCTGCAGCCATCTGCCCCATCCCAAAGCATTTAGGTGGTGCAGCTGCACTTTTAAACATGTCTAAAGGAGTCTGGGGAAGAAGCCACAGGCTGTAACCTGTTAGCAGAGAGGGATGGATGCCCAGACACAGGATCAAACAGCATGAGCCAGATTGAAGAGGGTCCATATGTCCAAGTTTACCTAAGACTTAGCAAAGCTAAAGAAAAGTTCAGTGTCACAGAGTCAAGGAGAGCAGCAGCCAACATGACTGAAAAGCAAGGAAGCAGGATATAAACTAGCTACCTATTCTGTGCCCTGGAGACACAGCCAACCTGGTTGGCCTTGGCCAGGAGCCTTCAGTGATGCCAGGTATGAGCTGTATCACTCTCACTCCTTGGCTCTCTGTATTCTCATTTTCAGTACTTAACTAAATGGTCTATGTCAACATGCTGGTGCATTTCTTCACTCACACATAGCACTTCTTGGGTGTGCTTTATACTGAAAACCTTATACTCCTGTGAAGGAATATAAGACAGTCATGCTGCAGGTTTGTCCCTCCGACATCCAGTATGTGCATCCTCCCCTGCTGCTGTAATGACATTCAAATATGATACAGAACTGAAGGACCAATTTTCACTTGAGTGAAAGACAAGCTCTTTATCCCATAGCCTCAAGGGACTTTAATTCTCCAAGACTATGCCATCAACTAACAATGTACCCAGCCCTTTCTCCTCCTGCTAAACCTCCATGTATATTATTAAGTGTTTAAGGGATCTCTAAAACTTTCTAAATAAATTTTCCTAACAAAGGGTAAAATAAACCTCAACAGACTTCATAAATCTGAAATTTCACTAAATTGATGTAAAGAGAAAAAGAAACAAAGAGTGTTTTGATTCTTGGCCTCAAATTGTTGCTGCAGCTCAAATCCCCTGCTTAACTAACTTGTGTCATCTGTACTTTTCAGCTCCACCTGTGCAATCATTTGCAGAAACATTATTAGCTGTTTGATTTTTTTTCTCCTAGTTTGCTTCCATAGCAACATCCATCAGGGAGAGAACAGCAGGAGCATATGGGGAAGTTATAAAGCACATTTTCTACAAGAAAAGGAGGCCAAAGCATTTAACAGACAGCACTTAGGTTTCCCTTAGTAACTGAAAATTCAAAATACCTCTCTTGTTTCAGTATGTCTTAGTGTTAATTAGGCTGCTTAATGATGTAGCAGTGCAGGCTGGAGGTAACACTTGGGTTGTCTTTAATTAATCAAGGTTCTGGAACATATCTTTGAGATTTAAACGTATTGCCAAAACACATTTTTGTTACATTTTTGTGTGCACGCATTTTACAAGCAAGGCTTGGAGCTATTAGACAGCCTTTGACATGCTAAATATTGTTGAAGAATTTTTGCATAAGGTTCCAAAGAGAAATGCTAGAGCTGAAAATTATCTGTTTGAATAGTTTGAAATCTGTCACCAAGGAATAGCTAGAAGCTGTCAGGTCAATTTTAGAATAAGTATATAAAAAAAAATAAAAGCATATCTCCTGCATAGTCATTTCTCTCCTTGCCAGCAGCAACCCACATACACTGGTATTTTATTAATGAAAACTGTACTGGTATTCCTCTTTAGTTTAAAATACAGACCCTGAAGCTCAAAATTAAAACACTAGGAAGTTTTTAGGCCTTTTTAGTAAATCAAATATTCCACTAATCTCTTGACTAGATCCATGTTTCTGCCAATATGTGTTTGAAATGGAGGTGTTGGTGTTTTGGGGGATGTTGTATACTGCATAAGCATAAACGTGACGGGAGGACTGATGAGACTGCAGTATAGGATGTTGGTGGAGATTGAATTAGTAGTGTCCAGACAAACAGTGGAAGATGTTTCACCTAGCAGAGGTGCATGGTGCTGATAGGCTGTTATTTGTCCCCAGTGTGTCTGCTAGCTCAGAAGTGTGGCCAGTGCTGGGTGTAGGAGCAGGCACACCACAGTCCTCCTGAAGCCACTCAGAAACATTGTGAAATGCATCTACAGTTCCCTCTTTCTTCTTTCCATCTTTCCCTGTCAATTTCTTCCTTTTCTTCTCATATCCAAATCATTCTCTTCAGCCACATGCCACTTCAGCTTCCCCCACCTTTGTATTCCCATGCCATGTTGTATTTCCACTATGGCTTCATCTCTGCCTGATCCATTTGGTCACTGCCAATGGTATCTGCCATCCTTACAATCAACTCTGCCACACCCATTCTCCCCAACAATGCAACTGCCCTTTCTGCAATTGGTTTAACAATTCCCTCTTACACCTGCCAGCTGAACCCTTTCCAGCTTTGTGCATCCTCACCTCCTCCGACATATCCTCTTCCCTGGTAGTTGGTCCCCATCTGAGTGTAACTTGTCTCCAGTGCCACCCTCTCACCTCCTGCAGCCCTTTCACCACCCAGCCAGCTCTCCTTCCATCCCTTCATCTGTTAAGGGCAGAACAGGAAGAAGAGCAAGAGATGTCTTGCACTACAGCAGAGGAGAGTAAAATATGCTCACACATTTCGAGCATATCCAGAAGTCTTCTGGCATCCATCACGTGCACAATGCCACTTTGACAAGTCTGGGCCAGAGCCCAGTGACCTGTCCTGCTTCCATCAGCTGTGCAGCCAGAGCAGGCTGTGGCATGAGGATCCTTAACATTCCACTAAAAATCAAAATTTGCCAAGAAATTCAACCTGGTCGTGGACAACTATAGAGGAATATCAATTTCTTGAGGCCTCTGGCTGAACTGAATGAACAGATTCAGAGTTACTAGAGCTCCAAAGAGCTACCCACTGCTGAATGTTGCTCTTAGTTTGTGGAAAGTTTTGCATTCTCAAACAGGCAAACATGACTTTGTGCTCTTTATACTCTCACATCCCAGGCTGCAATGGTGTGTTGTAAAGCAACAAAATCTGCCCTGTTGTAGATGTGTAAAATTAATCCACTTCCCAATCAACAGCCACAAGTAAAACTGTGAGAAACATGAACAGGTAACTTCACTGGCTGTAATTCAACCAGATGCAAATTTTTGGCATTTTTGGGGTGCCAGTGTGTCCTTAAAAAATAAATCAATCTACTTCCCACCCTCAGTTTTGAGGGCAGAACTCATTTCCTGCCATTTGATCAACTGCTTGGGTTTAAAGTTGAACCGTTGAGTGACCACATATGCAAAGACTAGTCCTGCCGAATGGGGAGAAAGATTCAGCTTGCCTGGAGGATGAGCCCTTCTCTAACACCTGGTCCTCTGATATTACACCAGATCTCTCAAATCCAGTTTCGATTAAGGATGGCATAGGCAGAACGTATCTGCCTAGAATTTATCAAACACAAAATAAGCAGGAAGCAGTAGTTATCTCCCTTTATTTAAAAGCACCTGCTACATCAACTAAGTTATAGCATAGATGGAACAAAAAAAATCAGAGTTGGCAGGGGATAAATTGGAGAAACAATATTTCAGTTGGTCCTCCTACAGGAGCAACTCTTGTCAGACATGAGGACAGATGGAGCCAGGTTCTCCACCCTCCCCAGCTTTCAGAGGCAGCTCTGCTAGCAAATCCCAGCCAAAAAGTGCTGTTGGCCAAGCCTTAGCAGAAGCAAAGCCAGCACAGTGCTGAGCAGCCAAGTACAGGGAGGCTGAGACAGCCAAGGCTGGGTAACACAGTGTTGGGCAGGATTCCTCTCTGTGTCTGAAGGTGCCAGGCGGAGGGCAGAAAACTAATTGGCTTTGTTCCGAGTAAGACCCTGAACTTTCATTGCTCCAGTATCTTCTCCTTCCTATCTCTGCTAGTGGGCATTTTTTATTTCTTAATGTGAGCAATATGTCATACATATAGAGATAAAAAGATATATAGATAGTACATGCCACTTAAGGTTCTTGTTAATAATAGATTATTAACTTGGGGTGGATTAGAGTGAAATGACACTAAATGACTGGTGTTTATAAATATATATGTGTCAGGTTTATTTTGGAACAGTTTGGTTGCAATGGGGGTCTGTAGCCATTTTGGTTATTATCTTTAGAAATAGAGCAATATAAAAGCATGAAAGTATCACTTCAGAAAGTGTCTAAAGGAAAAAGAAAGAGAAAGAAAGGGTAACAGTAGAAAGATATTGCTCCCTATGGAGGGCAATATCACCTCATTCAGCAATGAGACTTGATTGCTGCAATTTTGATGTTCCTTGATCAAGGTGATGGTCACAGTGTTGATCTGTCAGGGATGAGGGAAGCCTGCAAAACACAAAGTTCAGGTTCAAGTTCAGCTTGGAATGCCCAGGTACCTCCCTTGGATGGGGAGTTTTACAGTGTTTGATGTAACACTTTGATTCACATGCAGCTCTCTGGTGAAAGGCCTCAGAAATGAGTCTAAGAGTGCTTCAGGGATCTTAGGTGGTTTATGACACCTTCTAAGACATGACACCTGCCTCTCACATCAACGTAGTTGAGCCAGTTTTACCCCATCATTATTGATCCCTTGTCTGACTCAAAACCCAGTTTATAGCCTCTGCTCCTGGGCTGTTACCTTGCACATCATCAGCAAAACACCACTGCTTTTGCAAAAGGCCATTTATTTGAGTCATTAATCATTAACATTTCAGTCTCTCATGGGGATCATTAGCAGCCTGAGTCCCGGAAGACAAAGGAAGGACTGAGAGGAATGAGAATGTAGTTAGAAGACAAGACTCAGCTCCTTCCTTGAGTCTAGAACATGGGGTAAAAGAAAGTAGGAGGGCTGGGAAGTTCTGCAGGGTAAACACTGGGGGCAGGGATGAGGTCAGGGTTCACCCTCTGGATTTAAAGAACACCAGTACTGGTAAGATAAGTCAATTAAAAAACAAAACAAAAACAAACAAAAAAAAAAAAAAAAAACAAAAAAAAAAAAAAACAAAAAAAAAAAACAAAAAAAAAAAAAAAAAAAAAAAAAAAAAAAAAAAAAAAAAAAAAAAAAAAAAAAAAAAAAAAAAAAAAAAAACAAAAACAAAAAAAAAAAAAAAAAACACAAACAAAAAACACAACAAAACAAAACAAAAGAGAGAGAGAAAGAATTGTGAAAAAATAATTACTTGCTTTACTCCTGCAAATAAGTACAAAACCCTCAAATGTTAACTTTGGAATTCAACTCACTGTCTGTAAGCATTCTAAATCCCCTCTGAGACACACTGTTTTTAATATTTTAAATAACTCTGCAAGGATTAAATAAGGATTTAGTGCTTTTATTCTCCTATGGATGACAACGTGATGCTCTCTCCCTTGTTCATTGCTGTATTCACTTCCTTTCCTCTCTGTGTATGTGATAGCGATGCTTTCTGTTCCTCTGCTTGGAAATTAGCCTTCCCAAATACAAACATTCTCAACAGCTGTTGTTCCTCAATTTGCACAAAAATGGAGTATTATTCCATAATGCTGCATAATTTGCCAACTTTTACACCTCCACAGTCCTGAAATCTTTTTCTCTGAATCAGAAGGTATTTGCATACCTCAGGTCATATCAAGATGCCTTATGAAAACGAAATGCAAAATATGCCTCTTTGTTTCATAATGCAGCAGCAATCTTAAATTTCTGTTATCTGAGCTAGTTGCAAGCAACCCTTTCAACCATGCACCCTGTCACAGTGGCTCAGATAATGGCCCTGCCAGAAGCATCATCCCCCCCATTGCTGCTTGGTAAACTCAGTGAGACATTTGGGGATTTGCTCTTGAGGGAAAGTGCCCAGAGGATGCCATGTGTTCAGACATCGGAGCAGCATGGTCGTGTGAGCGTGCAACACCTGCCACTGTGGTGTCAACAAAGCTGCAGGGGCTGAACTCCAAGCAGAAGTCCACGGGGCACTGCACCATGACCAAAGGCAATGCTCTCCATCCCCAGCACCCACGACCCAGGGTGGTGGCTGCAGCTTTGTGCATGATGCTGCTGGTGGGAAGACTGAGCTGAGTTGGAGGAGAGCAGCTGGTCCCAGTCTTTAATTGAGAAGTGGAGCTGTGCATAAATTCCCACTCATTCAGCATTTAAAGGTGTAGACTCTGTTCCTCATCACATCAATTCTTCCTTCACCTTATGCTCTACAGAGATCATGTGTTTAAGCTTCACAGGCTGAAGCAAAGGTTAACTAAAAGAGATAACTGTTGATAGGAGTGCCCTGTCCAGTTAGAGTTGCAGAATGACTGTTCTGCTACTAGACCAAAACCTTGGATAAAAGCTGGGAGTACTGTAGTGGTCATAAATATAGATAAGGTCGGGATTTGAGGGGGCCATGAGCCAAAGAGTTTTGCACAGCTCAGCAGGTGAGTTAGCTAACAAAGAAAGGTGAAAAGTTCAGCATGAGAAAGATGAGAAGACGACCCCCAGGGTGAGGCTGAAGGCCAGAACGACCACCTAAAAATTGTGCCAAGAGAAGATTCTGGAAGGCTCCACCTCGAGCCCTGCCTGAACTCCACCTCCTATGAATATGATAATCAGATGATGAAACTACATGAATGTGTATGATAAGATGATGTAATCTTGAATGTCAACTGGATAAATTACCTTGAGTCTCATTGAAACTTTGAAGCAAGTTTGTGCAATGTGAACTGCCTCACTTCCCAACGTTGCAATAAATACCTTGCTGCTTAAAGACCAAATTGTCTCTAGGCAGTTCATTTATTTCATGCTTTTTGGCGTCAAGGCAGCAAAATTTTACTAGAAGTCCTTGATTTGGTCTGATCATATCTTAGCAGTGGATTTGGGGAATGGTGCAACTTCAATGAGCTTCCCAGGGAGCACAAATGTGCATAAACAATCTGCCAAGCCACATCCACAGCCAGGAGACACAGGCAGAGGGATAGGAGGAGA
This sequence comes from Formicarius rufipectus, assembly GCA_013399695.1. Taxonomy (NCBI): domain Eukaryota; kingdom Metazoa; phylum Chordata; class Aves; order Passeriformes; family Formicariidae; genus Formicarius; species Formicarius rufipectus. Next base: position 420,740 of record VXAU01002242.1, read on the forward strand.
GGACACCTCTGCCTGCACCCCAAGATCTTCCACACAGCACTAGCACTCTTTGAAGCCTTACCATCAGAGCAATCCAGGCAGGATCTTCAGGTGTCAGAATTTCCTCTCCTGTTGTCACAAGGGAGATCTTGCATATTGTCTTGATGACTTATGTTGCTACCTCTCTCAGGAAGATTCTTGTACAACCTCAGCCCACTTCAGCTCATCCTGTAGGGGTGTCTGGCTCCAGCCCTGTCCATGTCTCATGGATGGGACCTGCTGCTGCCACTCCTCAGATCTTCTTGCCTGGTGAGGGACTGTGTGTCAGTGCCCAGAAGTGACAACATGGCCAGGACCAGAGTCCTTCATAGCTCAACCCCTCACAGAACAGTGCTCTCAACTCCCTGGACGCTGGACCCAAAAGCCTCAGAACCCCATGTACCCAAACAATTCACCCACAGCAGCTACAAGACTACTCTTTTAACTCCTTTCTACCAAACCAGATGAGAATACTCTTTATTCTCCTCCAATTGTCATAGTGTGTTGGACAGTGGCCACCTCTGCCATCTCCCTGCCAGTAACCAGCTGCTTGCTCTAGTCTCTTGCTTGGTTTTGGGGCACTGCAGCACATGGAAAGGTGATGAGAGGGATGGGCTGCAAAGGACCCCTCATCTCACATAATAATGTCCCACTGTGCCACCTCTGGGCTGAGGTGTTTCCTTGCACCTGGCAGAAGACCTGAGCACTGTCAGTCCCACACGTAGGACTGTGGATGTGACAAGGGGTAAAAATAGTCTCACACAGTTCAGCCAACTTCATTTTTCAGTATTTGGGAAGTGTCAGAATTGAATTTCCAGATACACCACTCCACTGTGGTAAGAGATGTAATGCTTCAAGAACATATTTTCTTTTGTGTTCAGATGCAGAAAAAAATTCCCAAGAACAACCATTCTCATGGGACTTTGCCCAGAATTGGTAGAAACCTCAAGCAAACAATTCTTTTTGTAATATCTCAGACTTACCTGTTCAAAAATCTCATGAGGATATTTTCTAGGACTGTTGAATTTAAAGCTGAGTGCTACGTAGGTTAGTTCTCAAATCCAAGTGAGTCCACATTTTTATTTTTTCCCTCTCCCTCTTGATAACGACTTGGTCTACTGAAAGAGAGCAATGCTCCCTGCTCTAGTGTTGCTTCTTTGTGCTGTGCTGTCAGGAGGGCACAAGTGAACCTAAACCAGCTGCAGGGTAAGCACAGCATAGGGTTGCTTCCCTGGTCACATGCAGTGGGAAATGGGCAGTTCAGCCCTGGTTTTTCACAGCTTCACTGTGATTGTACACAACTGGTAAAAAGCAGCATGCTGGCCCAGCATTGCTCTGTAGTGACAGGAAAGCTCAGAGAGCCTGGAATCTGTGACTGCTTTGACCCGACTGCCTGAGAGTCACATCCTTTGGCCTCAACTTCCTGTCTGGGTCTCACTGAAGTCCCACTATGGCATTCTTCAAAAGCAAAACCAAAAAAAAAAAAAAAAGCATAACCATCAGGTATTTTAAGTTATCCCATTGCTAAATTCACCACCGCTACATGGCAGGAATGAGTTTGCAGTGTGGGATTGTCCTGCAGGACTGAATCATCTCCCCCAGCCACCTGTAGCACAAAGGGTGCTGGGGTGCCCTCACACACACAGGATGGGTAAGCAGGATCTGTAGCTGGTAGTGCATATTGGCTCTAGTGGGAAATGTTATTTTGGGGAGAAAATGAGAAGAAAAGAGGAGAGAGAGAAAAAAGGGAAGGGGAGAGCACATAAGGCCCTTTGCCATACAGTAACAAATGGCTTGGAGACTGTGACGAGTAAAACGTCTTGGGAAAAAAAATAATTGGAAAGGGAAGACCAGGGTGTAGAAAAGCACAAAGAAGGGGAGGCTGCAGCAGAAAAGGAAAATGAACAGATCTCATTGTGATCAGTGTCTGAGAAACCCAGCCTGTCTTGGCTAAGTGCTTGTGAAAGTCCGTGCAAATGGACTCATACGTTCACAAGCAAGAGACAGAAATGAGAGAGAAAGAAGGAAACACTGGATTTTATAAATTTTGTCTTCCAAACCTACTCTAGGGAGAGCTTAATGGGACAGTGAGCATACCCCCAGGAATTATCACTTCCCTGAATCTCCCACTACTAAAACAGCATCAGAAATTATCTCCTGTAGTGCCAGCGAGCTGCATTGCACCTCTCCGTGCTCCCCCTTTAGAGTATGTGGACTGTAGGTCAGGACCTGCTTCTCAGAAGGGACATGTACAGCATGTACAATGTAAGGGCTCTCGTCATTATTAGGATCCTCTGTGTAAAGTGTGGTTACACTAAGGAAGAATAATGGCATCACGCTTACAGACAAGCTCAATCCAATTTTAACAGAAGTAATAACTCTCAGTTGGGCAGAAGAGCAGTATCAGATCACTGTTGCTCATTGATACAGACTGACAGGGCATCCTCCCTTTGGTGCTCATCAGAGCCCAAAGGTTACATAAAAGTTTTAAAGTTCTGCCTGCAGCCTCCACCTGCAATCAGCACTTTCATCTCAGACGTATCTTGTCTCAGTGCCATTTCCTAGAGCTGTCAGGTAATCACAGCTGTTTGTGTTGTCCCAACAGATTTCATGGCTACAAGGCTCCCAAATGAAACAGCCAGGCAATGAGGCATTTCTCTGGAGAAGACATGTCTTGACTAAACAGTTTAAGAGTTTTACTCACAGTTGAAGTAAAATGGGTTGTGTACCTGGCCAGTCCTAAGCCTGCTCCAGTGCAACAGAAATAAAAAAAACATTACCCTATGTAAAAAGGAAACGAGACAGAAATCTCACAAAGACCATGAGAGGTGAAAAGTCAGGCCCATCAAAACTTTAGGACACCAAAGCTGCTGAGAAATTCTGTAGCATGCAGAATCCTTATGGTGCAACCTGGAGAAAAGATCTGCTCAGTTCTTCTGTCAGAGCAGGTGGAAAATGCAAAATAGCTTTAGTTAGGATGTAGGCCTTTTCAGCACCTTATTGGATGGATCTGGCCCTGCTGTCAGATGCACCTAGAAGGCACAAAATGAGAAGTATGAGGTCCACTGGCAGTAATTGTTTCTGTAATCTCTTATAGCTCTTAGCAGGTCTAACTCCTTCCTTGGCCTCTTCCCCTGACCCAGGAAGCTTGACATGAGGAAATAGGAATGCCTTTCTTGCCTCTTCAAGGCAGAATATTTTGTCTAGAGCTATCAACTAGATGAGCAGCCAACAGCATTTGAGGAACTTCTCCCTATGGTGCTACACTTTGGACATGATAGAGTTTCGTTTCCAGCCTTGAGGTCTTTAAAAGACAATTTCCTGCACAAAGGCAAATGGCAAGAGTGACAACCTGGGAAAAAGAAAGATATGAAGCTCATTCATCGCCATGGAAATGCCTGAAGGGTAAAGGACTATATCCAAACCAGTTTCACTGAGGCTTCCTTCATATTGACCAGGAGGAGAGGTTTGGGACAGAGTGGCATTTAGATCTTTCTAGATCTGCCATACATGTCTGGCCATTGAAGTGTCAGTGTAGTCAAATCAGCCGTGCTGGGCAGGTATAAAGCTTTAAACAGTGATTTGATTTCCTGCTTTCTCCTATCAGAAATCAGGATTTTATCCAACAGTCTTCTGGAAGTCACTTAGCATGGTCAGAGGGGTTAATCAGACCCCAAGCTAGGATCTTGCTACAGAGTAAGGTGTAAGGAAACACAAAACCAAGGCTGTGCTCATATTTATCTAGTTAAGATTTGTCCCGACAGAGAAAAACAGGTTTAAAACAGGTTTAAAATTTATCTAAAACAACATTTAGGTAAAACCCCCAATATATTACTTGCATTTGATGTATTTTAAATGTCTGAGAGCAATGAACTGGCACCTGGCTCAAATGGAAACAAAGGAGGAAAAGTTCTCACACAGGGGGAGTCAGTAAGGAATAATCCTGATGCACACGTTGTTCTCTGAGTGTAAACCTACTTCATAGTCCTGTAGGTTAACACACCCACTGGGCAAACATCATTACTCTGAAAGAGATTTATTTATGCTCATATAAAGGGAAAACTTCTGTTGCCTAGAAAAGATGAAGAAAAAAATAAACCAAATCTGACACAGACTGCTGAAAATAGCAAGAATAGAAGACACAAGGTGCTCTTGGTGATAATTTTACTTTTTCATTACAAGCCATTATCACTACCTTCCCTGAGATGCACATGCTGCATACACAAAATGGCTGTGCATGGCCGTGGGTTTGAGGGTGGGATCCTAGAAGCTGTGAAGAACCAATAAAGAAAAAAACTCCAAATGCTTGTGCATAAAACCTTCAGCTCACTGCTAAGGAATTTTTGTCAGCAAAAAAAATACGCAGAGTTCGTCCTTACAGTGCCTCTGTAACTCAAGAGTGGGGATTAGGGGAAAAAAAAAAGGAGTAATCCACTAGATAAATATTTGCTTCTTTTTCTCTGCAGTAACCCCTGTGGCCCCAGGTGTCGGGGAGCCCCTTCAGCTCGGTGAGGTTCAGCACTATCTGCTTGCAGCCTGTTTGATATAACTGCTCCCCACTGCACAAAGTGGCCAGGTGCTGTGACAGCTCGTTGGAGTTATCCAAGTCACTCCAGCAGGGTTTTTCTACCATTATCCTCCCACGGCCCTTGGGAATATGATTTATTCATGGAGCATCACTGAAGGCATCTTTCTATGGCATATGGAGTTAAAGTGTCCTCTTCACAGAGCTGCCTGGGGACAACTGTGGAATTTGTACAGACAATCCCACTAGGTAGTCAATCTTGTAAAAGCACTGATATTACAAAGTAAATACAAGTGATCTATTTGTTTAAGGTTATTACTGTGACCGACAGGGTATTAAAACAATCTTTCTACTGACAAAAGATATCAGGCCTACACTCCCATTTGATGTTCCTAGGCATGCTTTTCTTCTTTCTTTCTCAGCTGCCGAGCTTTGGGGTGTTCATCAAACTTGACTGATATGGAGATTGGAATGCACCATGCAACCAGCCCATTGAAATTCAATTCAGATATGGGCTTAAATTATAAAAAGAAACCTTAGCTAGTAATAACACTTTGATGTGCAGATCCATGAAAGTTTTAACTTCTACTTTCTTCTGAAACAAATCAGCTTCAAGTCATGCTATTTGATTCATATTTTATCTTTTAATACATCCAAAGCACGAATATTAAACATTGCCCTCTGTGGTCAGGAAACTTTGAGTTGGTGATGTATGAAGGCTTCCATTTTATCCTTTTATTGAGGCTCTATATGGACGCTTCCCTGCAACACAAATATACTGCCCTACATTCAGAGCAAAAATGTCAGTCACTTTAGATCTGGCCCCTTTTCAAAAACATACCATTTCTCTTGGAACTGGAAATTTCAGCTAAGAAAGGACATTGCCTTCCTGGATGCAGTTTATATTCTGGCAGCATACAGACCTAAGGAAGAAGTCAGTCCTGGACACAGAGCACCTGGACAGGATCCTCTCTACTCTGCACTTTATAAATCATGCACCACTCTACTGTCTACTTTCTAATTTGAAGCACACAGTACTATGCAACTCCAATTTATCTATTAATCTTATTTATCTATTTTTGTTTGGTTTATGTTTATCTTGTAAAGTCCAATAATGCTGTAACATCTCTAATCTGCTGTACCAAACCCAAATCCTCACCCAACCCAGGAAGGGGCACAACCATTCATTGTCCCATACCCATGCCAGCCTCATTTTCCTCCTTGGGATCTGCCAGGATCCAACAGCAGGTGCATCACTCTTGCTCTTACAATGCCCAAGGATAGCACTAACCCTAAACTTATCAGAACAATGTGAGAATCAAGCTTCATTCTAACTTTATGGCTCTTACAGGATCCTGTAAATAATATCTCAAGTCTCTACTTCATTACTTCTAACCCTTAGCCCCAGTTCTAGCTTTAAACCCAGCCTAGCAATAGCTCTGTGCCCCTATGTTCAAATATGAGGGATTACTTTATACTTGCACTGACTCTTACAGGATTCAGGAATAAGCATAGTTTATCACTAATGCTAACCCAAACAATGTCTTTAATTCTAAAGGTTTGGAGGTTTGGTCAGAATTATATGCCAGCACAAGAAAGAGACTGAAAAGCTAGATTTAAGTTTCGTATCTTCAAGGACTGAGGCAGAGATCTGTGTCCACAGGAGTGCTGGTTTCCCGCTTAGCAATACCAAATAAGTAAACAGACAATGGCCTTTGTCAGACCACAGGAACCTCAGAGAGTCACCTGTGCACAATCCTCCTCAGGCCCATAATTCCTGGCTTTTAAGATGACCTCAGCTGGAAGTCAGACACATAACCTGTGAGAAGATTCATCATCAGGGAACCAGCCCTCACTTTGACCTGTCAGGATCTCTAGACGTCAGCCCCAGCTCTTTGATGTTGTGTCCCCACCATGTTCAGGCCGAGTTTGAGACAGACAACTTCATCCTCTACCCAGCCAGGGACTGTGCTAACAAGTAAACATCATGGTCCATTCCATATCCTGGCATTGTGTATTTTACTGGCATAGATACAGCCAGACATGCAGCAATAAATATGACTGTGCAGTCCCCAAGAGCAGAAAGCACATTCTGTATCCCACTACATCTCTGTCCTAACTGCAATGCCATAAATAACTCTTCTAGATAAAATACAAGTCACTCAAGCACCAGTCTTAGAATCATAGACTCATAGTAAGGTTAGGGTTGCTCTGCTTTGGAATTCATATATACTGGATGTTTTTTTGGAGAAAATGACACAACATTGTAACACATACACAGGTTGGAATTAGGATTCAGGATTGTGCAGCTCTGTGTTGGTGAGCTATGGTTAAGTGTCAGTCAGTGAACTAGGATGAAGGCTCAGCTTTCTGTTCACGCTATGAGTGGGAACCTCAGAAGCTGATCAATTCAAGTTTTCTCCCCGTCTTTCACAATACCTTCTGATCCTGAGATTAGCTCAGTTGGTTAAAACTTGGTGGCAATAACACCAAAGTTACGGGTGCAATCCCCTATATGAGCCATTTACTTGAGAGTTGGATTCAACTATCCTTGTGGGTTCCTTCCAACAGAGAATATTCTGTGATATCGTATTTGTGCTGAGAGAGGTTCCAGTGAATAATTCAGTCTTTTATTTACTTGTGGCCTTAACTACACCAAATGGTTAAACTTCATGTTAGATTATTGACACAGAGGAAAATCTCTGCTGCAGGCAGAAGGAAATAGCTAAACAGGTTAGGCTGATGTGGGAGCTAAAAGTGGTGGGACATATAGCCTCTGTTTAGGGATAAAGGAGAAGCAGTGCCCTTAGCCTGACTGAAAACCTGCAGGGACTGCAGGGAGGAATGAAGGCTGGTATGAAATGAGGTCATTAGACCAGAGCATTTTCTAAGCTTGGTTAAAAAAAAAAAAATAATTCGTTTTCAGTCCCTGATTTCTAAATCCGATCCCATATCTATCTATCTATCTATCTATCTATCTATCTATCTATCTATCTATCTATCTATCTATCTATCTATCTATCTATCTATCTATCTATCTATCTATCTATCTATCTATCTATCTATCTATCTATCTCATCCTCTAACAAATACAGAATGCAACCAGTCCTAAAGGAAATCAGTCATCCCAGTGAACACTGCTCCTCACCTCAGCAAACAGGCCTTGCAGGACACAGCGGTAGCACAAGCATTTCACTCACAGGAGTCCCACAAAAGGAAACTTTTTTAAAACACTTTCTGGGCTGTGCTGCTGCGTGAAACGATGGCAGTTCCCAGAAAAGGCTAGGCCAGCAGAACAAGAGGGGAGGAAAGCCAAGGCAGAGCAGGGTAATCAGCAGAAATGAGCTAGGAGGATGCGTACCTGACTGTCCAGCAAACACTGCAGAGTAAAAGGCTTTAAAGTCTGCTGCATGGAAAGAAACCAGGCTTTCTAGAACTGATACGCAAATACAAGCTAATGCTTAGTGAGAAAAGCTGCTTATATGAGGATGAATATAGTAGCACATATAACAAGGAATTATTGGGTTTATTTTAAGCTGATTTATTTTAAAATTATTTCTGAGTTCCTGAGGAACTACATAAACATTTTTCATAGTATTTTCCAGCAATAGCAAAAGACCTGGGTTTTTAATAGAACTTCAAAGTTGTCCCTAGACCCAAATGGTTTTGCTGCTGGGCAGCTAACACACCAATCTCAGATAATCTCACATTCTCACAATCTCAATTTACACAATCTCAAACCAAAAGGGAGTTGCTAATAACAAAACTACTCTTAAAGTAGATGACAGTGGAATATTTTAACTGTGTTTAATTAATTACACCTCATAACAATGGCAGCCTCGGTTCTCCCCACCGAGAGGAGAGACAGACCTTCCTTCTACCCTACTGAGGTTGTCTGCAATGCCAAGTGCATGTATCTGAGCTAGCCTTGGTGGTTCCCCCAGTCACAGGGGATATAAACTGAGTTATGCCAGCTGACAGAAGACATTGAGGGTGGTTCAGATGCCTTGAAGAATTTCCCACAGGTGTTGCTGCCATGGTCAGGGAAAACAGGGACTTTGTGACACCACAAAGAGCATCTGCAAGTGGTGAACGTGGGCCATCCTGCCAAGTGAGATGATCCTGCTGGGAAAGGGTCATGTACTGAGCCTCCCAGGAGGGGGTGAGCTCCAAGAAGTGGTTGTGAATGTCTCTTTGTCTCCCAAGCTGCTTCTCTGGCTGTGAAGTAGAAAATGCCACACTGACTCTGTGCTGCAAAGCCTGTGGGTGAGTTACAGACTTTGAGAAGTTTAGGGCAGCCAATTAGCAGAGTGGTTACTTTGGTGATTTTTACCAGTGGCAGGCCCAAGTTTATTACAAATGCAGAAATTAGCACCTTTGTCTTCTTAGTCTGTGAAAATCTGATGGAATTATTTTTATGAGTTGCATATTTTTATGGGCTTAACCTTTTATCCTGAATTTTCTCATAACTGTTTTATTAATGCTCAAGAGATCTGAAGTACAGATTGCTCAGCTTAAATAGTGTAGGAAATTTAAATTACAGTTAAGACTTGGCAGGAAATTTAACCTGAGCCACAGTTGCAGCTTGGAATGAGTGGCTGGTGGGTTAGGTACCTGTCACTGACCAACCTAGATTTTATACATTGAGGCATAAATGAGGGATGGTGCTCCAGAGGATGAAAGACTTGAACTCCTGGGATCAAGATGCATTTAGGTTCCCCCTTGTCCCACTTGCTGCTTTTCAATGGACTGTGCCTGGGGACACACTGGAGTGCAGGAACCCTGAATCCTTCCTGGGTTTTCCTACATGCCATGTCCCTGAGTCCTCAACAAGAGCACTATGTAAGCTAACTAACCCGTTCCAACACAGCTGAGAAGGACACAGCGACCCAGGTCTGCACTAGGCTGAATTTTAGCAGAGGTGAGAGCTGATTTTGCTCTGGAGAGGACAGTCTTCCTCCATTAAAAGGTGCAGCATCAAGAGAGAAAATTAAATCAGAGACAACCCAATGTCACCTGATTATTACATTAGAGTTGACTTCTAACTTCCAAGTTTTTTGCCTAGTTATTCAAATGCCATATTAATGCTATAATTGTTATTTGTTTTTACAAAGCTTTGAAACTTCTCCTTACTCTCATTCTCAAGAAAAGAAAATGATGACTTGGGAAAAAAATTGAAACCTTGATCTTCTCAAAAAGGATAGACAAAATGGTAAAGCCAGTAGTATACACTTCTGTATCTTGGGTGAAGGAGTAGAAGCAGAGAGCAGCAGTGGGCTCAGAGGAACATGGCACATGCAATGGCAAGGGACAGGGAACCATCATGCTCAAGGCTGGGCAGAGGAGACTGAGCAGTGCCTCTCACTCTGGGCTAGTGGAAAAGATACGGGCGATGGCCTGAGCCCACAAGGAAAGCTTGAACACAGCCAGCCAAAAGACCCATATCAAGCCAGAAGCATATAGGCAAGGACTTCAGAAAACTCTAGAAAAAAGTAAATGAAAGGTTTATAACATGAAAGCAAAAAAAGACTTATCTTCCTTTCATTATGTGAATATAGAAATTTACTTTCAGAGCCCACAGAATTCAAATGTCAGCCTGGGGAAATAGACATGACTCACCAAGGCTTTCATTGGCATTATGGTCAGGTAACACAGAATCACAGAACCATTTGGGTTTGAAGTTACCATCAATATCATCCAGTTGTAACCACCCTGCCATGGGCAGGGATGCCTTCCCTTAGACCAGACTGCTCAAAATCCCATCAAATCTGGCCTTGAACACTTCCAGGAATTGACCTGGTAGATAAAGGGCTACATAATTTGATTCTTTGACTGCTATTAGAAACCCATGTGAGAGGTTTGTGCCACATGAGTTTATGTGCAGCCTTACAGAGTTAAGGCTGGCAGGGTTGTCTGGGGGCATCTGTCTCAACTCTACTATCAAAGTAGGGGCATTTTTGAAATTAGCTAAATCACATTGCTCAAAGGCATATCCTGAGGTACATATACCTCATATATCATATCATATACCACCCAGTTCTGCCTGGTTCAGTGAGATGTGGGAAACTGCCTGTTAAAAAATAGGGATTCTTTCCACCACCAGAGTCCTTGAGGAGGATTGGTGTCAACAGACTGTGTGTTACAGTTCATTGAATAGAGATGCTGCTGCTATTGAGTTAGGATTTCATCAGGTTCTGGGAACTCCAGTTCTGGACAACTAGGACTGGAAGAAGTCCTGCAAAGTCTGTAGGCTTTGTTTGGGTTTGGTGTCACTAACATCATGCACATTATAGTGAGTCATGTAGCAAATGCTGTACAGGTGTTGCTCATAGTATGTGATGTTACTCCAGAAGCAGCCCTGGGGTTGCCCTCAAATGTGCAGTCCAGGGTCTTTACTTAGAAGTATACAAATTTACATCAAAATCTATGTTGCTATGAGCAGTGACAAGCACAGCAATAAAACCAGCATCAGGGGTTTCTTGCCTGTTTTACATCTTGGTCACACACTACAACCCCTCAAAACTCCAAGCTTTTTATTTAGTTTTACTCTGCTATAACTTACCTCTGTGGTTGGTCCAACATCTTATCCAGTCTTACTTGTCGCAAACCACATTTTAATAGAAAACACTCCTCAAACCAACAGCTTACTGGGAGGGAAGTGTGCTGTCTCCCCCGCAGCCTGTCCAGGGAGAAGGGGGCAGGTGCCCATCAACCATGGCCATGCAGCCACTGTGGCAAGTGAGGAGTTGTCAGATGGGAACAAACTGTGGCTGAGGCCAGTGGGAGATTGAGCAAGTCCCAAGAAAACAACGCCTCATTCAAACCACACTAATTTCATATAAGAAAGATCATATAATATAGGCTGGCAATCCTCTAAGATGCATTTTGGTTTTTTCTTATTTGTGTTCAAAATGAGACCAGAAGCAGTAGAGTGCTTCAAGCATAAGCATATACTGTGGGAATAGAAATAGCAATAATGGTACTTAGGCTTTATGTATCAACTTTTCATCTGCAGATTTCAAAGCACTTCCACAAAAGGACATTACTGTCATTGTCCATGTTCTGCTGAAAGGAGATCAAGCTCACCAGCATATCCCACCCGTCTCCTATGACTGCCAGATCTCATGCTGTCATCCCCACCACCTGTGCTGGTGTGCTTAATATGTACTGGGTTTCTTCTCACCACCCCCTTTCCCAGGTGTCTATCAGGAAGGGAGATAGTGGATGGGAGCAAACTCTGTGTGGGAGCTGCTGCCAGGGATCCCATGCTGGTGGTGCAGGGAAAGGACTCTCTGTGCAAGGTGGGCAGCCTGAAGAGCTGTTTCTCTATCTCCTGCTGGTAAAAAAGGAATCAGTCAATTAGTGCAGTGCTAATACAACACACCTCCAGGTTTTTCAACTTTTTTTTTTTTTTTTTTTTAAAAAATCCAAAGTATACATACATAAAAGAAAGACATAGGGGAGAGAATAACCTAGCTGCTTTTCACTATGTGGGGAGCAAGGGATACTGTCAGAGCCCTCTTGCATTCATCCCTTCAGCAGCCACACACTTTGTGGTGTGTTAAAACACTGGCAGGCAGGGCAGTCATATTGCAGTGAGTTTTGTACCTGCCCGCAGGTCTTTCACATAGATTCCTTAAAGGTGTTTCGAGGCAGTGAAAGGCTGGAGAACTGATGCTCAAAAACATTTTAAGGTGAGCTGTGATACTGAATGAGTGAAGAGCAGCAGGAAGCCCCTGGCAGCTGCAGGAGAATGTAGACCTGTTCTTAACAGGGTAAAAAATGCATCTTCTGTGTTTTGTCCTCGTGCACTGCCAACATTTAACAACACCAGCATTTCCATGGAGATGGAAGCATTGCATATTGTTGAGGTAAGGATGTGAATTTAAAACAGAAATATGATAGATCTCCAAATGCCTCTCAGAAGGCAAGACACTGTTATGCTAAAATGTATGTTTTCCAGCCCTTTGTCATGCCCATGGAGGGCTGCCACTGTTAACTCCTTCAGTTTCAAATCCAATAAGCACCACAACAGTGAACAGCCTGTCACAGCTTAAAATCGATTCAGAGATAGCAGGGTGCTTGAGCACTTGTCTGCCTGATCACTCAGCCCCAGTTTTAACATGATAAATCCTTTCCATGCCAATGTGCCAGAAAGTGCTCCCCCTGCAAGGTATTAAGGCTTCAGTACCCCCAGGAAATAAGAGAAGAGGCCCAGCATCCTGGAGGATAAAGCCATCAGATTTTGGATTTGCAGAATAATTTAACATGAGGAGTTAACAAAAAACACATATTTTTATTAAACTATATATGTCAGCCTTCCATTAACTGCCAGAAAATGCAAAGAAAACATGTTATTCCAGCAAAAAAGGTATTTGAGACCACTACTTTCTCTTTTTACATCTCCTACCTGCAATTTAAACTGTACCTGAAAGCAGAAGAAAGCAGAAAGACCCAGCAAGGTAACTTGGCAGGTGGTTTCAGTTGCTACTAGCTGAAGGAGCCCTCTCCTCAGATAAAGGTATTTTAAGCTTTTTAATGAATCAACAACCTCAGAAATATTAAGAACAAGGTGTATTGTGCACCTGCAGATGAAATCTTCGTGACCCACTGTGGAGATGCAGGCAGCCTTGCAAAAGCCCTCACCTGAATGGGCGTGGAGCAGTGAGCCAGGGATGCACGTGGGAGTGATGCTTGGGAGAGAGATGTGGAGGCAGAGAAGGTGGGCATCTCTACAGAAATAAGACAGAGCAGTCCCTGCAAGAAGCCACTGAGGAGTTCTGATTCAGCAGGGAACTGATGGGTTTGCTAAACCCATCACAAGAAGTTTAGCATGGTCTCTGCTCCCTGCCCAGGAAAAGCAGGCTCTCTGGTTTCCTAGAGGTCTGGCTGGGGAAAAGACCCTCTACTGTCAGTGCACTTCAGCCCCACAGCCCTACCTGTCACCCAGAACAGGGTCCCCAAGCCCAGGAATCCACCAAGGAACCAGCACTGCCATGAACACCAGCACCAGGAAAGAATACAAAGTCATTTATTTGCATATAGAATATGAATGCCTTGTGAATGTCATTAGGAAATTACTTTCCTTTATTTAGGACTAGAGTTGAAGAGGAAATGGCAACCCACATATCCTGCATGTCTGTGTAGGATACATGAAGAAACTGTAGCCCAGCAATCTTTGGGGCACAGCATCCTTTGGTCCTCTCAGAGCGGCACGCCTGAAGCACTACCAGCCTTTCCTGGCCCTCAGATCACAGCAGCTTTCCCAAACCACTGCCTCCTGCTCTCCAGGATGCACAGCTGCACGAGTCTGTCCCCATTTCCCCTTTCTAGTTGCAGATGTAAGATGTCACACTATTAATTGCATGATGAGAGGACAAATGTTTGTCTTTCACTGCTCTTCAGACACCAGAGAAAAAGAAGCATTTTACATATTCTTGATTAGACAAATGGTCCACCAAAGGCAATATTCATTAAAATTCCATATACATAAGAACCATTAAAACACTTGTCCACACATACAAATTTCCCAGAGTTAAATCATGGAATTTTAACACTTAAATATCTTAGAAAAAAATGTTAGTTATGGCAACAAACTATCAAAAAACTACTGCAGGCCTGAAATTCACTGTAAAACTATTGCTTGATTACTGGATTGTTTGTTGGGTTTTGATTTGGTTTGTTTTTTTGTTTTTTGGGGTTTTTTGTTTTGTTTTGTTTTATTTTTTCACTCTATCCACAATTTCTGGAAACCACAGACTGAAAATTTCTTATTGTTACAAATAAACACTGTGTGTGGGAGGGAGAGAACAGAAAAGCACCAGGCTGCCATTTGGCATGAGACTTTTGGAAGAGCAAGGATCAAGCCAGACAAGCAGGTCATGCCAGCAAGTAGCACAAGACTGTGGGGACGTCCCTGCTCATGGAGTCAGCCTTTGCCATCTCAGCAGGCATGTAGTATGACCTTCATAAACTGATCTAGATCTACCTTAAAGTTATGAAGATAAAGACATTTCCTCTGCTAGGACACTATTCTTATACTTCTTATTCTTATAATCTGGGATCCTTCAGGTAGTTTCCAGCCTATGTTTAGACCAGTTTATATCCCACATCTAGGTTGCCCTTCTGATCAAACATCTCTGAGGACCATTTCCTGAATACTGTATTTGCCATGAGCATATCCCTTCTCCATCCACGTTTTATCAGGCTAAACACAGACCCTTTGTTGCCTTCTGAAATGGCAGCCTTTTCCACAAGCAACTGTAATAAAAACTGGGGGCTGCAGGCATCTCTTCTGGATGTTGGCTATCAGAGCTACATGTTTGCCATCCATAGGATGGATACAGATTTGAAGGTGGTCTAGGAGGTTAATCCTGCCAGTAGCTTGAGGGACTTTGATGGCTGAGGTAGGTACTGATTTACCATCTCATTCTTTCCAGAAAAAAAAAGAGTCAAGTTCTCCAGTGGCCTTCTTAAACACAGCAAAGGGAATGCTAAAATCCAGGACAGCTACCTTTGTGACCATTGGTCAGGATGGGCTGAAAGCTCAAGTTCCACCACACAGCTCTCTGCCACCATTCATGGCTGTGTGCTCTCCCATTTCATGCCTCCCAGGCCGCTGACTAGCTTGGCTTTCATGTGAGCAAAGTTTAAGTGCACCACTGAGATGTACTGTATCTCAGTGAAGATTTGGGTGTGACAAAAGGATTCAACATAACGCAGCTTTCAGAGCAAGTGACAGGAGTATTACAATCCAAGCAGAGCATAAACATACAAGGTTGGCATCATCAAAATGAAATTACCTTCTCCTTATTGTTCTTTATAGACTGTATATTGTCCATGAAAGTGAACTGCTTTCTGTAGCATGTTCAATTGACTTTGGGAAACTTCCTTAAATCAAATTGGAAATGTTTTGAGATTTCTCAAGAGAATAAATGAGAAATAAATAGCAAGACAACATTTCGCTGAAGTGTCTAGTCACCAGTCATCATTAGATCTGACAGACAGAACAAGATGTTTAGAAAACTCATTGAATATGGTCTGTTATCTAGCTATGTATCAAGGCTTTTATCTGACATATCTCTGGTCTTCTTTATATAAAATGAACTCTGTTGTATTTGCAATAAAAATATCTGTTAATCCTAAGGACCTTGTTGTCTACAGTATGTTGCTTCTGAGCACTATAGAATTTATTTCATAGCAACATAGTTCTCAGTTTTAATATTGCTGTGAAAAATTAGGAATGTTGCAGTTTGTCTGGTGAAGGGCAGACAAAAATCTGCTCTTATTTATGCTTGAATAAATCTAAAACAACTGTTGACTTAAGCTGCTCATATAGATACTCACTGCTGTACCAGAGGAGAAACTCATCCACAGAATGCTCATTTTTTTCCATCACGGTTGTCCCTGCATGGATGAGCCCAGGGTCCTGATGAATAATGTACAAAGATTTTGAAAAAGTCATTTTCCTCCAGTCTAGATAGTCAGCCCTACTCTGACCCTGACTCCAGCCTTTCTCCACTGTGTTACAGAGACTCAGAATCTTCAGAAAACTCTTCCCCAGGTAAAGGCTTACAGACCATGACCAAAGCACTTTAGCTCCATCTGGATAAATTATACTGAGCTCTTGGCATGCTCTAAGCTTTTCCAGGCTTCAGCTCATTCTTGCAGTACTTCTCTGTATCCCTTACAATTTATCAGCATACTCTTTAAACTGGGGATCCAAGAAGTGGTCAGTTTGTTCCAATAAATCTCTTGCTAATACCTCATAGAGTGACAATTTCCCTTCCTGCTTCTCATCAGTATTTTCTTCACATGCAGCAGTGGATTACTTTAGCACTTTAGCCACTTGGCTAGTCTGGGATCCCATCAGCAGACAGCTATCCACCATGAAACCATTTCTTGGCCACTGCTTGCTGAAATACAGTCCTGAGTCCTGTCACTGCTACCTGCATAAAAATATTCCAGCTATGCTGTTCCATCTCCAGCACTTCAGCTCACCATTAAAAGGCACATTGCTCAAGGGAGCCTAAGCTGCTGAGGCACTAGATAGCTCTGAAGGGCTGCCCTTTCTTTGTCTCCCTCCCCCACAAAAACTTTTTGCAGTCAGGTCCACTGAGATGTTTTTGCACCCTGGCTGGGGGGAGTGTTGATGGGATCCGTATCACGAGCAGGCACCTTGTGAAATCCCAGCGAGCAGACTCCACTGGGGGACTGGCTTCTTGGATATAATTCCTTTTTGAGATCTGTCCACCAGCTCGTTTCTAAACCTTTTGACAGGGGTTTGTGTTGCCTTGTATACAGAAATGGTAATTTTTTTCAGCAGAATGGCATCCATTATCAAATGAAATGCCTTACAGTGTCGAATTTGGCAATGCTGTTGCTTTTATCAGTCAAACTGCATCTGAAAGAAAAAGCAATATAAAGTTCAACAGAAATGCTGCTCTGCACTCATTTGCCTATACATACAAAAAAGCAATCAATCTTCAAAATCTCAGCAAATAAAAAAAATATATTCGGTTATTTAAATTTTCAAAGAGAAATCTTTTGTTCATCTACTTTGCACTATGCCTGAAAACAGAAAGGTTTTTACTCCTTCCTGGTATTCAGCAGTTCCCATAAAGTCTGAGACAGTCAATTTCACTCTCAAGCCATTTAAAGCAGATGGATTGTAGTCATGCACAAAACTCTCTAATGAATAAGTAAAACTACAGTTACTTATTTTATTATATAATAGCCATTTGTAAAGAACTGATCATTGAAGCAGTTGAAGTTTTCGGCTTCTCTCTGCCTTGCTTTATTTAATTGCCTTTGTCTGCCTGGGTTTTGTTGGGCATTTACTGCCATCCAGTGCTTGTCTGAGATATGACTCCACCATCCACTGTTGAAAGCTAACACAAGGCAAGAATATTTGGCTCTTAATGAACTCGCTGACCTCGTTTGGAGAAGTGCTACAGCAAAAAGCCAGCACACTGCTCCAATGCAGTGTTGAAATGTTGGAGGGGGAGAGGGGGCATTGTGGTTTGGTTTTTTTAATTCACTGCACACACTTTGCTCTTGCATTTTGTAGCCAGCAAGTGTTTGGAGTATGTGCTGCTTCTGCTTGCCTGAAAAATAATGCTATATACTTGATGCTATATACTTGAAAAACATCCACCTCCCTGGAATGATTTTCTAACTGATTTTTTTTTTGGGGGGGGGGCAAAACCCACACTTTGTAAGATCTCCTTATGTTTATGCAATGTGTAAGAAAGTTAAACTAGTAAAGATTTTAATTACACCATATCCATATTTTTCATATTTTCATGAAATGTTCATAATGAACAGTCCCTGTAGCAAAAAAACACAACAGTACTCCAATATTATACTCATTTTAATAAGATAGAATGTCTTAATTCTGCAAGGAATAAGCTGTCCAGGGCTTTGGAAAGGCCAAAACTGGTACTTCAGATCTCAGGAGGAGACAGAGAGAAGATGGACTGAGTCAAATGAGAAGTTTAGGGCTGTGAGCTGAGCAGTCAGGCTCAACCCTGATCCTTGCCAAGTCATTCCAACCACATTTTGGAAGCTCACTACGTTCCTTGTTTCGGCTGGGTATGAGATACCGAAATGCATCTAAACATCCTATTTGTACCAGCTAGTGGCATTTCCCTTGTTCCAATGATATAACACATTGTGGTAAAAATGTACATAAGGAGATACGTCTGTTGGTGTATTTACTGTGATTCCTATTTTACTTTGAATGGTGTTTTAGGGAAGACAAATTTTACAGCACTTAGCCACTGTTTTTATTGTGTGGGAGATGAAAGATTGCAAAGACTGCCCAGGGAGGTTGTAGGATCTCCACCCTTGGCTGACTGGACATGGTCCTAAGCAACCTGCTGTGACTGACCCTGCTCCAAGCAAGGGGCAGGCTAGGCAGTCTTCCGAGGTGTTTCCAGCTTCAGCAGTTTGTGGTCCTGTGGTACAATATATGGGTTTGTCCTGAAACAAACTGTCATGTAGACACAGGAAAATATTGTATAGCAACAATAAAATCATAGACAGACAGTTTAATTATGGTCATGAGCTAACCACTTTTCACCTATTAAGATAATGAACCTCTGATGACACAGCAACTCATAACAGCATTCATGAATATTGCATAATTTTATTTCCAATATATAAAAATGCTTAAGCACATGCTTAAGTATCACAATAACCCTACTGTGATTGATACTCAGATTTAGACTAAGCACGTGTTAGATGAACACATGAAGTTTATCTCTTTTAGTACATTCATTGCTCTGGTATCTGTATTCCAGACCACAGAGCTGGCTAGTAAAGTGCAAAAGGAAAGGTATATGTATACTAGAAATTAATGCATGTCCAGCTGAGATAGAAGTGAACTGGAAAACTGAGAACCCAAAAAAAGGGAAAACCCAACCTAGAAAACACTTTCTGATACAAACATTAATTCCCCATGTAAAACTTCTAGCACATGCAGTTGAGCTGCTCCATATAGCCCAGCCAAGTTTGGCTTCTGACTGGAAACGCAGCGCATTTTTTCCTTCTACAGCTGTGTTTAACAAGGCAAGTTGGCATATATGAAGCCTCTCAGCTGTCCTGATCCAGCTTTCCCAGCCATCTTGTCCTTGCCCAGCATGACACCCCAGTGGTCACCCGATCCCCAGCAGCACACATCCAAGTAGGCACAGGACTCCCAGAGCACCAAAACCTTCATCTCCCCATAAATCCACCCTACATATACACTTCCCCTAGATTTCCCTTTCTCCTTGAGTAGAAGCAAAAAGCCTCTACAATGCTCAACTGCGTGATAGGAGAAGGGTGGTTTTAAACTAAGAGGACAGATTTAAACTATATATAAGGAAGAAATTTTTTATTATTAGAGTCCTGAAACACTGGCACAGGTTTCCCAGAGGGGTGGGAGGTGCTCCATCCCTGGAAACATTTTAGGACAGGTTGGATGGGGCTCCAAGCAACTTGACCTAGTTGAAGTTGTCCTTGCAGGAGGGCTGGACTAGATGGTCTTTAGAGGTGCCTTCCAAACCAAACTGTTCTCTGATTCTATGCTGTGAGCACTCATATCACTGCATGCACCTGAGCAGAGGTGCCCTAGTGCCCTTTGATTGGTTGTTGTCCTACAGCAGCAGGAGGCTACAGGGAACTGCTGAATGCAAGTTTGCAGCATTAGATTTTGTGCTGCAGTGTTATATTTTATTTTAAAATAATGTTAATTAAAAATCTTTGCCTCAATTTATCTCTATGACTTAGAGAATTTCAACTGAACCTCTAAAACAAGTATTTTCCCCTTGATCATCATCTCTAATTTTGCGTTTCTTACATAGTTGTGATTCAAAGAGGTTTAATCTGATTCACTTTGTTTTATAATTGATTCCAAATCCAGATGGTTTTACACCCTTCAAATGCCTCAGTCATGGCAGGGAAATGCAGATCTATTCTAAAAACAAAAATAAACCTGTCCCAAAGACTTGCAGCCCCACCTAAAGTCCAACACTAAATCAAAAAAATGTCAGCCAGGATTTTACTGAGAACTTCTACAGGAGACCTGAACCCTGGAGAGCAAACTGTGAGTTTTAATCCTTATCACAAAACAAAACAACTTAGTATTGGATTTTTTTTAATTACCTCTCTATATGGTTTAAAGAAATCTCACAGACACAAAAAAGAAGTAACTTGAGTTTTGTGATTCCCAGAGGTCAGAGAAAGCTTGTTCGTTGGTCTCACATTTTTTAAACAAAAGCTAGAGTCTGATCCTATGAATCCATCCGCAGCTTTTCTACCCACATGGGCACATATATGTCAGAATGATGTTCTCAATTCTAGCCTGGCCCCAGCTTGTCCCAAATGGAAGTACAAAGATCCAAATAAGCTTTGATACTGGTCTACCCATAGCTTTAAATGGAAAACTGATCATTTTTAAGCTTATTTAAAAGTACTGAGAAGAATCTGTAACACACTGAATGCTGAAATCACAGCAAACCACAAAAGAAAAGGTTTGCTTTTGACACATCAAAAGAATGTGCTCATTTATTCCCACAGATGTCTGTAAAACGGGGAAAAGAGAAACTCCTTTGCCTTTCTGGTCAGTGTTAACTTTACAAGATCATTTCTTCCAAGTTTCATCTAACCTGTTCCTAGATGTCTGCACTATCAGTGTCTCAGCTCCATATTTCACCATGGCTTAGTCTGTTATTCATATTCTGAAGTTTGTCATAGTATGTAATCTACCTGTTTTCATGCTTAGTTTCTTCTCCTATCACCTCTGAAGAACAATTGACCTTATACACCTGCTGACATAAAGATATTTAGAGGCTATGAGGCTATCCCATTGACATCCCTTCACACCAAGTTTCTTCAGAAGTTCTTTGTCATGTTACCTGGATTTTAAATTCTCTTTGGTTTACGCTTTATTTGTGCTTTTTAGAAACCTTGTGAATCATGTCAATTCCTCTCCCTGCATTTTTATTTTTGTTTCTGGATCTGAAATGAGGTAAATATGTGATGGGTGCTCCACAGCCTTGGCAGACCTTGGCATTCAAACAAGTGAAGGAAAGGGAAAGAAAACTTGCTTTGAGTTTAGCCATTTCCTTTCTTCCTTTGTGACTGTACACAGAAATCTCTATAGTCATATCATGGTGCCTGATTTGGCATAAATCCCACCAAACCTAAAGATATCAGTTGGTTCCTGTCTAATATTAGAGCAGTCTGGGAGTCAACACAGCTTCTCAGCAGCACAGGTAAATTCACCACATAGAAACGTTCTGGGTTGTAAGAGTCTCCTTTTTCAAGATGTGATTATGGTGCCCTTACCAAACATATTTATAACAATCCATCAGGAGCTTTCTATCAAAACCATGTTTTGATTCAGCACTGCTGTGGGTAAATGACGAGAGATGTAGTTCACCAAAGAGAGGATCCTCTGGCCCTCAGAGCTTTGTGTGTTCCCAGGAGGCTTGATAAGAACCCACAAGGTGTTAGGTTAAGAGAAAGTAAAGTTTGTTGCTGTCTAATTGGCATTCTTTCTCCAGGATTTTTGTCTATGAGTTAGCAAAACCTGAACACTAATGTTGGAGAGGAAATGGGAGCAAAGGGAATGCAAACTCATTGCCCCATGGACAGCAGCTTCAGGAACAGGTATGTGCTATAAATTGCAACTTGGAGCAAAAACATCTAGATGTTTCCAAATTAGACAGGTTTTTTTGAACAATTTGTTCAGATTTTTATGTGCACTCACATGAATATTCCAGCTTGCATCAGGACAAAACAACAAATGTTGAAGAACTCATTTTTCCCCATGGAAGAAAAACCTAATTTCTACTTGGCTGTAGAAAACAAACAATCCACAGTAGCTTAGAGGCTTAATTAAAAGACGGCTATACCTGTGGTAAAAACTGGCAACTATCGACTTTTTAATGGCTTCTGGGAGCAATAAAAAAAAAAGAAAAAAAAAAAAACCCAAAACTCAAACCTACTTGACTTTACAGTGTAAAGAGAAAAGCAATTGTGAAGAGCAGCTGGGCTTTGGGAACACGACCTTTGTGGATAGTACCCTTGGAGATAAACAGGGCTTAGGCAAGCACTTAAGCAATGCACAGGATAGAAACAGTTACATTAATGAGATGTATTTTATAGAGCTGTGTGTTTTTACTACCCAATTGCAACTAAGAGGTTATGAAAAATAGAAATAGAAATGCTTTTGAGATGGTGGAAACAAAATGTATTGCCACCACTGGCTGAATGGCAGAGGGATCTGAGAGAGTTGCTCTGCACTTGCTGTGCAGACTGGGAGCTGCTGAGCAGTGATGCAGCTGGACACCTTGTGGGGAATGCACTAATGCTCAGCAGAGAGCACGCAGGCAGGATTTTAAAGAAATTGCACTACAACCTGCAGAGTTTGATTTTGTTTTAAAGGAATATTTACTGTGAACCTTCTAAGAAGGACCCTCACTAGTTTTAAGGCTGGGTCATAAGTGAAATGAAAGCCATCACTATAGAGCTGGATAGGATTCAGCCATCCTTAATATGCATTCCAATAAGAAGCAGTAATTGATAGCCTTGAACAGGAAAGCAGATGAACAGAAAACAGTTCCTATGAAACTCTTACCCTTGCTGCTGCTCTAAAACACACTCTAAGGCCCATCCCATTTGTGTGAATGGTTTCTAAATAGCCCATTTGCTTAAAAGTCCATTTTTGCTGTGCTGAATCTCCCTCCTAGAAAGGGAGCCACAGCTCACATTAATTGTAGTGCTGCAGCTAGAGACCCCCTGCAAACACAGAGCTCCTCATTGCTGCATCCCAGCTGGCCATGAAGTTCATTCCACACTGATTCATTACTAGGAAGAAGATGCAATAGCAAATTCTTTCAGTCTTGCTGACTTGTTCACCTGTTAGTCAAATAAACAGAGAGGGAAGCTGATTAATTTGGTAACAGGAAAGCTTTCCTCATTGAAACATCACAGGCAATAAATAACCATTCAGTGGGTTTTCATTTGTTCTCTTGATTATTCCATGTCTGTGACAAAGAAAATTCATCCGGTGTTATGTTTGAATGAAGAAAAATATATATAGTAATTTGTACTGAACTCATATGGGGAAAACCTAAGGTCTTTGCAAAGAAACATCATAATGGAAAATAAAACACACACAATTTATAACCGACTTTAATCCTTTTTCTTCTTGCTTTTGGACAAGCTCATTACAGAAGGAAAACTGAATTTCGGGAGTAGCCGCCTTTGCTCACAGGCCTCTGATGAGCAATCAGCACTGTGCACTGAAGCATGAACCTTATATGTGTACAGAAATTCACAGTTCAATAAATTCCCCAGATCAACCTGGAGATGGAATAACAACAGAATTAGATGTGTTATTACAGATAGTGACCCAACACCTTCATTTTTCACCTTTCATTTACCTTACGTTTGCCTGCAACCAGAATGACAGGCTGAGCCTGCCTTCACTCAGTAGCTTCTGTGATGAAATGTTTGATGAAATTTCTTCAGGCCAAAAACTTTACAGTTTTCTTTTTAATTTTGGTGTTTTCTTCTTGCATTGCTCTTCACGTAGATGCCACATATGGATGGAGGAGATAAGGGAAAATGTCATATTTCACAGGCTTTGAATTAAAATAAAGCTCTTGCATCACAGGTTCTTCACGCAGCAAACCACAAGAAAGATCCTGCCTTTTGTCCCCTTTTCCCAGAGGAATTACTCAGTGATTTTATCTTTGCCAGTGAAAGCAGCAACTATTTCAGAGTGGAAAAGATGGGATAATTTGAGTACTTCTTGTTGTCTACAAAGTAAACTTCTCATCCAAATATACATGCCCCCCCCCCAAGCTTGCCGAAACATCCCTGGTTCTGGTGATTCCCAAATGGCAGCTCCAGGCCCTCTGTGCTGCAGAGCCACAGCAATGGCCATGCCCATGGCACTGGCAAGCGGGAGCCAAAACACCAGTGTCTCTAGGCTGACCCAGCACCTGCAGCCAGCGCAGAAGACAGCACAATGGCTCACCAGGGTTTTCAGCACTCTGGTGAGGTAGGCAGATAGTGGTATTAAATTATAAGGGGTTTTAGATTCAGCATTTTTAGTGTATCTTGGTTTCCCTTCTTCAAACCAGTCTGCGAGGCTTACAAAGACATGAACTTCCTTCTGCGATGCTGGGGACACCCATGCTTTTTTGGTTGTGGGAAGCAAACCTAAAATCAATTGTAGTCTTTTTTACAGGATCCATTCATTTAATATATGGCAAATTGTATGATTCATATAAATCCATTTTTATATGTAGAGAGGGGGAGAGAGCAAGAGATATAAAGTAAGGAAAGCGTGGCAGTTTCAATTTTGGATTACTAACAATTTACTTCAAGCATCTCTCCTACAGAAGGTGGACCCAGGAGCGAGTCTTGCATTAGCAAGGCATTGCTGGGCCATGATGACACCAGGAGGGTTTTTCAGGAATGTGCTGCCCACTCCCAGATTTTCAGAGCCAGTTTTCTGGAGTGGGACTTCCCGCTAGAGATCACATGCTGCCAACCAGGCTGTCAGCACTGCATGTGCATGAACAACTAACACATTTACCCCTAGGTAAAGGGAAGAATGTCAGGCAAAAATATCAATATCTTCGCTTTTGCTTTGTTCTGGTTATTTACCATTTATTATAGTTGAAACCAGCAGCAGACCAACTCTAAAGCCAGGTGCTGGGACCAAGAGTATTTTCAGTTTTGCCTCCTGCCCTGCAAAGGCTGCTGTAGGCCCCTGAAGTTAGTTTCCTCACTTATTGAGTGACTCAGGATGTAACAAGATCCACATTTTCAGAAGTGAAAAAGAATTGGCCTTGAACAGTAGGTGATTTTTTTTTATTTCAGCTCAGTCTTTTTCTTAACAGAGAACCAAGAGGGGCTTTTAATTTTCCAGGAATCTTGTGAAAATACTCATAGTAACTCTGCTAACTCCTGTCTGTCATATCTGGTGTTTTGGACTCCTCTTGCCTCATACAAGTCTTTTGCCGGAGTTAACATCAGCACCACCATCAGCACAGAGTCTGCCACTTCATCTATTGTACTTTTTTACTTCGACTCTTTCTCTTCTTCCTCCCTGCAGCTGGTCACTATTTTTAAGCTTTTTGGTAGCTAAAATATCTTTTGTGTAATGCATATTTCATTAGACCAGCGATCTTGGAGGCATATCATTGATTTATGATCTTAGAGAGGACACATTTTTAATGGAGCCAGTTTGCAGGGAGATGGCATTGCAGGGTGCCCCCATTCCTGGGTCTGACCTTGCCACTGGCCAAGGGCTGATGACTGCCTGAGCCAATTGTGTCTCTCCAGTACAGCATCCAGTATCTTTTGAGCTCATACAAGGCCTGTCAGCAGGGTGGGACCATCCTTCCAAATGCTGGAGGGCCTCACTACTCCTGCTGGCACATATAACCAAAACTGCCCTGTGCAATGATACTTATGGCTAAGAAACAAATTTACTTTATTCACTAAAGGATTAAATACACGATCATATTTGAAACAGTCTGCAAAAGATTAAAAGAAACGCAGGTGTGCCTGGCCAGCCCCAACATGGACATCCCACTGATGCTGCTTGAAGGTTCCTTTCCTGCTTCTGCCCCAGCCTCCTGCACAGTGAGCCATCCTCCAGAGCCACCGGCCCCCAGAGCTCACCAGGCACCTCACATGCCAGCATCAGTGGTACCTTTCCTTCATCTAAAGTCCTCCAGCTAAAGCACGTGTCCTGAGAGACAGAGGTGTCCTATGGGGAGTGCTGGGATTTTCTCCTTGTCTGTTCCCCTTCAGACCACAGCAGCTGAGATCTCCTTCAGCCCTGTTCAGAGCCAACCCTTTCATTCCTAATCCAGAGCTACTGGCCCACCAGCACAGCGTCACCTCTGTGGGTTCTTCAGTTGAAGTGCCAAGGTTGGTGGCTCATGGAATCTCACCACTCAGCTTTATGGCTGCGAGGACTTGAGGGTCCAAAACATTTGAGAATGGGGTTAAAGCCTTCAGAGGCTTCCCCTCCCTGGTACTGCTGCAGCAGGAACAGATTCCTCACAGAGCACAAGTCTGGTGTTGCACCAGTGACAGAGGAGTCCCTGAAGGTATTTTAATTAGTTCAGGCTGACTTACTCTACCACAAAGGATCACAAAGGCCCCTGTAGCTTTATCATCACAGAGCCTTTGAGCCGATGCATTTGATAGCAGTTTGCATCAGATCTGTTTGCCATTAAATCACTAGCAGTCCATAAAAATTGAAAATAAATCAGGCTACTATACCCCAGACTTTGGTCATTTCCTAATCTCATGGAATGCACCAAAATAGCTCTACTAATGACATTGTTATGAATCTGGATTTCTTGCTCATCATTACCATTTTAAAGTGGTTTAAATGGACTAATAATCACCATAGCAACAAAGCAGCAGTCAGGAGGAACTACTATCAAGAGAATTTGGTGTCTTAAAAGGAAATGTGGGTTTTTTACATCTTTTCAATGAAACCTGGTTTTTTGTTTGTTTGTTTGGGTTTGTTCTTGTTTCTTTTTCTAACTTGAACCAGATAACAGACCTGAAACAACCAGGAAGAAAATAGGAACGTTCTCATAAAAAACACTGAATATCCCCAAATGTACACTTCTTATTTATTGATGCAAAATTTAAGGGGCACGAATAGAGAAGCAAGTAGGAAGTAGTCCATCAGGAAGCATTTCAGTATGCATTGGAGTAAAAAATGCATTCCAGTAGTAAAAAAAGCAATGTTGTACCTGGGAAAACAAATAACTGAGGTCTGCAAGAAGACCACAGTGTTTTGCTGTACCTCAGGCTTTATGGATTTCTTTATAATAACTTCTCCTGCTTCTGCCTTCTCATTCCATTGTTAAACACTCACAGACCCTTAAAATTACTTGTCACAGTATACAGCACAGTCTAACATGGTTATTTTAGCTGTCCTTTAGACACTGGCAGCCACTGTTAATTATATTAGAGATGTAATTTTTTTGCTTTGCCCTGACAGCCAAAACACAAGGCAGGAGTACCCTACGGGGTTTGGAGCCCAGGAGCAAGCTGTGGGTGGAGGATGGCTGGGGAAGCAGCAGATAGTTACCCGCTGCTATGCTTGGCCAGCCCTTGGCAGATCAAGTTGCCTGTTAAAGACAACAGACATTGCAGTCTTGAAGGCAAAGACCTTTTCCAAGGTAATTCTTGTCTGTTTACCTTGTTGGAAGCTGTACACATCCTGCTGGAGCCAAGGCCTCTTCCTCCTTCCCCACCTTCCCTACAGCTGCCACACTGCTGCATCAGAAGGAGAAAGTACATTACTCAAACTTTAGCATCCACCTTCATAGAAAACCTTTTCAGTACTACAGAGCACTTGGATTATCCACATTGCTTCTCCTCTTGGGTTGTGTAATCATAGTTTCCCTTTTATAACAGGCTTGTGTTCATGCCAAAGACTTGCCCCTCAGTGCCACTGCAATCATGAGGGACGGGGACCTTTTCCAAGACCTGCACGGTGGTCTGTAGCCAGATGCTGTTTTCACCTCATTGCTGATGAGCATGTAGAAACTGCTGATTAGATGTAAAATAGTACACTTACTCCAAGTTCCTTCCCTTCATTATTAACTACACACAGAAAACACATGGGTTAAAAAACCCACCCCAGAGGTCTCAGAGGTGTCTGGCTGAGCAATGCTCTGGGGGATGGAAACCACCAGCTACAGAACAGCAATCCTTGTACCCCATGGGGATGAGCAGCCCTTACCTGTTCTTTGCACAGAGCAGGTCCCCCTCCAAGCTGAACAGCCTCCTGCATGTTGTCCCCCTCAGCGGCCAGCAGTGCCTGCTGCTTATTAAACACAAATAAACAGACTACAGTGTTGCTTTTCCTAAAGAGAGCATCAAACCCAGCATCTGATAAACACACTTCAGCTTCATCCCCTGCAAGAGATTCCCTATAAATTGGTAAGAAGTCACATTTATCAGCTCTGTTTCAGCAAAAGATTTAACAAAGGAAAAGGGCCTCTAGGTCACCTCAGCCACATCAATAGCAAGAGGAAATGGGGCCCAAGGGACGCCTGAGCCCAGGCAGGCCTGGCACAGCAGAGTCCCCCTGGCTCTGCCAGCAGTGCTTCTGATCTTCAGACTTAGGCTACAAAAGGAGAGACCAGGTAGATCTTGCACTTTGGGAACTACACAAAAACATATAAAACCAGACAGAAAATTAACCCAGTAAGAGAGGATAAATGATGTGGGACAGACAAGACCCTCTTCTGTAATGGTGTCCCTCTCCCCTCACTCTGGCTGTTCTCCTGACCTTGACACAAGCCACAGTGCAAGCAGTACAGTCCTTCCCACACAGAGCTGGCTGATTAAAACATAATGGACACCATAAAACGTGGGAAAATGAGTGGAATGAGGATAAGAGTCTGAACAAGAATGCCATTTTGCTAAGAGAAAAGCTCTGACTGAAACCTTTCTGGTTGTAGAAGCATGACAGGAGAGCAGAACCTCTTCCACCTCTGCCCACCCCTCAGTGCCTTGGGGATGGCACCAGCCCAACACATCCACTGCCAGAGGCACAGAGCTTAGGCATTTCTGTTGTGAGGGGTGACAACCCTCCTGGCCAAGAGAACAGAGCAGTGGCTTGTACCCAGCCAGGAGCTGCAGCGGGAGTGCCTTGCTGCAGAGTTGCCCTCTGTGCTGGGAGTACAGGAGCTGCTGTGTTCGACCTCTCTCTGCAGCTGTGTGGGAGCCAGGAGCTCAGGGCACTGTCAAGGCCAATAGAACAGCACAGACAGGGCTTGGAGAGGGAATCCAGCTTGTGGTCACTGTGAGGGTCTTCCTGGTCAAAAAGTTTCAGCAGGTCTGTCCATTTGGGCAAGTGCAAGGCTGGGTACCCACCATAAGTACTTTAGAGTGCCTGTATTTAGGATTTAATACTTCTTGGAGATCCAGCTTTGCCAGAAATCATAAGTCTGAGCAAGTCTGTCACCACTACGTCACTCTGTGCCAGCATGAGACGTCTCCTGCCACGTGTTCACGTCTTCTCTCATCAGCTAATCCGTCCCTGAGCAACCTGATGCAATTATGTAATACCACTCCTGGAAGCAGGGGAAGAGTGACTCTCATCTGGGCTTTCTTGACAGTAATAAAGAAACCCAATACCCTAATTCCCAAAAATGAGAATGAAGAATTAGAAGTAACTGAAACTTGGCACCTGTATCTTTAGAACATATTCTCCACCAAAAATGTTAGCAGCGAGGAGGATTATAATACAGTGCTATACAGTATCTCAGCCATAGAACAACATAAATGGCTTATAAAGGACCAAGTGTGATGTGTTGCCATGTGGACCTTACAAGTCAGGTTCCCAGAGCTGTCACAGCAACCTCTCAGCCTCAGCATCCCTGAGAGACAAGCCAACCCAACACTCCCCACCCTGGTCTGATGCTGGTGGGCTCCACAGCTCATACAGCTGATGCTTTCAAAAAGCAAGGGAACAAAGTCATAAAGACAAATTCAGTAAATGCTGGGATCTCTGGCCCAGCACAAGGACACAGTTCTGGGAGTTTAAATGTGAGATTTTTTTTCTTTGCAGGCTAAGGATATGAGGTGTTACAGGAGCAGGACATCCCCCATCTAATGTGAGTTGCTCCTATCTAGGTTTTGAAAACAAGTGTTAGAAACTGCCTATACCTGCAAAAAAGTCTCACTCAGGTATTTGTTGACAGGGATCTGGGAAACCTGAGCTTTGGCTCATACAACCCATGGTACATCTTAAAAGTCAAGGATGAGATTCTTTTGGAAAGATTCAGGACATCAGCACCTTCCTTTTCACATGGGCTCACAACCCGATCCTGTATCTACTTGCATCTTATAGCACCTGAGCAGTGCCACCACCTACCAAGCCATGCAGTGGCCCATGGCCCCTGTGGGATAACAGGTTGGTTGGACACAGCTTTGGGAGTTGAAATGGGAGAGCTGCAGGAGCACAATGGCAGGGCCTGGGCTAAGGGTCCAGAAAAAGAGAGCCAACCTTCCTGCAAATGCATCTGCTGTGCACAGAAAGGTAAGCTTTTGGCCTGTTTGTCAGTGCACACAACTACATGTCCACAGGAACACATGCAGAAAGAAGGCAAAACTGAAGAGTAACATGGGTTAAAAAAAAATAAAATTAAATAAACATCTTTTTTTATTTAAATTTAACATCCAAAACTCTTACTCATGATTTTTAGGACAAGAACATACCACACTGCAAATAACACGTCTTCTGTATGGGGACTCTGAGACAGTCATCCCCACTTCACTCCTGCTTCCAAGAGGGATGAGTCCAACCCAGTGCAGCCCTTGAGTCTCATGTTCAAATAGAAAGCCCACAGTCTCTCCTGGCTGTGCTTCTTGCCTTCTCTCCAGCCATTCCTGCCCTGACTGTGATGGCCCCAAAAATTTGATGGGCAATTCCCTTTACCTGTTTGTGGTTTTTTGCCAGCTCTGGTTGAAGCTTTGAGAGAAAGAGCTGGGCTAAAGTCAGTGCTTGAAGGAAGTGGATTTAGCAGATTAAACATACATCTAATTACAGCATTTAAACTCTAAATACTGGCAGCAGTAAGTTTTGTGCAGAGTTAACTTGCACACACAGACATTCATTTTGGCTCAATTTCTTTGCATTATTCTTTAATATTATATACTCAAGATCAGCCTTCAATGTTTATCCAAGTTATATTCAAAAGTTACCTCTGAAATCTGATGAACATTGCAAAGCTGAAAAGGGGAACACAGAGGCAATTGTATGTATCAGCTCCCTTATGGTCACCAAAACCATACCTGGGCTGCAGGTCCAAGGGGAGCCAAGCCAGTCTGTAACAGCTTCCTGTGCTTTCTGGAAAGGGGGACAGGCACAGCTCTTCTCACTGTTTTCACATGCTCTGCTGTGTTCCTGCCGTTTCAGGAAGGTGTGGTGAGCCCTAGTGGTGGCACAAGGTAGGCGGTGGGAGGCAGGGAGCTCTCAGTTTGGCATGAAACCATAGTCACCTTAAAACGTTTGCTTGAGCAGAGGCCAGAGTTGGGGCTTTTCAAGAAGGTGTTCATTCAGTTGGACCTGGAAACTGGCACACTTGTAGGTGTTAACACGTTCCTGTTATCTCCAAGTTAGGGGATGCACAGGTAGTATTTGCTAAGCCATCCACCTTGTCAGAAATATAAAACAATAAAGCTACTCAAATAGTAACACAGTGACCTTTCAAGAAGACCAAAGTAGTCATATTTGAAAATGGCTGTATTAGGGCCGAAATAAATCCACATTCTTCATATAGACATTCTTTATACACTTTCTGACCTATTTAAAAGCAGAGTCAACATACACATCTTTGAAGATATCATCTTCCCTCCTTTTCCAAAAGCCCTTCTGCTGGCTCTGCCACAGATGGTGTAAGGAACACCTACAGCTATCACAAGTCCAGTTTTGGACTCAAAGCTGCCTGTCCCCCACATCCCATCTGTCCTCCCTTCACCATTTAAGTCCTGCACCCCTAAAAGTTCAGGGCTTAACTCCCCTCTGCAGTTTTTTGCTTGTCTTGGAGTAGGATTTGAGCAGACACAGCTGCCACCGCTCCATGAACTATACAGTCAGAGTTGCTTATTTTGGTAAGTCATAGAGGTCAACACACCATGAGAACAATGTGAAGCTCCATCTACAAGCAGGAAGATGGCTTTCTACAGCATCTCCCCTTTTAGGTGAGTGCTGAGAGTAATGATGACATCCTTTGTAGCTTTGGAAACTTTCCTGGAGCATGTCCACTAAGCAACACCATTCACACAATTTCTGCAAGCATCCAAAAGACAGGGTATTGCAAGAAAAAACAATCTGATACACAGGAAAACACTGCATTAAGAGAGTAAAGAAAGGTAAGTATTACCATTTTATATATTTTTTTATATATGCATATATACATGTCACAAGAAATGTCTAATGGATGTTGCTGTTAGCTCACACTCCAGGACCCATCCTCAGTTTTTGCAAATAAAATCTAGAAGATTTAATCTTTTTCTCTTCCCCCCCCCCCCCCCCCCCCCCACCCCTCTTTTCCCNNCCCCCCCCAAAGAGCTCCTTTTGACCCCAAATACTTCTCATACAGAGCCCCTTTCTGCAAATGTATAGACTTGCATGATATTTCTAAGGATTGTTGGGTTTAAAAACCACTCGTGACTCTCGTTCCTGTTGTGTGGCTGGTTAACCACATTTCTGCTCAGAGGAGACAATTTTTCACAAGGCAAAACCCACACGGAATACAGTTGCTTTGTTTACAGACTTTATACTAGGAGCAGTCCTTCCCAAATGTTTATATGGAGAGGATTTTCAAAAGTTCTTATTGAGCGAGCCATGAGAGGTTAAAACCTTACACCCTGTGTTCAAGAGACTAGCAAGGCCATGCCAGAGCAAACACCAGCTTAGGCTCAAACATTCCTTCCCAAACCATTTTTCAGCAGGAAGCTACATCTACAGTTACTCCTCTGCAGATGCATATTTTGTTCAACAAAGGCTTGCACCACTAAAACTACCCTTGTCAAGAAGAAATTGTCTGCTTTGAAGAGCTCACTCAACAATTTCAAGAAGCATCTTCTCCCTCAGTCATGCAGATCATCAGGAGCAAAGACATGACAAATTATCTTGAGAAAATAGAAGCCACTGAGAAATCCAAACCATCAGAGAGACCAATTTAGCTCCAATTTATACAAAATGGAAGATATAACAGGTGGAGGGAGCTTTAGTGAACTTGTGACATGTTCATCAGGACATGGTCAGTCAGGATTTCTAAACAATCAGGACTGAAAGTAGACTGAATGTTATTTTTGTCAGGAGAAGAAAACTGGAACAGTGCTGAGGCAGAAAAACACAGGTAAGAGGAAACAGTAGAAAAGTTCTCACTTTAAAACATCAAAGACAGTAAGGCAGAAATTTTGGCAATTTAGGAATGAAAAAAAAAAAGCAACTTCCCTTTGGACTTAATTCAGCTCGAACTTTCAGCTAGACTGTAAAGTTAAAACCACACACAAATCACTAACTGCAATGAGGATGAAATTTCTGGTTTAGGCATGCATGTGGTAGTATACCCATTCACACAAGACCATCCAGAGATGAAAGAAAGGGCAGGGCATAAGAAAAGGGATGCAGTAGACCAAATGGGTCAAGTGGGTTTTGAGGTAGGTTTGTATATGTATATTGAGGATAAGCAAAGAAGAAAAAACCCACATACATTGAGAACTAGCAGAGAGTAAAACATATGGCAGAAGCTATGGAATAAACAAATAGTGAAAAAGGAAGATTGAAGGAGATCATTATCCATATGCAACTATTTTCCATGGAAATCGGCAAAGATGGAACTTCAGTAGAGGATGCAAAAGCAGCAATTTTGTCTAATGTAAGTCAGTTAGACTGTGAAACTCACAAGGTACAGAGAAATGCCAGCTATTTAAGCACAGAAAAAGGTATTCATCTTCCCCTTGTCTCTCTCTGCCTCCCAATCAAATCCAACCTGACCAAATACAGCATGAGTTCAGGCTTAATATTGTATCAAAGACATATTCACAACAACTACATCCTTCAAAAACTGCATGAAGCCCACCTAACTTCTAGTGTATCCATAGCCCAATGACGATACTGCTGCTGCAAGGAACCAATCCCTTTGCAGTGTCCCAACTCCTCTAAGACAGAAAATTAACTTTCAACATTTTTAGTACTCTTTACTTACTTAAAAAAAATAATATTTAAAGGTCTAAGATAAGCCAATTATTCATGTATAAGACATTTAGCTTATCCTAAAGCTGTCTAAAGAGAGGAATTAAGTGAACTTAAGGATTCAGTAGAGGAACTCAAGACTTAACTTGAAAATTACTTGAAAGCAACAGCAAAAAACCTCTCCATTTCTCCAAGCTGAATGATGTAACTGTCCTTCACTATTAAACGAGGTACTACACAAGGTCATGCCTTGCTCATGTGCAATAATCCAGTGTGTGGGGGTGGCACTGCAGACCACCAGAAAGGAGTCTTGCTGGGCATTAGAAGCCTGTAGGCATTAAAGTTACAGGGAGAGCACATAAAGGGCTCATTCAACTTTATTCTATGTTTTGCATGGGCTGCTAAAGTGATCTTGGAAAAGCAAGCACTGTTTTCAGGAAAACTGTGTCCCCCACCAAGTAGCATGGAGTCTACAGCCAAAACCAGACTTCCAGGCTCCACGTCCTCCTTCCACAAGGCTTCAGACAGGCAGGATTGAATCCAACCTTTGCGAGTACTGCTGCAGATGCAACTCATCTTCTACAAATATTTAATGAAAAACGCATTAATGCAATACAAGAGGGATGTTAAGGATTCTCTGAACAAGTTAAGTATTGTTAGAACACATAAAATACCAGTGTAAAAGCACTATTATATCACCAGCTGCATTGCTGCCACCGTGAGAAAACTAAATATTGAAATAAATGGAGCAGAACACACTCATGGCTGGAGAATGCATCCCAGACTGATCTATTTCAGCCCAGTAAACCACAGAAAGGAGTATTGTAGAGACAGACACGTCTGGTTTAGATGACCAGGCAGCTCTCTCCTGGATTATGTTCCTACCCACAGACAAAGGCCTGAGGACACGCTGCCAGCCAGCACTGGGCAGGGAGCCTCCCTGGCACACCATGGATCAGGGAGCCTGGCCATGTGTCCCCAGCAGGGTGACAGGTTACACAGGCTCAGCAGTGGCATGGCTGGAGAGCTGAAGGGACTGTGGATGCTGCAAACAGCCATTTCTGTTTATGGAATGTTTCTGCTGAGCACACCTGCAATCCCTGGGGTGGAAAAGGGCTTGTCCTTATCTTCAATGCTCACCTGTAGCACAGTGTGTAGTTACATGTTTCATTGTGGAGCTCTGGCAGATATTCCTCTGAACAGTCTCGTGTCATCCAGGCCCTCCTGCAGTGGCAGTGTCTTAAAACTCTGGTTGCCTTCCCCACCACTCCCCCAAATTAACCGTATAAAGTGACAGACTTACAGAAAAGATTTAACCAAAAATATACATACACTCTACAACACAGTTACAGGATTATTTTAAATAAAACACTTGTTCCTTGGGCTTTAAAAGCAGTGAGAAATCAAACCTACCTGCTTCCCCCACCACTGATAGACTTGTGGCTATGAATCTGCCAAAAAGCACTAACTTCATTCCAAGGAATCAGGTGTAAGTTTGATAGGTAAGTAATTAAATTTTGCAAGAAGCATTAGCACAAAGCATTTTTAGGTTTATTTAAATAAAAATTATAATTTATACAAGACTTTTTAAACAAACAAGATTTTCTTAAAAAATGTACAGGGCAAATAATTTCATTATTTCAATTATTCATACTGTATAAGTCTCTTGTCAAACAAAAGTTACACTGATAATGAATATTTACAATTTCAAAATATAGACTCAAACTTCAGACATAAAAATTTTAACATCCATTATATTTCAATGATTAGTAGAAATTAAACATCTGCCAAAATGTACAGAGTTCAATAAAAACTAACAATGTTTTTAAACAGGTTTAAGTAGCCAAAAAAAAGGTACATCCTTTCATCTCTTCATGGCTGGGTAAAATCCCTTTTCTCTTCATCTGCTGTACAAGGGTAGGGTTTTGCTGCTGGCATCCTGTGTGATGTTGCTACTAATAAATAGATTGTTTCATTCAATCTTGCCTCACAAAAGCTACAGTGCACAGAAAGGCATGATTTCATATTTCAGCTTGTTTAGCCTTTTGAATTTAAGTGGTCACTGATAAAGAATTACAGCAGTCAGTTTTCATCTCCCTTTTTTTAATTCTCTTTAAAAGGGACTCAAACTAACCAGTGAACTTCTAAAGAAGTTAAATCCAATTATGAGTGAATGATTCAGACATCTACAGACATCAACAGAACTGCAAATATAAACAGCAATCAGACACACGGAATGACAAGAACATCACTTTCTGCTATTTAGAAGCACTTTACATTAAGTGTTCCAACCCAGCCTGTTACTGTAGTGCACCAGGCTGTACTGCAAAACTAAACAGGAAGATTGGAATTTAGGGTGAGAGCTTCAGTGTCATCGAACAAGTCAAGTGTGTATTTACTCACTGCCTGTCCCCTCCTGCCCTCCAAACCTGGGAGGGTGTAGCAGGAGGAAAAGCATGAGTAAACGCACTAAGGGTACCTTCTGGCATCTCTGAAGTCACATCCACCACAGAAGTTATGCAGCAGGAACCTGGATAATGTAAAGTGAATTTTGCAAAATATGTACACGGATGTTTGTCAATTATAATTACAGCTTTATTAAACAAAAAAAGAAAAAAAAAAAAAGAAATCCAGTCTGTTTCCTGTTTATTAGAATGAATCAATGTTGCATTGCAGTTTGCACTAGGTTTAGTGCTTTAAGAATTGCTGACTTTTAAGTCCACACTGTTAAAGTGTGGACTCATTTCAAATGTCAGAAAATAAATTTTAAGAGCATATTGTACACATGAGGCATTTCAGTCTGGGAAAAGGAATATGATATCTTTTCTCCAAAGCTAATATAGTTAATTGTCCTGGCATCATCAGTATAGATTCTATAGCTCCTTCAGGAACCAGAATCTAGGACAACCTTGTTTACGAGGGTCAGCCAGTGAAGGGTGGGAGGGGGAGGAGGTAATAAGTGCAAGTCAACTGATCTCCTACTGAAACTGCTGCTATGATCAGAGTGAAGGTATAAATTACACTTGAAAAATGATACAAAAATAAGAAAAAGAGCATGCTCTCTGTAAAAAATATAGTCTTCTGTTTTTCAAAAAAAAAGAAGGATAACCTTAAAACACACCCAAGGGATTTTTTTCTTAAGACAAAATGAATGGATCTGATTAAGATTTATATAACATTAAGCCATTTTAATGCCTATTTTTTTAGCCACACTTACTGTTCAAGGAAGACTGTAGAGAGTAAAGCCAAATTATAATAAACAGAAATTACAAAAAAGAGATTAACTGATTTTGAAGTAGGTTTGATGAGAAAAATTTGAGATCAAGAATATATTTAAACATATAACCTGAATGTGTAAAGTAATGAAAGCATAAACTGTCACACTACCTCCACTTTAGACAGTGGCAAAATGCGTTTCCCACCACCTTCACTTATATTTTAAGTTTCCAGGCCCTGAGTTACAGCATATCTAAGGTGGTATTAGAAATGCACCCCTTTTTCAGGTCATGTAAAGACATGTGCAAGTGCTATTGTAAAGGGAGAACTCAAAAATTACATTTTAGCCATTACAATGGCTCCTCCCCCCCATTCTTGCTTATATTTCCATCAGGGGCACAGAGTTTTACCCCATCAGTGTTTCACTTTACAATACTTAACCAAATCATGGTATTTAACAGTATTTCTTCATTGCAAGTTTATATTAAGTTCTCATATCATACCTCTTCATGGCCAGACTAAAAAAATGAGTTCTACATGTTGATTGCCACCTTCTTCATTACTGCTGCATTTGTTGTCACACTATAATTTAAAACTGTGCTAAGAGTTAAACATCCTTTGGTGTTTTGTTACCTCTCTCCCCTCTTCATTTTACCCCTTTCCCTATAAAGAAAGAAAATGCTTGTTTAAAAAA
This sequence comes from Formicarius rufipectus, assembly GCA_013399695.1. NCBI lineage: Eukaryota > Metazoa > Chordata > Aves > Passeriformes > Formicariidae > Formicarius > Formicarius rufipectus. Next base: position 458,450 of record VXAU01002242.1, read on the forward strand.
TCAGAGGGGAAAAAAATTAATGAAATTAAGTCTCATTTTTACACAGGAATTCGCATCTCCATTGCTTTGTTTTTCATGGTCATTTATATAACATCTGGAAAATCTATACTGCTCAACTCAAAAGACATAGCAAAGGAAAAGACACATTGGAAGGCTTGGCATAACTCCTACTGTGCTTTCATGAAAATGCGAATAAAATTCTAAACCTCTCAGATGGGTGCTATTATATAGAGTATAAAAGCTTTCTAATATTAAAGACAAAGGTCAATATGTGCTTTGCTGCTAGACAGGCCTGAGAGAGTTCAGAGGAGCGCAGCCTTCCAGTTTTACCTGGCAGTTGGGTTTAATTGTTACTAAAGTTTAATTCAGCAATGAAGGGAAGACAGCGGCATATCAATGCTCCTCAAATTATGCTTTGAGAGGAACTAGTGCTTTCTGTTGCTATATTATAGTGGTTTTTCTCATTACAAGGTAACTCAAGAGAAAAGTAAAATTTTAAAAAGTCATGTCTCACCTCCCCCAACACAAAAGGCCTGCAAGTCCTTAGAGCATTAACATACAAACGCCTTGTACATGCAACATGTACAACAGCTGAGCCCTTCTATGACAAGTATCTACAGAAATACAAATATATGATGCCTAGCATTTTAGGAACAACATTTTGATGCCCTCTTTTATAAAAAGTATCTGCCTGCCTTCCTTCCTCTTATTTTGGTTAATTAGGAAAGGAAGATGTAGTTACAAACTTTCTCATCCAATGCACAAGTAATTGAAACACCGGTATGCAGGAAAAATTGAACCTAACCAAACCAGTAAAATATCCTTCTGTGATGCAAAAATTAGCATGGAGAAGGTATTTTCAATGCAATTGTAAATGTGGAAATACTAAGATGCTAATACTTCCTTGGTGCTGCTATCTTAATGAAGAACCCAATTCAAAACTCTGAGCCGAAGGAGGAGACTTCAGGCTGCTGCAGCCATTACTCTCACATCGCAGGGAAAAACAACTAAAATAAAGGGACAAATGTATCCTTACCGAAATCAGCGGAGTTAAAGGGATCATTCTGTTTCACTTCATTATTAAGTCAGGTCTCTAAGTACCTTCCCAGCTTTTCATGTCAGTAAATAAACATTAAAAGTGCTTAATGTGCAAGGCTAATAGTGATGATAGCACTTTCACTGTTCTGTTTCATTTTGGTTTTTTTGTTTTGTTTTGTTTTTTTACAAAAACTTTAAAAACAAACATGAAGGCATATATAAAATACACTTGGTTTATGTAACAGACAGAATATAAACCACCAGACAAGGAAAATTATTGCAAAATAGATGAGGATGTTCTTTTTTTTTTCTCACTACCAAGTTGTAAAATAAGAAAGTTTCCTTTAGTTCTTCCAAGATAAGATGCTAGCTCTCATTGCTGGATGTTGCAGATGTTATTTTCACATATTGGCTGAGAATTGCCTCAAAAGCTTCATCTCTGTGTACCATGGCACCAAAAATCAAAGGCTAAACAACAGAAAAAAACCATATCATGTCAGTCCAGAAAGAAAAATATTTCCCTGAGTATAGTTTTGACCAAGTCAATAGGAACAGATTAATTGTACTAGAAGTGCATTAATAAAGACAAAATAATCCTTTTCTATACTAAATGCTTGGTTATATGTCAGAGTTTCTAGTATTTTCCACTTTTTTATCTTCTTCCTAAACTAACTATGGCATAAAATGCGTCTGGATAGGGTATGAGCAATGGAGAACATTGTAACTCACTTTCCTCTCTGTCCACTTGGTGCATGATGTTTTCCCAAGTGATCTCTGCCTTCATTAAAGTTCTACAAATCTTTATCAGTCCCTCTTCATTTTGGTTCATAAAATATTTATTTAGGTAGATTAAATTTTTCAACCTCCTTATTACAAAGTACTTCTCAACATCAAACCATATGCAGAAAAACTCGTACAACATTCACGTGACTTGGTGAAAACTTATCTGTGATTAATTTAAAATAAGGTTCAGACATATGTTAAGAAAAGTTGCCCAGTATTTGAGAATTACAGAATATTAAATCTTTTGTACTATAAAACTGAAACAGGAAAACTTTATCTTACAGTCAAGGCCCTTCTCTTCCACTCCAAAACCTCTTCACTCCCAGATACTCTCAAGCCATAACCTATTTGTTTCAAACTACACAGCAGAGCAAGCCCCATGCTCCTGATGAAGGACCCTGGGGAAAATCTGAAGTGTTACAGTACAACAGTCCAGATATAGTAGAACAAGATAAATGTTTCATTCATTAAAATTCTGAAGACAAACATACTGAGTAATAGAGAAGTGAAAACAAACAAAACAAAAAGCCGAACACTGGTATAAGGGGACAAAAATCCCTTTCTGTTGGTGCTAGACAGAGGAAGAAAAGAAGGCTATGAAGTTAAATACAGCAATACAGATGCAGCCAACTACTTACTTTTTGTGTAGATGGTGTTGATACAGCAATACCCATCCCTGATCCTGGGAGAACAGAGAGCACTTTATACTAAAAAGAAAAAGAACAAAAAACAAACCACACTGAGAATTGCAAAAGATGCTGCCCAGGTTACACAGTTCATCACTGGTATATCTTCCCAACCACAACTCACAGACCTCTACTAAAACCAAGAGGCCAGATGCTCTTCTGTGATCCTGGACTCAAAGGGTACAGTATCACCTGTAGAGGCAGAAACTGCCTCTCCTCTTTGTCCCATGCTCACCCAGCCCCAAAATGAGCATCTCAGTACCACCACAGCACATGGAAGGGAACACTGCAGGCAGGCGGCACATCCCAAATCATGTATATGTGTGAATGAGAGAGCATGCCTGTGTGCACCACCTGCAGACTTCCTGACAAGTAATATTCATCCACAGTTTATAGGAGCAGCTAGCAGACCAGAAAAAGCTTCTTTTTCAAAATTTGATAGATAAACAGGGTATCATAGTCATGGAATCATTAAGGTTAAGAAAAGACCTCCAAGATCACTGAGTCCAACCTCTGACTGAACACTGCCATGTCAACTAAACCATAGCATTAAGTGTAAAGGTAAGAAGGAATACAGTTGGCTGAACTTTGGGAATATTATCCACAAGGAGGAAGAGATCCCCTAAGTCAGACCCACGTTTTCCACCTCCAAATAAAACCAGGCACAACACATATTTATGCTTGGGTGCATGATTCCTCTCTCACGTTCATTAAAAAAATGAAATGGACACAAAAGGACTTTTATGGCAGTAAAGAGCTACCACAGAACAAGCCAGTACTATTCAAGCATGATGTCTGAAATCCATTAACGTGAATTATTAATTCCAATAGGAATATTCAATTTGAGCATAAGCTGCCTGCTTTATAGACACATGATATAAATAGAAGGAATTAATTTGGAAATCTGGAGTTACTTACACAGTAGCAGACACCAAGCTGAGGTGTTTCTTTGCTCAACATGATTTAATCTGTGGCACTCACAGCCATGGGATGTAGCAGAAAGCAGGGGTGTTTAAGATGAGGACAAGTGAAGAAGGATGACATTTTACTTGCCATGCTTCCAACCATGGACTTCGTGCCTGTTAGTGACTGGTCCCAACTAGATTAAACTCCAGCCCAACCCAGTCTGGTTATTCTAATAATGTACCTTTCTTCACTGAGAACCCTTCCTCCCTCTGAGGCACCTGCTTTTAAGACGGTGCATCTATCAGTATCCACATCCAAAATGAAGTTATTACACTATTCCTACCAATAAATCTTCTTAAAGCCTAAGCAGTTCTAGTCAACATTGGAGTTAATAAACAACACAAGTTTAATTTTTTTTAATAATGCAGGAGTGTAAGGGTTTAGTAACTGTTTGTCTTCATACTTGTAGTGAATTTTCTTGTTTTAAGTCCAAATGGCTAAACAAGCAGTTGCAGGAAACAATCATGATCAAAGAATTACATTTTACTTATAAAAATTACCAATGGCATGTTTTTTCAAAATAACATAAAGAAAAACATAAACATGGCTAGTTGAGCAGAAAACCAGTTTTCTCTCCTATTTGCAACACCAACTGGACATACCTTCTGGATATCTGTTATATCTGTTAGCTTTATAACTTTATTTTTTTTAGATGAGCCAGATTTTGAGCTTTCGAAGCACAAGTAACTGAAAAAAAAAGAAAAGAAAATGCTTGGTTTGATACAGGATTCTGAAACAAATGTCTCAAATATTCCTCGTCTCTTCTGAAGTTTGAAATCTCACAGATTAAAATCAGCTTCAAAATAAAAGAAAGAGGCATACAATTTGCAGTTCAGTTATGGCTTGTAATTTAGAGCAAACATTTATAAATTCTAACAATTGACTGATGTATCTGAAAGTCCAGAACATACCACAAGCATACACACAGACAAAAATTCTTGTATTTACATTCCTGCACGGAATGATTAAACATGATAAGTATATTAAAGACACAGGAGGGACATAAATCCTTAAACAGTTGAAATACCAAATCTGAAAAGGCTTATAAATCTTTTACCATCCTAAAAGAAGATTAATGGAAAACACTGTGTTAGTTTCATGTTATTGTGATCCAGACAAAAGCTCAGATTTATAAATGCTGAAAAGTGGTCTCCATCACTAGGTGACATTGCATACAGATGAGCTTTATTTCCTTTCATTACACTCCAAAGGAACTTCAGGGCAAGACCCAAACAGTAATGGCCATAGTTACTCAGCCCAGGGAGGCTGGGAGGCAGTTATGGATTAATTTAAAAGAAAAAAAAACCAAAAAAAAAACCCCAAACAAACAAACAAAAAAAAAACCACCCTAAAACCAAAAACAAACAAGCCACCCTCCCCCAAATAACAAAACCAAAACCCAACCAAACCAACCACAAAAACAAACACCACCACAAAAATCAAACACTAGATTTGAAACCAAGGCTTGATTTTAAGTTTTCTTTTTGTTGCATGTCATTTCAAGGAAGCAATATATTCAGCTTGCTTTAAAAACCAAAAACTAAGACTATTTGCCAAATAGCTGCTGATCATAACTTTCAAAGTACACTGAGCTTTAGGTTTCTTTTTGTGTGTGTATATCTAGAGATAGCATGTTATCCACATCAAGAACTCCAGCTACTAACAGCTCTCTATACAGAGCTATTCTGCATTCCTGTGCAAGCCTTTCTAAGGCAAAAATCACACTTTAAGCATTGCCACACACCAGATTCAGCTCTCCCTCCCCTATGATATTTTCTTGATATTGTAAAGCATCTTGAAATGGCATTTTTGTTTCAAAACATTAAAGGATCACTTTGAGATTCAAATTCTTTAATGCCTTGCATTTCCCTCCTAAGAAATGTGTAGAGGGCAATGACTCACTTTTCTGTGACATAAAGAACTCCATGCCTGATGTAGTCTGTAGGCATCTTCTTATCTCTGTTAATCAAGCAACATCGCCAGCCATTTTCACTCACTGAAAAAATCATAACAAGAAATCTTAGTTAAAAAAAGAGACATGCACAACCCCCGACAGTTCCCTTATAAAACAGAAAACAATGAATATTAAACTTTAGATACCTAAAGCTAGAAGTGTTTAGACATCATAACATCTGTTTTAACACTGGTTTTAAAAAACTCAAAACAAAAACCACCCACACAATTATTCCCTTTAACTTGACTATTGGATTTGCATAATCACAAAAGGCACACCAGGCTGTGCACTCTTTCAAAGAGCTGCAAAAGGATGTGGAATGAAAGAGGCCCTCTTCTTTCATCCTAATTTAAAGCAAGACTTTTTAATCAAAGGCTTATACCTATACAATGCACAGAAAGGGAATTCAACTTTAAACAATCCTTGGCTTTCTACAGAATACTCTAGTAATGTAGCCTTCCCGTGGCCTCATACCTGCCAGAGGACGTTCATTCTCTGAGAGGTTAAAAACTTCATGGAAATTGCCCTTCTTGGTGGTGTGCAAACGACTCGTGTCTTCATCTTTGCTTATTCCGGCGGGGGCGCTTGAGCCCACGTAGCTTCTGCATGCTATTGGTTGAAACTGCAGGAAAAGAAACATGACTCCAAAACCTAAGAAGCGACATTTAAGCTACACTCTTAAAAATAATTAGGCTAAGACTCTTTCTAAAAAAAATTAAAATAATCTATAATGTTACAATTTTCAATAACTACTATAATAAAGTTAACTTTGGACTACTGCACTATACTTGCTGCTATAGCACGAACCTCTAACATAGCACCTGAACATAACCTTTCACAGTGCTGCCCTTTGATGGGCACCCCTTGCAGGGGTGAAGCACATGGTGCTAAATGCGCCTACCTTAAAATATCATTTTTCTACAGTAAAGGCTATATCTGATTAGATACAGCTAAGTCACTGCACACAGCTCCAGTGATTGTAACTAGTGGGACTACTATCAGACAATAGGTTATCAGTACTTGGTTTGTCTTCAAGAGTTAGACAAAATATTACTGCACAAAGGAAGTTTAGAAAGAAAAGAGAGCAAAGAAAAAGCCACATGAAACTCCATGAGCTAATTATGAATACAAATGTTGAAATTGAAAGGAAGTTTTCCACGCTATCATCCATACCTTTTCATGCCCTGACAGCTAGCAGGAAAAGAAACAAACAACACAAATGTGACAGTGACAAAAGAAAAAAAGTAGAATCTATTTAACAATATAATACATAGAATAAAACATGAACTGAGTGACACTGTAAGATCTTGCTCACAAACCAAGAAACTACACACAATGAATGCAATTAAAAAAAGAGCTATCAGTGGTTAGAGCACACCAGTTCAATTTATTCAGGTTGTATTCAAGCCATTGATCTTTCCTTTGCTTTGAAGTTACACAGAATTTTGAGAGCGTTGACACATGAAATAAAATCTGAATGGTTGTCAGCAACCTTGTGGGGAAAAATAGGCAGCACAGAGTTCCCAAAACCAAAGGACTTGAGTAAAATCTACTTTTAAACAGAGTTACTCAACCACTGGAGACTGCCCTAGCAACAAGCCTTCCTTCTGGAAGGACAGCAGGCAGTTTCTTTTGGAATTCTTGCCTGCATTCACTTTTTCATCTTGGCAAGGCACCATGTGATTCCAAAAGCTGGCTTTTGCCATTGATGCATTAGCAGCTCAGTTCTTAGCCCTACCATACACATGCAGTTAAACAACTGGCAAACTGACAACATGGAAGCTCAGGACTAAGCTCTTCCTCTGTAAAGATCCAATGCTGATGAAGGCCAACCAGCCTTTGGCTGCATTTTCTTGGTAGTTTTGTTTGTTCGTTTGGTTTTGTTTTGTTTTTGCATTAAGTTGGTAGCACTTGACACTTTGCAGGATTTAGAGCTAACAAAAGAAATCCAAAGCAAATGAAAAAATGTGCACTGCAATTGCTAACTAGAAACCAGACTGATAAAACAGGCACAGCAGAGTGTTTTTGTTATCAACCTTTTAAGGTACAATGATGCCTTGGGGAAAAAAAAAATAAAGTTGACATGGAAAGCAAATGGCTGATGGTAACTGCGATACTGCCTCAGGTCCTGCTCTCCTGCGGTGCTCTTAGCAATGACAAAGTTCTTGGAACCAAGGAAAAGAACGGCTTCTCCAACAGTATGTGTGCAAGTAAAGATTGAAAGAACTTTTTGAAGGTCTTATTAGACCATTTATTTGGCTGTACTTGCACAAAACCAGGTAAAGCTCCATGGCCCAAAACATAAAAAAAAGGAGGAGGTCTAATGCTCTTTGTGCTGAAATAAGGACTATTTCTGCCCTTTGCTACATTGCTTTATATATACCTGTTATATAAAGAGATTTAAAAAAGGAGTTTAAACTTCAGTGCCACATTCCGTCTGGTGGCTGAAGTTGTGAGAAAGTTCTGTCCTTATTCCTAGTCCTGCCTAACACATGCAAGTGTTTCCTCTCAGGCTTGAGACAACCTGTGATCAGTTGCTAAGAGAAAGCAGTGTATCCAGGTTTGATAATCCTTAAATCTAACTGATCAGATTTGTAAAGGTGGAAGAGTCCTGATGGTCTAAAAAGGTCACCAACAACCTGGAGGTAGGAACACCTAGAGGTATTCCTTTTCACTTGATCTGTCATCAGCTTTTGACATACAACCTTTACTGATCAGATATTGTCAGGACTCTTCACTTAAGGACACGGGGTCAGACTGGTGGTACAGGCAATGAATAATATATTGTGTCTAAGTTTACAGTGTCTTGTATGTGCTGTTTAAAGATAAGAAGCCAAAGCAAATGCACACATGCTGGCACTACATGCTTTTGAGCTCTGCCTTTTCTATGAAAAAACATGAAAAAAACTACCGGCAATCTTTTGTACAAAAACTAGTTTTTATACTATGAGGTTTGGAGAAGTCTCTCAAGGGGTATAAAATTACGAAGATCAAGTAAATGTTTTCAGAAACACTTAGAAGCAGGTATTACAGTCCTGCACACACTTTCCAGGCAGAGAAGCCAAGGCCACCAATCCAGACATGTTAGTACAAAATCCCTGGTCTACTTGTCAAAACTTAAGCCATGAAAAAAAAGCCAGAAGGAATAATTACTCTCCAAGTTTATGTATTCAAGTTTAGCAATTCAGAACCTTTCCCGCTCTAAGGCCAATTAGAAAGACTCAGCAAGAAGCTGTCACAAACACCACACTATGTGAAAAACAACCTGTAAGCTCAACAAGCAAAGAAACTTTTAAGCCTGTCTTCTGCAAGCAAGAAAAATACAGGCTTCATCTGAATGTTCATTTACACCTCTCACCCCTTAGAAAATAGGAGCAAGAGATTCACTTTCTGCCACACACTGTCCTACTCTTCCACTTCCTTCTGAAATACTCAGATTATGCTGCAAATATTTTAGCACCAACTGCTCCATCACCCCCAGAATTTCAGATGTCTTCTTCACAGCTTAACAACTGAGTGTTCATGTGCTCATGCCTTGTGCTCTCGAGTTGTGTACCCAGGCTGAATTATTGCTCAGTGCTGCACATTTCAGACAATACTCAAATACTCCATGAATGCAATTGTATACTGTGCTAAGAGGCACTAAGCAAATGTTAAAATGGAAATTAGACTACATATTTATTACAACTATTTTCATTTTTAAACTAATAAACATTAACAAATTCAGTTATGTCAGGATCCAAAACAATTTACCAAGAAGCACAAAAAACAACCCTTGAGATTTAACTAGGATACTTTAAAAAAAAAGAAAATGCACTGTTCGAGTACCCACATGGTGAAAAGTCACTTATCACCACTATGCTAAAAGGTCACCTGAAAAATAACTGTAAAACGTAATGCCTAAATCTGTAAACTACTTTATTACCTTTGGTAATGCTTATCCCATTAGTAAGCTGCATATTATACTCAAGCCTTTATTTTTTTAAGTAACTGTTCTTCAATTTACCTAAGCAACTAAATTTCTGCAGAAGTGGAATGTCTAAGAATAGAGGTGGATACATAAAGACTAGAATTTGACAATAAGATCACACAATGTACATTATGGATGGTGTTATATTTATATGCTTAGCTTCAATGATTTACAGTGTGTATATATATATATATGCACATACATTTTTCATAATTGATCTTTTCATACAACAGAACCATAGAAAAACTGTGAACCTTGAAAATAATAAAAAATAGACCCAACATTCACTGCTAGGATTTAATTAACCTTCTCTTTAATGTGCTCTAGTCACTGGAGAAAAGGGAAAGGGAGAAAGGGATCTGATTTTCAGATGCTGGGAAAAGAGGGACAAAAAGATTTATTACCCTTACCCGTCTCGACACTGTAGCATTAGATCTTTCTTTGAGCTGTGGATCTGTCAGGAGACTTATCCAGATGATATAAGGAGTATCATACTTAGCTCTTAGTCGGGGGCATCGTTTGAAGATAAAATCAACTAGGAAAAACTTTGTTCCAATATAGAGTCCTGAAAAAAGAGTCACTTCAGTATGCATGTTGAAAAGGCATTAAGAACATCACTATTTTAATAATGTTTTAACGAGTTCATGAATGAAACTGAATTCTGCATCTTCAGTCATAGTGTTAAATCATTCCCTTGGTTTTAATATTTTGATTCTTCTTCTACTGACAGAAAATTATTTTCCTTTTCCTCCCCTGCCCAAATTTCTTCCTCCCCATCCTCAGTTCTTTTAAACCACTTATGTAGCTGCTATTATGCAGAAGAACATTAAAATAATCCAAACATATGTTCCAGAACCATTCTGAAAACATGATATGCTTCCAAAACAGAAAACAAATCGGAGCATCCAACTCTGCAGCTCCTGCAAAAATTTAAATGGCAACAGAGGGCTCTCATGTACTACACAAAAGTCTATGTTCCAGCCCCTTCTCTTATCTTTTACAAGTTATTTCCTCGCATTCTGCCAGATTAAAAAGGGCTTAAAATACTCTCTCAAAACTTTAGTGAGTGCAATTCAGATCTCCTAAGAGGCAGAGTAAAAATTAATTCATCACACATCTAATTCAACTGCCTCGCCAAGCAAACTTACATGTATGTTCAAACTAGCACAATTTGAAGTTCAGTGCCACTAAAAGTAATACTCACTTATTAGAGAATTACATCAATGCAGGGGGAGAAAAAAAGAGGTTCTTGGTTCACAGTATGTGGTTTTATACCTTAGGAAAAACTCTAGTCTCATGCTGTAGTGAGAACCCTCTTCTGCCAGTTCCCAGCTGAGACTGTCTGCAACTTCACCCAGTTTGCTTTGTCCAGTCTATCCTCCAAGTAGTCACATTTATTTTTTTCCTACTCTGTCATCTTCATGCCTTGTGTGTCATGCCACATATTTAATTTACAAAGATGTATTAGCAAAAGGCCCTCAAAATATAAGACTTTCCAGAAGGCTTATATCTGACAGTCTGAGGAGCTCTGCTAACAGCTCATCATAACTTCTCTTCAAGAAGCAAAAGCATTCCAGTCTTTTTCTGTTATATACAGAGATGGGTTTTGAAATGCTCATGACAAATGATGCCAAAGCACAATGAAAATACTTTAAAACACTGCATTATTTATTAATGAAGCTTTTCTTTCTTAAACTCTAAAATTCTCCCTCTAAAGCTCACGTAAATTTGAGCACATTAAATCTAGACTGTAACAGGTCAATTATTTATTGTGTTTACCCAATACAAGCCCAAGAATCCTGTAGGGCAAAAAGCAGGATGCAATAAAAACTGCCCATAGAGCAATGTAGAGCTTCTGTGTTATTTCTGGCTGGACCCACATAAACAAGCTGAAAACAAAAAAGAAACAAGGTTTTATTACTAGTGTTACAAATATTGGTCAAATATTTCGCCTCTTAAAACAAAGTCTTGTTTTAAGAGAGGAAAAAAGACTGATGTCAGATTACTTACTTTTTAAATTTTTCCAGTATGTCTGCCATCTTGCCAAAAAGGTTCTGCATAAAAAGCAAGAGAATTAAAATCAAATCCTGCATTGTTTTGGGGGATTTTTTTTGTCCACATAATAGAATCCAACAGTTTTCTGACTCTGTTGGTAAGCAATTCCCAGAAGTGGGTTTTTTAACTAACTTTTAGCCATTGTATACATCACAATTGAGTAAATACAAAATAGCAATACTTGATGACATCTATCTCATTTAACACCTTGTTCTCTAATCTCTTGTGATTGATTGTTAGAAGTGAAGAAACTATTTAATCCCACTGCCATGACTGGAATGTATTTACATCACTGCAAATATTTTAAATTGAGCTGTCAGTCTAAGAGCTCAGAGCTTCCATCAGTAGGTAACAAAATGGGAAGTTTTTTCACACATTTTCAGCACTGAAATTTCAAGAAGTGGTTACTGAGTTCATCAAAAGGACTATTAGCTTCCTGGAAACCAGCCACTGGTTTTTATAATAAACCCATGGAGTTACTTGATTCCATGTAATTCCAAACAACTGTTGTTGCAAACTGACCCCTGCTTAGGGCTAAGAGCCACCTTCTCTGATTGATCCTTGCTGTCAGAGCACTTGAAAATTCAACCTTCTCAATAAATTTCTGAAGGTGTTCACAATAAACATATGCACTACCACCAGCAGAAGGCAGGAGCTGAGCACATGCAGTTAGCAAGTTAAATCCCTTTTGAGAGCAGCACACCATTTGACATGGCACAAAGCTGCAGTTCAACTGGGTGGTGCAGTCACTGAGCTACTGCCTCATCAAACTGATGGAGCTGGGATAAAACCTTCCTTCAGCCTCTCCCACACAAGCAGATTTCAGGGCTTCGAGGGGGTGGAGTTTTTTAAAACATGCTATTTTAGAGATGCAGTGCAAACTGCTGAATTAACACCTAAAGAGACAGTAGCTTTCAGCTAAATTTTGAAGGAATAGAGCCACCTACATCAGTTTTGTGACTAGCAGATTTAGGATATTAATCCATGCTCCAATACATTGGTAAGATTCACCATGCAATCCACATTATCAAAGGCTTATATAAATATATTAGGGAGAAAACTGTGAGAGCTCCAGAACTTGCTCAGAGCTGTGACCAGAGAACCTCAACCAGTTCTCTGAAGCATCATGCCACTTCAGAAGCTCCAGGAATCTTAACAAGATCTGCACTGCTCCTAGGTAGAAAAGATCCCTATGCATGAAGAGTGTTTTTCAGTGTTTGTTTTCACATGATGCAAAACAACATCCTTTGGCCACTTGGACTATGAACCTCCTTGTTTCTAGGGGAGCAGCACAGTACCTGTGCCTTCTGAGCCACATCTAGAACCAGCTGAAACTTTTCAGATACAGTCAGGTCCTCTTTCGCTTGTTCCTTAGGCAAAAAAGAGATAATCCATTAATTTTCAGCTCAGATGAAACATATTTTACAAAACTCCTCAGAACAAGGTGATCCCTCAACATACTTGGCAACAGTCCTCACACTTTAAGTAGTCTCTAAATTTACCAATGTCCTCCCTTGTTTCATATCTACATTTCATGCCTTTCATTGCTAGTTATCTTTGGTTTTCAAGGCTTTGAGGGGCTCAGGGTCTCCCCTTACTGCTCTCTAGAACTATGTGAAAGGAGGTGGTAGCAAGGTAGTCAGTGTCATCTCCCAGGTAACAAGTGACAGGTCAAGAGGAATCAGCCTCAAGTTGTGCCAGGGGGAGGTTTTAGATTGGGTGTTTGGAAAAACTTGTTCATGAAAAGGGTTGTCAAGCCTTGAAACGGGCTGCCCAGGGAAGTGGAGTAACCATCCCTAAAGGCATTTAGAGGACATGTATGTGTGTCAGTTAGGGACACAGACCAGGACTCAGTGATGGACCCGGCAATGTCAGGTTAACAGTTGGACTTGATGACAAAAGAAAACAGAGTGCAGGGCTTCTTGAAGATCCCACAGGACCTAACTTGTCCCAAGTTGGCATATTAATTTCAGAAATGTGTTTCAAATTCTGAGTATTTTCAGGTGAAGCACCTGACTCTAAGAGTCCTGTCAGTAAAGATCTCTAAATTACAAAAGAAAAAAAAAATGCCTTTACTTGCACCTCACTCTTCCTTCCTTTCACCAATACCCACACAGATGCAGAGAAAGGTTTAAAGATGCAATTTTTTCGTAGGTGTACAGGCCAGGCTGATCAAAGACCTACCATGGGTTCAGAAACTTCAGGCACAATGCTCCACTGTATTCTCCAACCCCTAGAAAGTATGGAAACAGTCAAAGAAAGCAAAAACTTCTGCACCTGCCAACATGGATTATTTGTAAAAGCTTAAAAAGTAGTTTTCTGTAATAAGCACTTATGGCTTAAAAGTAAATAATATGATACTCAAATTAACAACCCACAACTCAACAAAAATGCAAGTGACCAACAACAACTGGCTTTAAAAATATTAGTTAAGTAGATACTACACATAAAAACTGCTTGTGGATTTTACAACAAAAGTTGTCGTGCATACAGTCAAGTTAGGAATTTTTTTTTCATGTGAACAAAATTACATCAATTTATTCAGAAGCCTATTTGCTACCAGCAGTTTTCAGGGACTATGATGTCAAAGAGTAAGTATCAGTTCCAAAGTCAAGAACTTAGTTTAAAATATTCATGTTAAGGTACTCTGCACCACTTTAAGGGGGAAAGAACAGCATAAGCCTAAAAAAGCATTTTTAGAAGATTCTCTGAGTACAGAAAACATACATTAAAAAGAAAAGAGCCTGCATTTTTAAAAGGGACTGAATTTGCAAACAGAAGACACTGAATAAAGTATGCTAGGAGCTACAGAAAAAGGCAAAATTGCAATTTTAGGTCTAGGTAAAAATTATCTCCGGGGATAAGCAGCAGGCTTCAATATTTAAAGGTGATGTTATTCAAGTAGTCTAAATGCTGCAGAATTTTATTTTAGAATTTTAGTGTGCTGAGGGGTTTGTTTGAGAGCGTGCAATACTATTTATGATGACCCAAGTCACAGGATACAAAGATAATTCCTCAGAATAGTAAAAGATTTTTAGAAAGTGAGCAATGACATTAAGCATATAGGAGGTTGGATTTCACTTTGTTAGACATAACTCATAGCATTAGAAAAGCTGACATTTACAACCCAATGCAAGAATAATAAAACCTCTTTTAAGCAAAGCATTACAAGAGAATAAGCTAGTATTTAAGTAAATACCTGGCTATGAGGTAATTTAGGGATAACCTCAAAATTGCTAAAAATAAGAACATAGGGATGGCCCAGCCATGCCACACAGCATTCATGTAAATCTGCAGATTAAGAAGAAAAAAACAGAGAGAGATTACAAACTGGGGTACAGCGAGATACATGAAATTCCATTTCCCACTGTGCTGTTGGGCTCAGAATCACTCAATTCATATTAAGAAAAATAATAAATTTTAGCCCCCATGACTGACAACAGCCCTGCACTTCTGAATGTAAAGTTAAAACTGAGAATGAACCAAATCTCCAGATGCCTGAAAGAGCATTGAGTACTTCTAACACCACAATTACATGAAGGGATAGGGGGAAAAAAACCCAAAAGTAAACTCTAAAGTCTGTGAATCTGCTACATGACCATGATACGGTCACCAACGGTAAAGATGCATTATAATGATTAGCCCAATACTGGGCAATAGGATAAACTCTCACTCTAATATTTCAGGTCAATTAAATCCCAGATTTTTATCAAGGCTAAAAAGATTGCAGGAAAATAGGTTCTATTTTATGTAACAAGTACAAACACAAAGAGCTTCAAAAGGTATTCTGTTCCCCTACCAGCTTCTGAAAATAGAGACTATAGTCTCTCTGTGAGAAATGATACGGTTTTTACTGGTAACCCCAAAATGAAACATTGCTCTGGCTCCCAGGTCCCAGAGCTTTCAAAAAAACCAGTTGAAGTTTCTTCTTGCAGCTTTTATCTGAAAAATGTGTTTACCAGGAGATACAAGAGGAAAACTGGTAGATTAGGAGAAGGGACAGACACAGGGCACTGGAAAAGTGAAGTCTCCTCATCAATATTCCTTCAGCTGTGCCATGCAAAATAGCACGGGCTCTGTAACTTACAGGGAGGGATCATTTAATGAAAACGTGTGTGACATTTTCACCAAACAGCCTCATTCAGCTACAACTATTAGTAATTCCTTTGAAAGAAAAATGTTTTATATACACTGTGATTAAGAGAATTTAGATTATTCAATTAACAATTAGAAGGAAAACAAATCAAAACTCCAGTAAATACTTATGTCTCTTTTTGGCATCCAAACCCCCCTTAGATAGCATGGGAATGCATGAATTTAGCTCAAAGACCTGAGATTTGCACCTTGAATGATACTCACATCAAGGCATTTTGCCTCTCCTCACTGTGATCCTAACAAATGGCATAGAGCACGGGTGGGGAACAATAGGTTCTCATCAAACAACTACTATCAGCATTTCAGCCCTAGGCAACAAAAGACTTTGCAAGGCTGAAGAAACCATCAAATTACCAGGACTGGGAGTCAAGAAACCAGAAATGAGAGAACAATGCCCAGATCATTTTAACCTATTTTAATAGTTACAAAACTATGCTACATGAAACCCAGGATACACAATTTAAGTGGCTTTGAAATATAACTAAAGTGACAACTACTGGTATTTTGTGTTACATGAAATTACACCATTTGATTTGACTTGAACTGTAGCACAACCCCTACTCAGATACGGCAGTTTCAATGAATTTCATTCAGCAAATAAGAGATTTAAGTTCTTGCTACACCCAATAGGGATAGGATAACTTACGATAAAGGCAATAGCAGAAGTGTAGATAGAATACCAGTCTGATAAGGCAGAAAGATTCTTCACAAAATTAGTAACAGGTTTGGCACCTCTCTCTAAAGAGGAGAAAAAATACAACTGTTAGAATAAGCTGGCAGTGGTTAAATTACTTGTAATGACAAACAACCAAATTGGAAAATTATTAAGAATATTCAAGACATGCAATGACAAAAAAGCTTACCCAAATAAAGAAAAATTAAATCTATCAATGTAACTGAATAATTTGTTAAGGAATGCATTTCCAAAAACTAAAGTATTATGCAAGACACCAGATCAACCCTCCTACCCAACTTGGTGTCAGCTGCAAACTGTGGGAGCACTCAATTCTCTTGTCTAGATCATTGATAAAGATATTAAACACAACTGGCCCCAACCCTAAACCCTGGGGAACACCACTAGTGACCAGCCCCCAGCTGGATGCAGCACCATTCTCTGGGCCTGGCCATCCAGCCAGGTTTGTACCCAGCAAAGCTCTCCAAGCTACAAGTAGACAGTTTCTCCAGGAGAATGCTGTGGGAAATGCTGTCAAAGGCTTTAGTATAGTCTAGGTAGACGACATCCACAGCCCTTCCCTGCCTTGCTGCTGCTTCAAGAGCTATCTTAAAGCCAGGCTAATCTCTCTTGGCTATGTTTCTGCAGGACTCTATCCATTAGCAGCACTTTGCTTACTCTTCCCAAGCCAAGCAACACAGCACGTCACTGTGGGCCTGAGGAAGCCAGTCTCCCACCTCTGCAGACCTTTGCCATTGCTGGCACTGTACAAGAGACTGACCTGTGCTGGGAGGGGCCTATGCACAGGTGCACACAGCCAGCAACAGCAAAAGGGGCTCTTTCTCAGCTCCCTAAAACCCACTTGTCCTTTAATTGCTTCCTCTGAGCTCTTCTACCACTTGGGCAAACTAGCTCGGGAACGCAAGAAAGCGTAAGAGGGCTGCTGCAAGGCCACCTTTGCTTTCTCTGTTGGAACACACCAGTTTTGCTTTCCCTACTGAGAAGAGTGATGACTCCTCTTGCGCAGGGAGCTGCAGAAGTTCTCACCCTCATCTGCAGTAGAATTCACAGCTTTTACAGTCTTTCTTCAAGACAGCCTGCAACTTGCTATCCTATATGTTTGGCTTGAAATTCAGCTATCCTCAGAACACCTTCTGTGGACAATTAGGGCTAGATTTCCTTAAGCATCAGCGACACAAGCAAAGCACTTCCTTCCAGCTGCTCTGCTCCAACACACTACACCAAACCCACAGTGGAAACCACTGGTGACAACAAGGTTCTGGAGAGCTCTCAGTGATCATTAGACACCTTGGACAACGGAGATATAGATTTTGTGGCTCGCATAGTGGAAGTTAAGAACCACTCAAAGCTCAAGTTTATTGTTGTTGTTGGCTGGACTTCGCGAATGAAGATCTTGGGCTAAGCCTGCGCAATGGATTTTTTTTTAGGTGAGGCACAGTGTGCATGGAACTGGCCCCACCCCCTTTACTCCTGAGGTTCATTTTGCCACGGCCGAGCACGCTCAGACGGCGGCAGTGAGTTCCTCAGGATTCAAACCGGCGTCCTCAGAGGAGGAGCCGGCTCCAGAAGCGGCGACTTACACCACTCGGCCAACGCCCGCCGCTCAAGTTTATTACTGCTTCTTTTTTAAAGATATTCTGAAGGCAATGCACTTACACCACTCAGAGCAAGTCACAAGTATTGTCCCAAACGAAACTAGAACCAAGACCAGTATTAAAATAAGGAGGAAAAACCCTGACCTTACATGATGATTACAGACCCTTACAACAACTCCACCTTCCTCCCTACAATAAGTTACCAATTTGGAGCACATATCAACATTTCTATTTTTTTCAGGCTAGCAAGTCTTTGATGCACAGAACTTTTGGAGGGCTTAACTATTTTGTTTAATCTGCCATCTAGCATTCACCACCTTCCAAAAACAATTTATCAGCTATCGAAGAGAAATTCAGAGCATACACCATCCCACCCCCTCTTCTTTGAAAACAAAAGTTGATAGACCAGCAAGTGAACTGCAATCAGCTAAGACATCAGCAAATGAGTACTCTTACTTCTGCCAGTGCACAGATACCACCCCCTTCTCATTCATTACATCTTTATACATTTTAATTAACGTTTTATGTTTGGTACAGAGATACACTACGTAATTCAATATTAAACAAAATCACAGCTTTTATCCCTGCTCCTCTAACTTACTTTGCACTTCAAACACTAATTCAGGATTTCAGAACCTCTTCTGCTTATGAACTAGCAGAAGCACTTCAAAACGGTATGTTTTAAAGACCAGCAATCCTGACAATGGGGTTACTGAGAACTACTGACGAAAACAGTGCTTAGTACTTACTTAATCTTCTCAAATTTTCAGTCAACCTGAAAAATAAGAGATAAAAGTGATGTGCTAAATAGGTAACCAACGCAGTTATGTACATTTGGTCCCTGAAATACTGCTCACAGTTAAAAACTATACGTGCATAAAGCCTCATTCTTGCCTGTTACAAAACATGTTTCTAGTCACTATTACAGTTTATCTTGCATCAGACCAAAAACTGAAGTGTAAAAGCACTCCAGTCTAAGACTTGGTGCACAGGAGGCATATGACAGGACCCTGGTAAATAACATAAATCCTATTTTACCTCAAACAGTAGACAAGCTTAAAAATTCATGTTTTGTCCAAAGCCTTCACAGAACATTTGAGATGCTTCTGTGCTTTCAGTTTTATTACTTGTTATGCAAATGCTTGCTCAAATCATGTAAGAGGTTGTAAAAGAAAAAAAAAAAGTGAGGAAAAAAGGTAACTTGTAAAGAAGCCAACAATTTCTCACAGTCCCGCTGGGGATTTACCTTCTAGCACTGAGTGGCTCTTCTGTTTCCACTGTACTCTCTTCTGGCTGAAATCTGAAGTCCTCAACATACTCCCCAAATTTGTCACAAAGCCACTTCTGGAGTCTTGAACAGATTGTGTGACATTGCTTATCTATAAAAGAGAAGACACAAGTATTAGGATATTGCTAGAAGACATCTTTACCCAACGCCTGCCCCTGTGCCCACACATGATGATTTGCTGGGAAGTAGACTTTGTACAGATTTCCTGTCCTTCACCAATATTCTTCATGGAAACTCACAATTTACTTCTGCCATTGCACAGGAACCCTGACTGCATTAAGCTGATAAAGTAAGACTAAAGGTGACTCCTGCATTGCTCTTAGGATAGACAATGGAAGCATCCTATTACCAGCAGTACAAGAGTAAAATATCCTAATAAACAATAATTTTTAGTAAACATCATAAAAACAGTTTCTGGTTAAGAAGCCTCTGTAAACAAAAGACTGATGTAAATCTCGGTGCTTGTGTTGTGCTGAAGGGTGACTTTGAGAAAAGCAAGTGCAAAGCAAAAGCGCTCCTGAGCAGAGAGCCTGACAACCACCTTGAAGCCACGTGAATTTGACAGGAAAGATTCTGCAAGAGGCATTTTTACTACCACTTTCCAACATTTACAGTCTGTAAAGACTCTGTGTCTGTGTGTCTGTCTCTATATAGCTATACAAATGAAACATGCAGTTTCTTTTCTCTAAAGTCAGGCTTCAGAAATTATGCTGCATATGCCCCTTTCTATAAATGGAATATATAATCACAGTATTACCTGGAAAGTCTCATTCAGCAAAATAACGAAGTGATGCACACTTTCTGTATGTCAGTTTCAGTGGAAAAATATAATATATGGGTATATGGAAATAATATAAGAGTAAAAGCATTAGGGCAGCAAGTGAGAACAAAACAATCACCTGTAAACCACAAAATTATTGTCTAGAAGAAACAGACAGACTAATATTTGGAAATATAAGTCAATACAGCAAAGTTGCAAAAAGGACATTGGTCACAATTATTCCAGGATCAAATTTAGTACAGAACTCCATAAAATTCAGATATGACTAACCAGATGTATGAAAGATTAACCAGCCAACTACAACAGCCAAAATGATGCTTTTAAGCTCATGAGAAAAAGCAACTGGTGCTCAGAAAATAGAATCAAACTACTTATTAGTGAATGACAATGATATTTAGAAAAAAAAGGAACTGAGCGACAGTTTGCAGAGGCAATACTTCCATAGGAAAATAAAAAAATGAAGTAGCTCTCCACATGCTAATACTTCAGAAAGTACTGAGAAGGAAATTTTGAGTGTGTGAGACTAGAAAAAAAGCAGGTTGTATTTCGCGTAACAGAAAACACTGACGTGGGACTACAGGAGGAGCAATTTCAAATTTAATCCACAGATTTAAGTGTTAAGTCTTCATGAGGGGTGTGTGAAGGAAAGTTTAAATGCACTGAAAGATTGAGAATCTGACTATTGTCTTAGTTCTTTCAGAAATCACTACCTGATTGAATTCATAATAAGCATCAACTTGAGAAATGCAGATGACAGTGAAGGTGTCAAAAAAATTAGTAACTCAAGCTTACTCCTTTGCCATAATGTCTTTTCTTTTAGAGAAAGGAATTATGAAAATGGTTAATGGCAAAACAGAACTTTAGCAGCTGAGAACAAAACAGAACGTTTTTTCTATGTATTACATCTGTTTCCTGGTAGGTCAAGGATCAGCAAGGTATGCAAGAATGATAAAGGCAGGCAACAGGTTTTTTTACATACCAAAACACTTTACAAGACACAATGAAAGGCTTGCTTGTGTATGCAAAGTCAACTACAAAAAGCAAATGCAGAATCATGTACAGAGAGGTAAGAAGCTGCTTGAATGGTCATTTATATTCAGCTTCTTCAGAAAAAAAATAGAAGGGGGTGAAAAAAAATTCAACTGATCCAAAGTGCTGTTAGAGATGTGACCAAGCTTACCTGTTCCATTGGTTTGTGCCGGTGGCTTTGCAGGTTGCTGAGCTGTAGGCACCTCTTCCGTTCTATAAAGAAAACAACAGAAACAATGTGACATGTTAAAGATGAAGAATTTATTCCCTTCTAGGTAAAGGAAGCACCAGAACCTCCATGGTTTCCATAGCTGAGATCACACAGTCACAACAAGAAAAATCAAACTTATGCCCTTTGACAAGGTTCAAAACATTCATTGCACTTGGGATCAAGGGAAATACCATCCACTGGAAGGAGACGTGAGGTTTAGCCATTTCATGTCAGTGACAGCTCAAATTCATCTTACAACTACTAAACAATTTAGTATCACATTTGTTGCATTAGTTACATCTTTGTGCAGTATATTCATTGCAATGCCTGCCAGGAAAACTCTGCAGGACCATGACTTTTCCCACAGTAATAAATTAAGAGGGATTCCATATCACAAGTTGATAACCACAGCAGTAGAGCAAAATCACAGTTTAACGCATGGATCTTGAATTCTGCCATCGTTACTAGAGTCAAACTCAACTTCACAAGAGGAATAGGTGTCAAGAAAGATTTAAAGCACTACGTTGTAAGCTCTCAAAATGCACAGATACCAACCAATTTTAACAATATCTTTTAAAAATTGCAAAATTGAAATAACAGCTTGAAAAACTGAGACAAAACTGTTCTAAAAATATATGTCAAGTAGCAGGCATCATTGGTCTCACCTTTCAAAATTAGTCAAGAATAATATTCTCATCCATTAAAAGTGAACAGATTTTTGAGAACACAAATGTTTTTGCCATTCTGCACACGTGCAAGGCTTCAAATTATATTTGCACTATCCACAGCCTCCAACTGCCAACCTGTCTTGAGAATACTTCAGGCTTCAGTCCCAAAGTCTTCAGCCATCCATGTACAGCCATCCTACAGAAAGATTTTTCTAATGAACCAGCAGCTTTGACAATGTAACACCAGCCACAGCAAGTTTTCCTTGACAGGGAGTTGTATGATTGAACAGATTACTGCTTGAAACAGAGAAGTGTCAGTTGTGCAATTTCATGATCATTCATTTATCAGACAATATAGGTCATTTCAAATGTTCCCTTCATCTTTTGTTCCTCAGGAATGGAATCAAGTGAAACATGGTCAAAAAAATTAAGTGAGAAGAAAGATCCCACTGCACTGGGCAGATTGCAGCAATATAAATAGACATACAGTTCTCTCTCCTGCTGTTCCTCTAAAAAGGACATTAGGAAAAGATCTCACTGTACTGTCTGCACATGGAAAAGGCCATTACGAATATGTGCTGTCTCAACATTACCATACATCAATGGGTATGATGGACAAACAAAAGAACTAATTACCTCCCTTCCTGCTTAAGTATTCCCCATATTTAATGGCCTTCCACATCCTTGTTCATTTCTAAAAAGAACATTTAGAAATAATTTACTGATTTATGAACAGTAACTGGACATTTATCTGTGTGGATGAGCTGAATTCAATGCTTTCTGCTTTCAAAGACACTTATTTTCACAGCTCTCCAAGACTTTTCTGCATAGCTTCTTTATTTGCAGCAACTCTTCTTGTCAAAAGCCACCTGAAATTCCACCACTTTATTTTTTCTAGTTTGGTTTCTGCACCATTTTCCCCCAGTTTCTATACAAACCACGAGTTCTTCACCTAAAATCTCCTCTCCCTGCTTCTTCTCCCATAGCCTTGCCTCTCCTCCATTTCGAACTCTCAAAAGATGGACAGCAATAAACATGCTCAAGTTTGCACCAACTATTATACAGCAGTGTCTTGTTTTCCTCTGCCAGCACATCAGGTGGTTACACCACATAGCTGGGCACTTTCATCTGCAATCTGTCACTGTCACTGTGTTTCACTGAAGCTGAAGACACATTTAGGTGGAAAGGTGGCAGTCATTCACAAGTAGGTTCACACAAGCAGGAGCCAGTAATTTAACCTACTCCAGTCATGTGAAGGCACTGGGGTGGTGTCACACCTGAACAACTCCTGTGACAGCGCCAAGATGGGATCCCACCACTGCCAGCTGTCAAGACTCTTCAAGCTAGATCTTCCTTTGACTTGATGGGATGTATTTTCAGAAGCAGCACAATGTCATTACTCCCCATGTTTCTTGGGAAAAAAAAATTTGAAAAATCTCATGAAGCAGCAGTTCTGAATAGCAGCCTTACTGGGCTCCATCAGGAGCACACAACAGTTGGCTTTGGCCCTTCTTGGTGCTTTTATTTATATTTTTTTTGGCAATGTCTTACTTGCCATCTGCCTGTTACTCCTTTCCTATGAAGAACCTGACCTTTACGAATCATCAGGTTAATGACAGCTCATTACTGCACCTGTGAATCAGGTTATAATTAGCCACTGAAGACAGATCTGGGCCAGGAAGCTCAAAATTCATTGTTTAGGATTGCACCTACTGGGAAGCTCAATCCCAAAACCAGGTCATGTTGAACCATCAGTTCATCAAGACCACTGACAGAGGGGAGAAATTATCTTTGCTACAGCTTCTGAACCACACTTCATGCCAGAAATCAGTTAAAAGGCTGAAAAACATAAATAGTCCCAAAAACAACACTGCATTCCTATGTGGGCTTCCTAACCACAGTCTGCACTGAAGAAAACAAGCTGCATTACTTTCTCTTGGAATACACTTTCCAGACAGATAAAGGGCTTAACTAGTAGCACCAACACATCCCCAACCTGAGGCTAGGTGGCGTTTATGCAACCGAAGATTGTCCCCATTTAAAGCACAGGTTGATTAAAACAGCTAAGACAACAACAAACTAAACAACAAACTTGGCCAGTGGAGGAGACAAACACAAATGTGTCTTTTTTGTCTCCCCTTTTTCTTCAATATACTGAAGTCAGGGAAACCTGAATATTAATGAATATTAGAGTTGCTCATGATCAGTACACATGTACCACTGAAAACAAACCAGCACATACTGATGCAGTGTCCATTCACTGTTGCCCTGCAGAACAGCACCAAAGTATAATTTCTGTAGCTGCAAGTATGACAGCAAAGTTAAGGGAGCCTTGACACCAAGGGCAATTTATCTTAAACAAACATTTAAAACTGTGAACACAGCTGCAAGCAGAGAAGTATGGGAACTAACAGATTACCCTCCAACAACTGAGTGAAGACTAGAATAGTTGCAAAAAACAGGTCCAGCCACTGTCAGGATGCTCCCAGACATTTTCAAGGTCATTTTACTTAGCCTTTACAGGTTAACTCCAAGTTCACAAGCAACTCCCCATCAATCTTTTATCAGTTGGCACAGAAGCCAGTCAAGGCTGTTAAATCTTTTCTGCCGTTCAAATCTACCTGAAAGTGTGTGCACTTCCATCAAAAGCACATTTCGAATCTCACATACACAAAAATAAGCATAAATGAGGTATTTTCCCAGACTAATTTAAGGGCATATCATTCAGGTATGTATGGCTTCTTAACCTGAAGACCTGTTAAAAAACAAAGTTAAATCATTTTCATGTTTTGCATCTCCTTCCCATTAAATACATTAAACACTTCAGAAGCCTTTGCCATTCTCATCCACAATGAAGGAATAGTGTCTTATGCAGAAGCATTGTCTATTTAGTCCTTCTAAAAATAGTTCACGGTGCTACTAATAAAAAGGTTTGCATGAGTCACAGCATGCTGGTTGGTGTTGTTGCAAAACTTTGTTGTTTTTTTCCCTGTGTGATTCTAGCTCACAATTCGTAGTATATGGCAGTAACACATTTCAGATTATTTATTCATTGCTCCACTAGCAAAACGCCATAAGCTTCAGCTGCCATACCAAATGCTGGTATGTCCTGAAGGGCTTCTATGGAAAACTTTAACTGAGGTCACCCTGTTTCTGAACACTCACACATATAGACAATAAACACCATGACAAACAAAACCACTAAAAAATCTGCTCCTTCCACTGCTCCCTGTGTGCGTAACTCAATGAAGGAAGCCCATGTTTGTTCACTAGCTAAAAAAAAACTAAACCCAACCAACCAAACAAAAAAAAACCCACACAACAAAACCCTTCACATTGTGAGCTTATTGTTTTCTCCTTGCCAAACAATTAGCATCACAGTTTATATTGCTAAATGTATTGATAGACTTCACAGATACTTTTAAAACTACAACTTTTAAAATTATGCCTTTCTTCTTGCACCACAGCCTGGTTTGGTTTTCATTAGTGGTTCACTTCTGTAAGCAAAAAGTACATGCAAACACATTTATATACTGCTGCAGTTTAACCCTGGCCTTCAACTAAGTATCATGCAGCTGCTCTCCCCCCTCACCAGGGGACATATGAATATCTATTTTTAAATTGTGTAAAGAATTACTTGAGAAGCAGGTTGAATTTGGTTTTGTTTCCATAAGCAAAGAAAACTTTCTGTGGTTACTTTGCTTAATAAAATTAAGTTTGCATCAGGCATAAATTTGGCCTGTTACATATTTGACTATGCCAACCTTTCACTTGTAGTCTTAATAAAAGTACTTTAAAATGTCCACAATGAAATGCTGAAAGATAATAAGCAGTGGAGAAGAATTTCACACAACGAAGCACAAGTTAAGGAGAAATCATAGACAACCTAGTTTTAATCCTCCTGGGCAGAAACTGAAAAATTTTCAGTATCTTTATTTTGTTGTCACCTTACATATCCTGCCTATTCCAAAAAGGTTGAAATAATAGTAAGACTAGTTAAAGACACAGGTAAGAGGGATAATTGGCTGAATGTAATCCCCAAGTGCAATACCCAAGCTAACAGGCCTAGTGTAATCCTTAGGATACCTAAATGGCAACACGACACTCAGGAAGTGACATCATCCTACCTTAATTTAGCAATGTCACACCTGCTAGAGATTTGCTGTTGTCCACAATCCAACAAAACACAGATGTTGACACTAACATTGATAAACAAAGACCTTGCATTGCTTTTCTCACATGTGCTCAGAAGCTGCAGGGGGCCAGATGAGACTCTGGGCCACCATCATTACTCTGAAACAGGGCAGGATGATGCAGAGGCAGATGGCTCCTCATCCTCTTCTACAATTCCCAGCAATGAGAAGATCACTCCCCCCCTGCTCTGTAAATGACCAAGAGTCCAGGTGTACCTGCTCCTGGGAGAAAGCCAAAGGCTTATGCCAGCACTAAAGGCAAGCATATGGAATTTGCACCTCAAGCAACCTCTTGAAGGCAGCCAGTCACAGACAAGGTATCCTAAAGCATCAGTTTCATCTACCACGACACTCATTGTTTTATACTGCAGTTACTGAGCTAGCAGATACCCTCAGCATGGGGACGGGTCCAAGTTTCTCCTCTTCAAGTGTCCACTCAACCAGGCAACATCAGCCTAGAGACACAGCCAGAGCAATCACCACACGCAATAAAGGTGCACTCCCACATCCTAGCTCTAAGAGCAACTCGAGAATGTCCCAAAAAATGCTCAGATTGGAGCACTCTGGACCACCTTCCCACTGCATTGGGAAACAGACGCCTCCACCAGGACCTTTCAGAGCCCCTTCTGAGCATGTGACTTGGCACAGGTCAATACTTCACATAGACCAACCTGGCAGAGAACAAGTGATTTTGGAAAACCACCACTGTGAAACATCACCTAAGAAAAAAAATCCCACTGTGCTGGGCACTGAGAATAAGTGGAAGGCCTAATTCATGTTCCACCTAAAGCCTTGGTGCACCCACACACTGAATACTGCATGAGTTCAGCCTCTTCATCTTAAGAAAAAACAGTTGAAGAATGGCAAATGAATTGATGAAAGGGATGTAGTACTCTTAAGGAGACAGTGGAAAAGCTGGAAGTCTTCAGTCTGGAGAGAAGAACAAGAGAAGAAGACTGATCAAGGATGTTAAATAAACTGAGGTTGAACAGTTATTCACCAATTCTCACAATTCTGCAAGTATGGGGCACTTATTGAAACCACTAAGAAATCGGTTAAAAAGGAAAGCAAATAAATTGCATTGTTAGAGTCAAGAGGAGACTTATGTATTATTTCCATAGCTTCCAGTGATAGATAGCTCCAGCACTTTCAACAGTGCTAAATAAATTCATGGGTAACAGGTCTGCAAACAGAGACTGAAGAGAAAGTCTGATACCCTTAAATACAGCATTTGTGGATGCTTATGAGGAGCAGCTGAGACCTCACTGATGTCTACAACTACCTGAAAGGAGGTTGTAGCCTGGTGAGGGTTGGTCACTTCTGCCAAATAACACGTGCCAGGACAAGAGAAAACAGTTTCAAGTTGCCCTAGGGAGTTTTAGATTTGTTACTAGGAAAACTTTCTCACTGGAAGACTTGTCAAACACTTGAACAGGCTGCCCAGGGCAGCGGTTGAGTCACCATTGTATTTAAAAACAGGTAGATGTGGCCCTTAGGGGCATAATTTAGTGGTGAACTTGGCAGTGCTGGGTTAATGGCTAAACTTGATGATCTTAAAGGTCTTTTCAAAACTAAATCATGAGTAAACTGACCACAGAAAGCAACTAGGCTCACTTTTCCTATAAATGCCTCCTACTTCCACTGCTACAGAATACCAGTGGACACAGACTGCTGGCCTGAGCAGAAAGGCAGTTCTGCACTTAGAATGGAGTACAGAAGGAAGCAGCAGTATGGGAAGAGTTTGTATGGCACAGGGAAACCACATACCCAAGGAAAAAGTTTTGCTTGTTTGTTCTGGTCACCTCTGTTTGCTCTTGTCACTTCTAACTAACCAGCAGTGCTTGTAGTGTGCAGTGACCAACTCAGCCCACACTATCTCCCAATGACAGCAGTTGGCAGTGAAACAGAGATCCTGCTGCTCAGCCAAGTAATCTTGGCTACTGCTGAAGAAGATAAGACAGGCAGCCAGGTATTCAAGTGGTCTAGACTAACAAGGCCATCAAGCAACTGCTGTGGTCTTAAGGTCTAAAGTCCATGCAGCTAGGCAAACCAAGGAGAGAAAACATCAAATATGGTTCTCTGTATCACCAAGATGGATGTCCTTGAGGCTGAAAGGTCCTAAGGGGCATGGGGAGGCATGTTTCCACTTGTCCTTGCAGTGGCAATGAAGGCACATTGCTTGCCAGTCACTCCCACATGTCTAGTGCTGTGGTACTGGGATTTCCGTGCTGCTGCTAGAACAGGAATAACAAGGACTGGGCAGCCTGCCAAAGACACAGGTTTTGAAAATGTAAATCATATGCAATGGCATGGCAAAACTCTGGCTTTCAGTAGCTCCAGGTAGGCAAGATCCCAGAGTGAGGGCATCAGAAAAGGTGAAATGAAGAATATCTCAACTAGAAAAGTGTCATGGCACTTCTGCAGCTCTGGAAGTATGTATGGCCAAGTAACTCATATGTACATGGGGTGAGTTATGTACATTTACAGGAAAACATAGCCAGCATCTCTCTCTGTGAGCTACTATTTTAAGAGCACCTAGGCTGGAAACATACTTTCACCAGAACTTCTCACAGTCAGAGATCTCAAGTGGCTTTCAGCTTCACAGTGAAGGCATTTCTCTTACCTTGTTTTAGCTGTTTCATTGATTTTTTGTTCTAGTTCTATTCTCCTCTGCCGTTCCTTTTCTAGCTCCTGCCTTAACGTTTCAGCGCTTGTTTCTTCTCTCAGCTTCCTGAGCTCCTCCTCTGTTAATTAAAGGAGAAGATAAAGATTTAGTTATTCTGAAGTATTTCTGTAAGAAATTTAAAATCTAATTATGACAGATTAAGTGTGGGGGATTTTTTTATCTGTGCTATACCAAATATGTTAACCAGAAAAAAACAAGTAATCAAACACTAGACAGACTTCATAGAAAGCAAACAGCTGTATGATGTTCAAAATACTGTTACAACTGTTAAGTAACGAAAAGAACAACTTGGAAGTTTTCTTTTCAAGATGCAAAATAAGCCCATGGTACAAGTTATCTTTATTTAAATACAACATGACATACTCTTCGTTCCCCAAAGAAATAATCAGCAGAAGAGGCTGTCTACTGCTAAATCCAGTGGCCATAACAAGGAAAAAAAAAGGATCTGCTTTTTTCCCCTCATGTCTATGGGTAGGAAAACATAAACAAATTCACATGAAGTTAAATGATGCTACATAAACCTCTGTCTGCAAATTTCTGGCACCCCTGTAATTTTATGTAAGTCAGATTGTCCCACTATGGGCCTGAGCATCTTACAGTTTTAAGAAAGGGTTATGAAACAAGGAACTAATTTTAAATTTTTACCTTCTGAGGTTACAGTGTGCCCTACTAACATCCATGTAATAATTAGATATATAAACATACACACACATACACACCCTCAAAACTTCTTTCACAAGAAGTTAGTATCAACTACACATAAGGTTTTTTTGTCTAATTAGCTTTGCTTTTTTTGTCACTGGCAGTGTCATTGCTCAAGATCTTATTTTACTCCAAAGCTAAAATGGGGTCATTATTACCAACAACTTTTCTCAAATAGGCATACAAGAGACATGACAAAATGATGACTGAGATTCTCTCTTTTTTTTTCTTTAACTTTATTTAAACAAAAAATTTACATTTTGTTCTCTGGGCTGTGTTTTTTAGCTCAGTCTTAACAATAAATAATAGAACAGCAGGTGCATTTCAAGCTTACAGGAAAGCAGAAGAGAAAATACTTCACTACAGACAAAGGGG
The DNA here is from genome assembly GCA_013399695.1 of Formicarius rufipectus. Taxonomy (NCBI): domain Eukaryota; kingdom Metazoa; phylum Chordata; class Aves; order Passeriformes; family Formicariidae; genus Formicarius; species Formicarius rufipectus. Next base: position 488,279 of record VXAU01002242.1, read on the forward strand.
GTTCAGGCTTTACATTATTTTACAAGATTGGCATACTATGTTATAGCCTACAGCAGCCCCTTGTGTTTCTTTTCATATATTGCCTTGTAAATCTTTGATAATCAGATAATTTTGATATCTGAGCCTCTCTGACTTAATCATTATGCATCTTGAGAAGGTCTGAAACTGTAATGCAAACGTCCAAAGGAAATGAAACACTCTCCCTCCTCTGCAGGAGGCCCTGGGGCAGGACGTCCAATCACTTTATCTGCTGTGCACGTTAGCTGGTTGGAGGTTGTCTGTCCTCCTGAAACAATAAAAGGTTTAGAGCACAAAATTAAGAGAGATGGGAAAAAGAAACATGAATCAAGAGGACAACACTATGGCTTCCACCGTGAACCTACAGCTTGAACTCCACTAAAGAGAAAGGAGTGCTGTCATCCATCTCCCCCACTGATGGATGGTTAGTGATCCCAGTTGGAGCACAAAAACCAAGGTAGCCTCCAGCAACTAAAACTGAGAATCCTCAAGAGTAGGGTAGGGAAATGTCACTGTTGCAGCAGGTATTGTCTCTTCTGTAAATAAATGGAAAGATATGGACATAAAGGCAGACTTACACATGGAGTCGTCCTTATTATGTGTCCACAAGGAATTTTAAATGCAAAAGGAAAACTAAGGTTATAATCAGTTTACTTTCAAGGGCTTGCCTTGATCCAGAACAAGAGCCTGCACTCAGATGAGGGAAAACATCTGTTTCGCTTCAAATGTACTGGAGGTTGTGCAATATCGTGAAGAATCACAGAAAGTTCCAAAGGTTGATAGGGATGTTACCTTCTCAAGACCATTAAAAGGAACATATTCTTAATTAAGCACTTTATGTTTCTTTTTAAAGAGGAAGTGACTATGCATTTGTGTACGTAAGAAAGCCACAAGCAGTATAAATTAACTTCAATGTCCTTGAAAGTCTACTCAGATCTTCCAGCTTCCTTAATTCCAGTTGTTCTGATTGTGCTACATCTTGTACTACTAAAACCAAAACAAAACCCCCAGAAATTCAACAACCAAGAGGACAAACAGTGCCAAAGATTCTTTAGGGAAAGAGACAAAGTTAAAAGGTGCACAATGAATGAGGCAGAATTCCTATAAAACTAAACAAAAAATTACAACATCCCATCATTACAGTTTGTCACAGTTTCACATTTCAGAGCATTTCCTAACTTTCCCATGCATGACTGCATTCAAACCCACCCCACTGTAACTGCTATAGCCCCTTTAAGTCTTTAAAGCAGTATTTGTTGCTACTTTGGCAGCAGTGTGGTCTGGCACCATAAAACCTCCGTGTCTGGTTAGTTAAATACTCTTAAGTCTGCTAAGCAACAGAACCCACAGAGAGGAGAGAAGTTCTTCCTTTCTCTCTACCCTGAAATAATCTACCATTTGGCCAAGCTGAGCTGCACTTTCAAAGGATATTTGTCTATCCCTATGGGGTCCTCTTGCAGAATGAGTGAAGTTGGCTACAAAGAGCAGAGGTCACAGACCCCTGAGAAGAATCTCTAAGAACATTGCACCATGGTTATCTATCAACTGAGCTTTACAGATGAGTACCCTCCTTGATAAGAGTGGAGTGCTGCTTGGATTTCATCTTCAGACAGTCAAAATTCAAACATCCTCCCCCCTCAGCACACACAGAAAAAAAGAGTAAAACATAAAAGGTCAAGCTTCAGCTTCAAGGTTAATCAGCTTCCATAATTTCCCTCCCAGGCATATCAATCATAGCTCACTACCTTCTGCTGGGCAGGAAACATTAAAATAGTACAACAGGCTCAGTGTACATCTTAGCTGGACATGCAGGTGAAGTGAGCAGCCATAAAGGTGACCTGGTTAGAAGCATAAAATTACCAACAGAAGAAAGTGTCTGCTGAAATAGTGACAGAGGAAACACTGGCAAAGCTGGGAACTAGGCCTGGGAACCAGAAGCATTGTCAAGAAGTGCAGCTGGCCTCTCTGAAGTGCACAGCCAGGTACCTAGGAACCAGAGACATCCTGAGATACCACTGATAGCCACAAAAATTAGGAACTGTAACATAAATGTACCACCTGAAAAGGCAAAAAATAGTCTGTAAAAAAGGAAAAACATCCTAGGAAAGTATGACTTTGTAACTGCCATTGGCTGTTCTATCTGCAAGAACAAGAAAACAGTCTAGAAATAAAAACTGGCACAAGAGAACAAAAACCATCAATATCTATTGGCAGTTGTGGCTGCTGAAGTGGTGGTGTCCTACACCTTCTTATTTCTCTATGACACAAGTATGGCTTAATTTTTATTCAAAATGAAGCTTCTCTCTCCAAGAACTTCTTGTGCTGCCTTTCCTAAATAGGCTGAACACTCCAAATAAACTTTCTAAGAGATCTTGGACCCTTGCCAAGGAGGGTTTGGTTTGTCCTCCCACATCTGGGATGTTTTGGCCCATATAAGGGGCCAAATACGGGCCCATATGTTGGCCCAATGTCCAATTAGCTTGATACTGGTATTAATGTAAATGTCTATATGTATACATAAGTAATCCATCATAATTAGACTTTCTGCTATCTTACTGAAAAGTTGCTTCATTAGTAATAATTTTGTAGTAATCTGTAATAGAATACACCTACTTGGTCACTGCTACACTATTGATTGCTGCCAATAATTTAAAACAGCTGTCTCTCTCTATATATATTTCACTCATATATATACTCACTTTATAAATAATAGGTATAGTTTCCAGGGGTAAATTTTGTGGCATTGGTGGCAATCTGTAATAAGGTAGAGACATTTAAAATAAAAAGCCTTCATGTCTTTGAGTATTACAGAAGCCTACCAACCTTCAGTCTCAACCTTTATATACCCATACATTGGGTAACCCTTCAGGTTGTGACAGTAGGTGTGATCCTGAAAAAATGTTTTAAAAGCTCTCTAGAAAAGTCAACTTGCGTAGAAAGGCAGGACAATATCTGGATGCTACTGCACTTCTAAAAGGAAGCTGCAGATGTCTGTGAGACAAGGCAACAATGGTGTTCCAATGACATTAACCCATGTATTATTGCACAATAAACCCTGGGAGAACTGATCCATCATCAGCAATTCATCTCGCAGGTAACCAAAAAATTTATCCATTTCGTTTTTTCTACTGCATTTTATCCTCTATGAAGTCTAACAGAACTGTCACACCTGAACTCTAAGGATTCGACCACCCAAATTCAGAGATTATGCCTTTCATGAAGTTTAGCTGATACAAATGTAACTGCTAAAAGAAGAGCTACTGAGTGTTGTTTTGCACTGTGTTCTGGCATCAGCCACTAGAGAACTGAAAAATTTCAGCCTGCTCTTCAGAATACACAAACTTGTAAAAAAAGGACTGACAAAAAGGGCTTAAATACCTAAGTATTTAGTTCTGGTAAGATCAAACAGAATCTGAATAGCATTTAGATAAGAAGGATGATACCCTAGGCTGGGAAGGCATGGCAGAAGGTTGGATTTCTAATTCAATACTGCATGTGCAGTAAAGAGGATGTTTCCCTTAATCTCAGGATTGGAGGCAGATTAGGGAGTCTCCTCATAGCTGTTTTACATAACATTCCTTCCTAGGCTTACAGGTACCCTGCAAAATTCCCCTTTGGGACAAAGTGATCAAAAATTTCTTTCAAAACATAGCTAGAGACTGCCAACCACTGTTTCTAGCTACCAAATCAGTTTAGTGTTAAATCCAAGCAGACCAATTTGAAAACTAGAAATGCCAAAAAGCATACATGCTCCCCATCATATTTACATAAGGAAACACCAGTACTTAATAGGACAAAAATAATCCTTCTATGTCTATCTTAATCATGACAAATCTCTCTACAACCCTTTGAACATTACCAGAGTTCATGTTATTTAATTGGTACTAAACTAAATCCCAACCACACACCTTCAGTCTGGATTTCATCAGTCACTCTGATGAAGCTGACTCCAGTGGAGGCAGTTTCTACCCTTACCGGACTCCCAATTCCTACAGAAAGCTAGTATTTTAACTTTGTCCCAAGTAAACCAACTATATGGAATTACTAACAAGATGCTAGGATTCTGAAAACATATCTATTTTCATCATCATAGACACTGAAGTGCACCTTAAAAACCAACAGCAAACAGCAATGATGCCGGGAAAGACATGAACTGGCTCCATCACATGTGATAAAAGCAAATATATACAAAGTATGTTGTCTGATTAACAAGCAGTGATGGAGGAAGGACCCACAACAGGATTCCCTGCCTGACTTTTTTCTGCTTATAGTTACTTTGCAGGAACCTCTGAAAACATGTTCACAATTTGTGGCAATAACTGGGTACAGTTTAATTGTACTGTTACCTGTTCTTCTAATCCATGATTCTCCTTCTCCGGGGAATATGTCCTTCCACCACTGACTTGAGAACCACAGAGACTGCCAAAGTATTATCACAAATCTACCCAGAAGGCTTCAGACAAAACAGTAACCTTTGATCCCAGACACTGCAAGATATTCTGCTTCTTTGCAGGCCAGATGCTTGGGAAAGAAAAGTACTTGTTTAAGTGATTGCTCTAGCAGTTCCACTTTATTAGCTGCCCTTTTTGTTTAACCAACTCTTAAGTTCATGTCCTCTTTCATGCTTGGGCTTCCATGCTTCAGTTGAGAAGCACAAAACTCACATCCTTAGCAGGACTACTCTTAGCATTTTAAGAAGGAAGAACCTAAAACTGTGCCCCCCAGGTTGACTGACTAAACCCTTCCTTTGTCTTCTGTGATTAGGTGATCACTTCTGAAATGGATACCAGTAATTCTTGTTGTTCAGAACTCTTCCACAACAAGTGGTCTGGAAGAACTCTTCCTTGTTTTGGTCTTTTTGTTTTGCTTTGTGAACATCCTGCTTTGTCAATTTCATAGTTTTCCCTTGTGGTCAGACCTCTTGCTCGAATCTTGCATGAATCTATCATACAGAAAACATGGCAAAAAAAGATTTTCTAATAAAAATATTGGTGTCATAAAAGGTCAAAAAGCAGACAGAATCATTAAAGATTAAGAATGTTTATTCAGTGCCCATCCTTCCCTCCTCTCTACCCTGTTTAATATAGGCATTTTGGTGGAGTGGAGAAATGAAACAAATATAAATCCCACGTTTTCATTACAACCATTCTCCAGCTAAGCCTGCACACATCAAAAAGTAGTGACCTGTCATATTCACAACCAGTCACGCCAATTTGCCTTTAAAAATCTTTAACATGGCTTTGGCAGTCAAACAACCTTCTTTTTCACTTGGTTTTGTTTCCATTTCTCTTTTGTGCCTCTCTTTGCTCTTTCAAAGGCAGAGCTCCTGCACCAGTACTTAAAATAAGTATAGCTTTTGAGGACCAGTTTTTTAGTCTCTTTGCATACGCCTACAGGATGAGGAGCAGTGTGGGCTCTTGCTATGTGGGTAGAAAATAAGCCAACTTCCATCCACAGGCAGCGGAGGGAAGGCTAAGTCTGAACCATCACCCTTTCTCTCAGTGCAATTAATATTCTGTGGTACTAGTCTCCTCACCTGAACAGCAGGGTCTCATGAGAAGTGTTCTTCTCTTTCACGAGACAAGGGAGACTGATTTACAAAGCAAATCATATTCAACAAGGTCTTCCTCTGTGCAAACTGCTCTAGTCTCTCTCACCATTCCTGTTACGTTCTCCTTGGAGTGGGTGAGGTTAGAAAAAAACTAAGATGCCATTGCTATGGTTTGCACAAAACAGTTATGCTAATTACCAGTTAGTAACTTTACATACAGTGCTTTCAGTGGAGCTTTACTGGTGTTATAACTGACACAGACAGGATCATTTCTCCTTCACTATGAAAGGATTTGGAATTACCCTTCCTGAAAATACAGCTTACTGAGATATATCCCCTTCCCGAAACACGAAGTGGGAAGTCTTATATTGCTAGATACACTTAAAAAGTCAGCTTAAAAGTCATGAAAAGCACCACTGCTCTGTGAATTTACAGAAATTTTACAGAATAAAAGTGCCAAAAGAGATGCAGAATCCTTCTAAAATGACGAGAGCTGCAAAAATATTGTCACTATTGCAGGAATGGTTTTCACTCACTGGTTTTGGCAGAAGTGAAATAGTCCACAAATGTTGAAATAACATCTGACTTAGAAATAGCAGTAGGCTCTTCCAAGACTTTTGTGTTACTAAGCTGAACAGAGAAGGGCAAGTTCCAGTGGGGCTCCCAAAATCTCCATCCTAGTTACACAACAGTGCTGACCATTGCCCTGACTGGATTTTCACACCCTCTCTGCAATTCATGAAGCCAAGCTGGGCACACAAAAGAGGCAGAAGCAAGAGTACAGCCCACCTACATAACAAATTGAATAGGAGTCATCTGTTCAAGCCTCTGGAGGAGCGCAAAAAAACACATGTCTTTCAGCACAGTGCTGCACTTTAGTTTATCAGTCCCATAAAGGTAGCGTGACAATATGAGATCCTCCAGCATTCCGGCAACTTCATGTACAGCATCATCATTTACATCTCTATGTATGTCCTTCATCCAATGGCTTGGGAAGATTGCACAAACCAGGACCAGAACAAGGACTGGCCCAAGGACTCCAGCCTGCGGTTGCACTGGGCTGAAGTTGTATCCTTTCTCCCTCCTCTAGTCTCAGAAACCTTGTGCTCTTGAAAGCCAAGCTGAGACCAAGCCAGAGATCAATCCATCTCCTCCACCGGTCAGAACAGAGTCCTTGTAGATGAGAAAACGAGACCTGAATGCTCCCTAGTCTGTACTGAGGACTCAAACCCCAAACATGTGCGCTAACCTGGTCACAACTGCCTCTTCCGACAATGTTTCCAGGAAAATGAAGCCAGAGTTTTAGAGGGTTTGGAAGCTAGAAATGAACTCATTATACATCATGTAAGCATCTCTGAGTATAAGCAAAACCTTTCCTCCACCTCTTAAGAAACTTTCTGTAGTTTTTGAAAAGTCTCCCAGTCAGAAGTCAGACCTAGAAAAACTTTAAAACTTGTCAGTACAAAGCAAATGAGAGCGGCTCTGGTGAACAGACTGGTCTGTAGCAAAGCATGGGCTCACATCTGTGTCTTCTCTGGGTGCTCGGGAAAAATATTCAAGATTTCCCACCAGTCACCATATGCAGTCACCATACACAAACCACAGTCCTCATCAGAGGAACTCCACAATCTGAAGGGACACACCCGGACTCCTAGGGACATCTTTTTAGTGTCTAGGAGTCCAGAATTTTAAACTGAAAGAAAAGAAGCTTAGAGAAAAGAGTAAAGGATGTGAGACACCCTAGCTAAGCTCCATCACTACAGCAGTCTTGGTGTTCACCTACATCAACAACCTTGGAGCCCAAGCTGCAGCATCAGGATTCCTTTGGCCAGAGTTGACCACGTAGCAAGGAACAGCTACTGTGGCCCACAGCTGGTATTTAAGTGTCTCAGATATGCAGCAGCTGCTTACTCTCTTGCCAGGGTCTTCACCTACTCTAGAGTCTGCTTCAGCTCTAGATTCTGTGTCAAGATTTCTAAACCTCAGTTTCAGAATACGGGCTGCCAGGTCAGTAACAAGATAGCAAAACCAATGTAGCAAATCTATTCCTCTGCTGTTCTCTATCTTAGCTACTGCAGGTGTTGTTGGACCCTCACATCAGGAGAAATTACACCAAAGGTATTCTGGCACAGTTGGTAATTGGACCCTAAATCAGCTTCATAGTCAATTTGTTGCATACAATTACTGTGGCTGCTTGAGGAGGTATTAGCATTTCCGTGCAGAACTGGACTTTGCAGTGTAGGTTTTCTGCTGGTCACAGCCATGAACACACACTGTTCCTCCAAGGTTTAACACTTTCTAACATCCCAGAACTGCCTGGGAATCACATGTTTTTCTAGAGTCCTGCTTCCATGTAGTCAGTATTCTGCTAGGTCGTTCTTCATACAAAGAATCATCAGGTCATTTATATCATTCATGCCAGAAAGCGTGAGCCAGAGAAAATACCATGGGGTTAGTCACACAGTTCAAAAAGGCAGTGGGGATGATGAGTGTGCCAAAGCAGAAATTCCAATAGGAAAGTAGCATAATCCCAACTTCTTTTGTAATGATGGTATAAAAATCATAACCGAAACCAGTGGTTTGGTAAGCCCCTAATGACTACTGCCACAGTCTCCTGTACCAACTGGAACTCAAAACCCTTGTGGGAGAGCACTTTATTTCCTCCTAGTGCTCTTCATCCTCACCTGACATTGCTTTGATTTACACTAGTCCATAACAAAACCTCTTCTCTAAGTCACCTGCTTTGTTTACTCTCAGTTGCTGCTACCACCAACTCCTTTTCCCTGAGCTGCTAAATTCAGCATTGCAAAAGGCTTTAACATCCGTGAATGAGAATTAGCTAATACTTCATGCAAACTACATGATGCATGTGTGCTTACAAAGCACCTCGTGGCACCGGGACCAGAGTGCTGGTATCTCCAAAACTGCCCTCTAGAAGCAGGCACAGGAAACAACAGGAAGAAAAGCAGGAAGCGTTTACCTCAATGAGGCGCAAACCCAGAAAGACTGTTTTGTGCATTTGCATATTGCTTTGTCTTTCGAATGCAAGAGCAGCAAGCACAATTTTATTTCTTGTTAAGATACAACTAAGTTTTGAAATGGAAACACTAAAACCACTACTAACCTTAGCATGCCAATGTAACTGCCTTCCCTGCCTGAACCCTCTACTAGCCCAAGGCAGTATTCACGTGCATTAAAAACTAGGTTCAAACAACACAGACTCCTTTAGAAATTAATGATTCTGATTGTCACAACTCCAAGATAAAGCTTTTTCCATGCGCATGCATTCAAAACTGCAGTAGACTAAGCTCACTGCACTTTTCATTCAGCTGGTATTCAAGCCTTTTTCTTCAGCAGCCCCTACCAATATTGCAAATCCAACACACACTGTTTTCAGAATTTCTGTAATAAATCTCAGGAGTCATTAGATCACAGAGATTAAGACAATTCCCACACAGACAGGAAAAGCAACTTTAGCCCCTTTGGCTGGAAGAGTCAGATGATCACTCTCCCTTGCTTAAGACTTATCCAAAATCCCCTCCTCTGCCTGCCTCATCCTCCTGTCAGTCTGCAGTTTAAACCCCTTGCATTTCCAGTCACATTTTATTTGCATGTACAGCTATGCACATGCTAAGCAATTCCCCTCCGTCTTCACATCTCTGGTTGTTTAGATTATCTCTTTGCTAAAGAAGAGATTCATCTGGTATCTTAGATGAAGATATTCTCCCTTTACAGACAAGTTTGTCTCCAGTACCTATTTGCTCCAGATTTCCTCTGCAGCTTGTAGAGGCTAAAGTTAGGTTTGGGATGTGTTTCGCTGAACATACTGAGCCAAACTGCACATATTACTTGTGCCTACTAATGGCTGCATAGAGTCTAATAATTAGAAATTCGACACATTAAAAAGTAAACCACGAAACTTTAAGTATTTTCCTCACTTACTAGCAGTTGCTTTGATTTTTGCATATCCAGCTGGAGAAACGGAGTTAAGTAGACATGACAAATGGTTTACACAAAAACACAATTATAGCAAGGTGTTCCTTAAAGATTTCCATAATCAAAAATAGTATGAAAATACTGCAGAGCAACTACCCTTCTTAAAAAAACACCTACTGCAGCTATAGGATTTTTTAAAAATAATGATGAGGCTTTCATCCAAGGAAAATTAAAGTAAGCAAACAGCACATTTCAAGAATATTTTCCTGCACACCATTAGTCCATTTTTGGGAAGAAAATAATAATGAAACCAGTACAGGATCAAAAAAGTCCAAAACACTAACTCAAAGAGAAGGAAAAAGAAAAGGATGCAGGAGTCATATCCAAAAAGTGAACTCCTAATTCTCTCCAACTGACAAAAACAGTGACCTATTTCAGCCCAAAACCTTGAATGCAGTGTAGGGGAATAAGGGAAAAGCATTACCTCACTTATTTCTCAACCAGTTTATGATTCTTATTCTTGTTTTATTTTTGCTACAACCAACCTGCCAGGACAACTCTATTTCAGCTGCAGCAAACCTCAGGCTTTGGTGAGGAGCTCTTGACCTATCAGTACGGGCTGGGGACACCCAGGGCTGACTGAAGCCACCCAACTGAATTACCCATCAGCCTGAACCTCCAACCATCTGCTCAAAGTTTACATAAAAGGGTGAGCTTCATTACCCTTTACCTTGGAGTTTGCTACAAGGTCTGTGCAAAGGAAAAAAGATTCCGTTAAAAGTGGTAACGTAGTTGATTTGAATGTTTTCAAATTACAGCAAGAACCTGAAGATTACAAATATTCACAAAAATATGTGCCCTATTCAGTTACTGTAAGAACATGTTAAGTAAGGAAAATGGGTTCACCAGTCATGGAGGTGCCTTGGGAACCCCATTATGTTTTTATATCAAAAAGAATGTCCTAGTTCAAAGCAGAAATCAGTTCTGGTAGGTTCTACTGTTTCTGTCACACATTAGATTACATTAGGAAATCACACGTGTCCCATCTAGTTTAAAAACAACTGGATAACAAGAGCTTAAGAAGTATACCTTTGGAGATGAAAGGAGTACATGGTACTGCACAGTTAAATAGATTCAAGTAAATCACTGAAACTAATGAGGCAAGTCAAACAGATCTTTCAGTTTTTGTCTGATATTCCAACTATGATACCTCTTCCAGGTACCTGTGGAAACTGATAGCAGCTTGTAATAAATTCTTTCCCAGGCTCCTTTATCAGGCCTCCCTCACATACACATGGGGAAAACACATCAAAGAAATATTGCCAAATGAGAAACAAGTTACAGAAAATGAATGCTAAATCCTTGAGAACATGCTGAAGATGAAATATAAGTGTTGTTGTTGTAGTCTAGAAATTGAATAGAATCTATAGTCTTGTTATTCCTGCCTTTCAGAAAATACCTGACAAGCTTTGAACACATTAAAAACAACCCTCATACTCTGAAGTTCAAAACCAAAACATTCAAATTAACATTCTAGGAAGCAACTGAGCAAGAATTCTGATTGATTTGTTATGGACACCTCTACTTCTATCAGGTTACAGGAATGCTTGTATTCCATTTTTCTGTTTTTAACTATCCTGTCTTAAAAATCAGCAGTTCAGACCTTTTGAGATAAAATCCCAAAAATCTTGCAGCTGCCTCTAGCCATGAATGACTCATATATATATTTTCTCATACACAGACACACACACATATAACATACACATCAACCCAAACAAATAACACTGAAAATTTATGGACACTCTTCTCTTTATTTCTTACATGACTTACCAATAATTCTTAAACTGTTAAGAAACGTATTTTAAGACATACTTGTTGAAACAGCTGCCAAGGAAATACACTGGTTGCTTCTTCAGAAATCTCTCCTTATGAATTACTACTAGAAAAAAAAAAACACCTATCCCAAGCACATTAAGGTTGACTTAGATCTAAGATAACCTGCAGATGTCAACATCAAGACTTCAATTAAGCAGCTTTAGTCATGTAGTGAGGCATGTTGTGAGAAATGTAATGAAGAAAAAATATCCAAGTGACCCAGAAACCCTGGGAATGCTTTTAAGTTCCTCTTACAGAAACATCAGCCCACGTGATATCCACACATCAGCACACCTCAAAATTCTGATGCCAACTTCCACACCTTAGAGAAACCTTATTTCAGCAGACTTAAGCCATTTCTCTCCACAGAGCATTTTATACTTACGTAAAAAGTGTTTTTCCAGTAAGGCTATTTCCAGGTGACCTTTGATCTCACTCAGTCTGTCAGACTCTGTTCTGTTAAAATCCTGGACTCCTGAAGCCATGATAGTGGTCCCTGGACCAGCCTGTAAGAAAGAACATACTGACAGCTCAGAAGGACTTTTTTTGGGTTTTGGAGGTTTTTTTGTCATTTAAATACATCACCTTATTTCTAGGGCAGTAAAGAAACAACCACGTGAAAACATGCAAGTATCAACAACTCTGAATAACTCTCTCAGCATCAAATTACCAAAATAAATGAATGAAAGCTAATCAAATGCACAGTATCTCTCCCATGTGATTTTACAGACTACACTTCTGCAGACCTCAGGGAGCTAAAGATAACAAAGACTTCCCACGACCACCACCCGTATCAGTTCAGCTGCACCATCATTTCTGCTGATTTAAAAGGCATTTTTATACTGTCCTCTCCTTTTCCCATTAAATGAACCGTCAACGCAACACACTTTACCAAAAAAAACTGTGAAGCTAGCAAAAGTAATACTTTTTTATATAATTACTGAGCTTTTAGAGGATACATACTCCTATTTTAATATTCACTTATGGACTGAAGACCACAGTCTCTCAGCAAGGAAGGGGTTCTCCCCAGTCTCCATCACTGCCAAGTTACTGCAGAGAGAGTATGTTGGTGCCCAGGAGCTCATTCTGGCAAGCTAGGAGAGGGGGCAGTCAGGAGACTGTGTGTCTTGACAGATTTATCAGCAAATGAACTCAGAACTGGAAATACTGCAGAAAGCAGGAATTAAAGAGCAAATTGATCAGTTAGCAAGAGCAGATCAACCCCACCTCCATAAAGCGAGCACAGAAAAACCTCAAGCCCACACAGCACAAAGCAGGTGATGCCACCCATCTCTCATTAAGTGGGCATTTTCAAACACCAAGGAAAGGGGTGGAGGAGGGCTTCTCCTGGGTAATGGTTGTTCAGCACTTGTGTGAAGTCCCCACCAGGTACAAAAAGTTCACCAATAAGAATTACAGGGGCTTCTTCAACAGCTGATATTCAAAATCAAAGGGATAGATTATAGAAGCCTATATCTCAGAATAAAAGGCAAAAAGGGATTTATTTACTGTTCCTAATAATTTTCCCACTCTTTGTTTGAGCCCTGAAAACACACAGGAGCTGTATTGCTTTCAAACATCAGCTTGCATACACTTAACCACAACTCCTTAAATTACACACTTATATAAACAAGTAATCTACAGGAGAGTAGCATTTTCTATGTTTTAGGAAAGATGTGTATAAAGCTTACTGACAGCAAAATACTTTCACTGTTGGGAACGATTTGCACTTTTAAGATAAATCAGTATGAAAATACTTATTAAACATCTGTTATCTTGCTTGAGCTGAACAGATGCTGAGTTTAAGCCTTGGAATTTGTCTATACAGGTAAATTAGCACTCTGTAGGTAGTTACTGCCCAGCGTTTACCTGGCATCAACTCCCCACTTGGGCATGCTCAATACAGTGCCAAGCAGAGATGCTATTTCCAGTCCCTAAAGCAGCACCCACCCACACAGCACTCAGTCAGTGCTGCTGGCCACGATGAGGAGCAGAAGCTGTTAGCCTAGCAGCAGCCCTAGCTGTTTCCCATTTTGGAGCCAGCATGAACCATGACATAGCAGACAGGCAGACTACAGGGCTGTCTCCTCACATGGAGAGCTGCAGCACAGCATCCTCCTCCCTATGCTCCACATTATCCATTCACCCCTGCCTTTAGCCAGAGAGGAGTAACTGCTCCAGGCTAACACAGCCTGTTTTTAGACAATCACGGGATGCCAATGAGCCTCTGTGTTGATTTCTTATCTATAGAGCTGTGTTGTATTTATTTACACTGCAAGATTTAGTGCTGTCACTTGCCAGACACTTGCAGTGCCCCAAGGAGGATAGCGCGGCTGAAGTCAAACAGCAACACCCTCACAACACACTCTGCAGGCAGGCACAAGGAAAGCAAGGGAGGAGAGGAAGAAGAAAGGAGCTAACAAATATCTAAGCATAACCAAGTTTTCGACCTAATTGAAGATACTCAAGATAATTCACCCAGAGTTGTGCTATGTTTAAGAAATCCATCTAGAGAACCAGCTCTGTTTTTGCTTCTTCAGAGATGAAAATTTACTTATTAAAACCCAGGATACCTTGACTGTTCCTGTAAGGAGGAAGGAAAGAGCAAGAGGTGAAATAGCACTGGGGAGAGCAATATCAGTTAACATGACTCATTCTGAAAGTTTTCAAATGTGTTTATCTGCTAAAGCATTGGATACAAGCAGCTTAACATCCGCTGGTTAAAAATCAGGAGGTACAGATCTTTAAACTAGTACAAAAGGTTATAATGACCTTCTAACTTTGAGAAGGAGGCGAAAAAAATTAACTAAGTTAAAACATAAGGCTGCTTGCCTAGAATACTAGGAGTGAGATCATGCAATTATCATGTAATAATAACATAGTTTAACCAGAGTAGTAAGATACACAGTGACACAAGTTTGGTGGTAAACAAAGACCCCAACTTCCAAAAATAGCATCACTGCAACATTTTCTGAATACCATTTAGAAGTGTTCAGAAAACTGAGCATGCCCAGGACAGTGACGTGAGAAATTTAAGCAGGTATTTCTTTTTGTTACAGAAGGTTTTTTCCCCACACCAACACACCTAAGATGATCAGAAATAAGGTCTCTACATTTGGTGGGGCTCAACTGCCTGCCTCTGAATTCACGAAGTCCCTCTGTCTGAAGTTAGCATAACTGACTAATTCACAAGTTAACAAAATCCTTGTATCTCCTCTCTCCTGCCTCTGTAGGACAGCATTGGACTCAGGCTGGATTAACTACACTGTACTATACAGATGTCCTTTCTAGTTTCTGACTCAGTAAAAGCCTTAAAGGCTCCTGCAGATTTCTGCTTTTCCTTCTGCCTCTAGCTTTGACAGCATTTGACACAGGAGCCTTCTTAAAATGCTGGCAATTACTATGACTTAGCCAAGACCATGCTCAAGGCCTGGCAGTGCCTAAGAAGCCAGAAAAATGCCCGAAGTGAGTGTGGAGTCAGAGACAGAGGGGTTAAAGGAACGTTTCTGATCACAGCAGACCACTGTAACCCTTTATCAGGGTTCAAGGTTGCAGCTCCAAGCCACATCCATCTCGGGATCTAAAAACCACATCTCCCCACCAATGTTTTTCAAGCCATCTGCAATTTAGGTTTTTCATAACAGCACTTTCCAGCCCAAGATTTCTCTGCCTTCCCTCCCCTAACTCCCTTTATCCTCCAAGCCCTGGGATTTTGTTTCAACACCACTGCCGCTGTACAGTCACAGAAAGGGTCTAAGTTACTTCTTAACCAAGCACATGTGGATCTGTCCTCTCTATCTGCAGCACAGCACATTTCAGCATCACACAGAAACATCACTGGCCAATTCTCTCCTTCGAATTTCCTTTCACATCATATGTACGTGGATGACTATTCTCTAGGAAGATAAAACAAAATAGTGGTCTCATTTCCAAGTTTAACTTGGAGAGGAGCAGTTCTCAAACATGGGGGATGAGGAGCAGTGAGGACAAGGTTTGACAACCCCAGAGCATAACCATCCACCCAAGTCACTCCTCAGAGCCCAGAGAGTGGCTGGAACACAGTACAAGGAAGGGGTAGTTTAAAAATACAAAATTTAAGCTTGCATTCATTTGAGCAAGTCTCCAGCAACAAAACAAACTAGACAGCTTGTCTTGAGTTTCTCAACTGACACTTCATGAGTATTTTCTTACTTCAAATTATGAAAGGGTTCCCCATGAAAGCTACATTTACCTGCTGTAAAAACAGGAAAAACTCAACAACACTGCTTAAGAATGAAAGCATTTGCATGAATAGTTAATCCTTAGCAGCTATTCTTGGAGGAATGCCCATATTGGAAGTCTCTGAAAACAGTTATATTCTACATAAATTTTTAAAGATCTAGTGCCAGCCAGTTTTAGAGGCTTTAACATCTTAACTGTAATGTGTGCATCATGCTTCGTATCTCCCAAGCACCAAGCCTTATACCTTACAATCACTGTAAATGAAGTGACCAATGCAGCAGCATTTAAGTTTTAATTGACATATCAGGAAAAGCCAAGCTGCACTGCAATTAAATTAATGTTTTCTGTACCACAATAACTCAGATTTAATCCTAGCATACTGGCAGGGAACTTGCATAAGTAGATTAGATTGCTTTCAGTACAACATGCCAGGTATGAGAGAGCTTTGACTAGTAATTCTCAACTGCCTCCACAGGTTTAAATACAATTTGTTCTTTCACTCCTCTGCACCATGTTCATTCATATACCTGTATGTAGAACTGAATCTTTCCTCCCCCTTTGTAAAAATGGGTTATGATGGCACTGAACAAAGGGGACTTTATATTGCTGAGAAAGCAACGATACCTCAATTTCCAATGTCACAACAAATCAAATGCTAATATGTTCACAATTAGAAAGTAAGAACGGACCAGGTTACCCTCTATACCTATTTTGCATTGTGGTGCCTTTATATATATACAGTATTGAATGCCCTTGCTTAAAAAAAAACAAACCACCACCTATGGTAAAGAGGGATGGAAGGAAGAAATTTGGGAAGTCATTCAGGAACTGAAAGAGATGTTCAGCAAAAAGCTAAATTTGTTAACCAACATTGCTTTCTTGGCATTGATCTCATCACAGTGTCCAAATACCCACAGAGATCTAAGAAAGTATCTACTCTCCAAGGTGTATCTGGTAGTTGGAGCAATTAAATGAGAGGGTTAAAAGTACCCACACAAGCAAACAGCCAGCCTGTAAGCTGTGTCCAAACTAGTTTAAATTTAGAGTAAGACACTTTCTGAAAGTCTCAGAAACCACTGAGGAAAACTGGGTAAAGCACACAGACAGCTTCTGATAGGAGGGGTCTGGGTCTGGAAGGATATATATTTTTCCTTTCAAACACAGGTTAGGATGTTTATTGTTGAACTAGATAGATAAAGCTCACAGTTTTAAGACAAGGAATACAAGAAGATCTCATCTGGCCATCCTTTCTGTCTTTGCATAGACTGTAAATTTTCCGTGTGTAACTTCATTAAGACACACTGGAAATAAGTGCCACTACTGGCTCTATGGCCTGAGACTGAGCATTCACTTCACTTGCTGGAGGTGCACAACAGAGGATGATGCTCTACTTGGCAGATGATCAGGGCTCTGCGATCACAAGCTTTTATGACAAGGCTTTTTACTCTAAAACCTCCATTTGGGTCAAGTTTCTGCATACGCTTGTCAAGTTCAGATACATATCTAAAGAAGAGGCACCTAATGCACACATTTCTAAGTGCACTGCAAACCCACAAGGCACAGAAGGACCATTCATTCATATGACTGCACTGTACTGTTCTAATAGACAGGTATCTTTCTTTAATGACTCTATAATGATTAATATACCAGAGGGAGGCAGGGGGCTGGAAGTAGAGATGGGCAGAGATGAGGTCTTTGTCAAGGGAATGGCTGACAGTAAAGATGCAGAAAAGGGGACCAGGACTCTAATTTTGCATGCCTGTGTTCAGCTTTAAGTCACCCATTTTCAAGACCATGAGTTTTGTACTCAGATTTCAACAGAAGCAATGAAGCAACAGAAGTGGAGGCACGGTACAGCTCACAGTTATCTGAAAAGACACACAGTCTAACTGCAATTAACGCAGATTTGCATTAGCTTTTGCGTGCTTTCAACATTTCCCTGAGGTATTAAACAGGAAGAAACCAATAAGACCTTTTCTTCTTAGAATCAGTGTAATAAAAGTATAATAATAAGTTGCTTACAGAACCTTTAAAAGAAAACCACTCAGTACAAGCAATTTAAGATTTCAGTTTCAGACAATGAATTAAAACCAGTTCAGGCACGATTCAACCATATGATCTCAATAAGAAAGAGCTGTAATTCAGAACTGCCCAGTTCACAAGATCTCAGCCAGTATTTTAATATTGATTTAAATACATAAGCATTACTTTCTTTACTCTTGGCACCTCTGCAGCGCAGGGGATTATTTCTTCTCCCTTCATTTCATGGATGGGCAGCAGCACTCAGTGGGCAGATGTCTGCGAGGCCAACTGCTAATCCCTCAAACTTTCCATCTGAAATTTATCCCTATATGTCAGACTTCTTTGCTCATACCAATTTACTTATTTTGCTCATATCTGTAACATAGCTGTTGCTCTTAGATTGTTCCAACATCATACTGGGTTTGGAGCTCTCAAACATCAGGAGTGGGGCAAAACAAGTTTGATGCTGTTGCTGCTTTTCTCTCTCCCTTTCTCCTTGTTTTTTAAAGAACTGTACTCAACTGTATCCCAAGGACTTAGATCACAAGAGCCTACTACAGTATGTAATCAGCCAGAAACTGAAGTGTTTCTCTTCAAGTTCCCTTCTCAGCACACAGAGCTCAACATTTGAAGAAAACAGAGACCATCACTGCAGATGTGTAGCCATAAGGCTTTATAACTGTTAAAAACTGCAGGTTTATCGCACTGTTCCCTCAGCCACTCTCCTTACCATACCGGAGCTATTATTCCCCTGAAGAAATAGAAAAAATAGTATCTAGAGTTTAAGATGGATATTTCTGTTGTCTATAGCTCTGCCATCCAGATACTTCTGCTAGATACAAAGAGCATCTAATACATACGTACACATAAATATAATGCCTTAAATTTAATGAAAAAAGTATTTACCTATAAAAAACCTCAGAAAATTTGATGCTAGAAGGGCTGTAGCAGAGATTACTCCCAGTATACACAATATACACATCTTAACAAATGACAGATGTCTTCAGTAGAATAAGAGCAAAGCAATGGCATTTAGCAGACTTCCTTGTCTCAGAAGCTTGAGGATTTGCATACAACAGACTTTTGTGACCAAAACATGCTCTGTCATTACCACCTGTTTGTTCCATGATCATAGGAAAAACATTCTGGCAAAAAGACTCTATATAATGACAACTGTATATGGTACCATACAAGCTCACTTAAATTTTAAAAAGCTATTAGCTACAGAACAAGTTGCCAACCCCAAAGTAGATGCATAAGCATATATGATTTGAAGTCTTGTAGTTTAGAATGCTGCGAGCAAGCCTAGTGCTCCTAGAAATGAGCCTTCAGACAACAGTCTGGTCACATTTTGGGGATAGAAAGTGCACAGGAAGTTTCCAAATAAAGTGATATAAATTCTGACTTCCAAATCACCTTCTAGAAAACAGTTAAATAGACAAACCTAAATTCAGATTGTAGCACTCCAAGCTCAAGGATCCACAACCACTTTTGAACAGTTAAAACAGGAATTTATTTTACTTTTTTAACCAATATTTAACTTTTCCTGAAAGAGTGTCTTTTAGAAAGGTAGGTCTGTTTGGGTGCTTCCGCTTACAAGCGCCAAAAACTTTTAGCACCTCCTGCATAGGTTTAAACCAGCTCAATAGACTGGGAGCATTACTGGATACAATGCTGCAGTGGAGAATAAGGCGGTGTGACCCTTTAATGAGGCCACCAGAAGCCTTATTCCTACAGTCCTGGAAAGTGCTATATGAGCAGATCTGAGCTCCTCACACTGAAAGTTGTCCTTCCTTTTTATGTGCTCATTAGTCATTCAACAAATCAAATGAAAACCAGAGAGCATTCTGGAGCACATCCAAGGCTAACAAACTCATCAATCCACAATATCTAAAATTAAAAATAGGAACAGGGAACCCTACTACTAAGAAATTAATTGATCCTTCCATAAAATGGAAGCCTATTACTGGAAGGTTACTCCCTAGTCCACAAACTCTCAAGTGTTAATCTAAAATAAAAGGATAAAGAATTACTAATTTCTGTTTTTTCCTTCCTGACAACTACAGATCATCATATAGCAGTATTTAAATTGAGTACTTACAGGGTCTCTCAGCTCTTCATTGTCTCGAGCTGATGTTCGAGGTATTTTCACCGGAATTTCATCTCCACATTCAGTGTCTGAAGCATTTGGAGACTCTGCTAAATCAAGTAACTCATCTCTCTTGTGACCTCTGAACCTTATTTTGTCCAACTTCTTTAGCATGTTCAGCACTGCACTTTTCTGCTTTACCTTAACATGACGGTTGGAGTCTCTGCAAGATAAAGACATCAAAAGTGTTTTAGTATGCTTGCAATAAATCTAAATACAGACATTCTTATCACTAACTACTCCTAACCATCTTTCAAGGGCCTTCCTGCCACTACAGGAAAAACATGCTGCAGTTTAGCTTTTTAACAGGCATTTTTTCCAGAGTGCAACAATATGCATGGTTTGTTTTTCAGCAGTTGATGATTTACTGTCTTCCCAGATTATTACAGCCCCTTTCTCCCGCCTGTTTTTAAAGTAAGTCAGAATAGGCACAAGCTAACAACCTGCACTCCAAAGAAATCTTATTAAGTCAGCTCCTACCAGGTTACCTGAAACAAAAGTTTAGCTGGTAAGTCCACATTCTTCAACTTGTGATGCTTCTAATCACAGACATGAAAATCCAGTAAGCTTCACAAGCAATCTTTAAATTCCCAGACACACTGGAGCAAAAGAGTAAGGATGCTATGATACCTCCCTACTGCTTCAGGCTCAAAAAACACAAAGTAGCAGGGTTTACTGAAGAAAGCCACTGGACGGATTCATGCACCAGATCCCACTAAAAACTAGAGATTGTTGAAACAGGCCATAAACCACATTCAAATACACTGCCAAAATCTTTAAAATTACCACAACTGACAATCTTGGATATCCCTTGCTAGATTTTTATTACTCTCTTAAAGGTGCAAAGGAGAATCACTTTATTAATGATGTTGTCACAATTTTTTAGAACTAGTAGTATGACTAAAACTTCACAGTAAGAGAAACAGCATAGCCAGGATTTTTGCAGAATGTGTAGGAGCCATGGTGTCCAGAGGAACGAGAAACAACCAGGATATTCCACTTCCAGTGACAGAATTAAAGAATTGCTGATGTCAAATACTAATTCATAACTCATACTAGAAGCATTTTGCTTTTTAAAAGACAATAGAAAAAAATTTATGTATGTAAACTCAATCTAATGGTAGCTTTCCAAGACACTGCACTGCATAGTTTCTGATTTAAACCAGAACTGCCAAACCGGTCCCATTCAATGAATCACACTCTGTACTAAATGTCCCAAGATCCATCTTTTAAAAAAAAAAAAAAAAAAAGAAACAAACAAAAAAACCCCAACAAACAACAACAACAACCACCACTAAAAATAAAATAACCAACAGTTAGCTCCTTAATTCTGCCACTCCAGTGACCTACCACTCTGGCCATTTATAACAAACCAGCCACAATATTCTCTCTACAAACCGTTTCTCAGCTCACAGAGCTCCATTTGGAGAATGATGCAATGCTCTAAGCAAATGGATTTTTAAAAATTTTGAGGCACTTGTTCCTCTTACTACATTCTATGATCAATACTAGCATCCTCTTCATTAGAAGCCATGCTTAGCTTCAGTGCACATCATCCCAGGCACTGGTGTGAGATGAAAAGGCAAAGGCAGATTCAGACACACTTCAGGAGTACAAATAAGGGGCAAAATAGAAGAGCCTTTTCCTACCACAGGCTTTGCCCCCTGAGGCACTTCTCACCTGCTAACATAAACTTCTTTCCAACAGAGCTCTTCAACTTTCCCTACAGATTCTCTGCTTACTCTACCACTTTAAAAGTGACTATTCATACCAAGTTCAAACAGGACCATGCCCTTCAAATTCTTCCTGAGTTTGCATATCTGGCAAGGTTTATTAGCATCCTTCAATTAAATACAGAAGTTTTAAACTAATACAAACCCCCTACAGTATCGCTGGCAAAAAAAAAAATGCCACAAAATTCTGTGTTTATCAGAGATGCTTAAAGTTGCAGCCCTATGTTTAACCTATCACTTAAAGAGAATCACTTGTGGTAACTCACACCAAGGTTATCTTCTATGAACAGCTTTTCTTTGAAGTTCTTTTACTTGTCAAAGCTAAGCTTAAAATAGAAACACTTCTTGCTCGTTCATTGACTATTTGATGAAGAAACTTGTCAGCTATCACATCCAGAAATATCTCTAGCCCCGACTATTAATAGCAAGCAGGGAACAAATGGTATGAGGGAAGTTCAAACCTCCAATAAGCACTGGCACAATTGTAGCGCTCTCTCTCTCCCATTGCAATGTTCTCCATCCATGTTACCAGTTTTACACACCATGTAAGAGAGTTACAGTGAAGCAGTTGTGAACCAAACCTCATCTGTTCATCATCCACACTGTCACTGCTACAGATACAGCCACACAAAGAAATAATAAAGCTTGGTCAGTGTTACCCTTTTCTGGCTGGAACCCATCAGCCCATACCAGGAAAAGTACGCAGCCCATGTCTTCTCTATCCCTCCTTAGGATGGAGCAGTTACTCAAGGCTGCAGATGAGCATTGCTGTCCTGGATAGAATCAGCAGCCCTTGGCATTCTCCTGTTAAAAACACATTTATCCACCGCTCCCCAAAGACCAGAGCTGGATCTGGACATCCTTTTATAGCCTGGTATATACAGCACTTCAATGGATGTTTCAAGATCCAAATTCAGTTTTCTTTCCTGTTTCTGTAGATTCACATTCACTTATCACACAAAATAAATGAGAAGCATCAAAAACAATCTTGAGAATGAGCAGTCTCCAATCCTTCCCATCAGGTATTGAATGAATGAAAAAACTACAAGGCCAGTGAAAAGACCCATCAGCGTAACTGCCTGGGATGAGCACCATTTGGGAAAGTGAAACCCTGAGCTCCTGTCTCATTCTAGGATAGTTCATGCATTTCAGCGCTAGGTCACAAAATAATCTGGCTAACAGATTACCCATGAACACATTCATGGTATTTTTTCCCTCACAAAACTGATGTACTTACCCTTATGTGTGTTACCATCCTGTCTTTTAAAAGTGCTAACCTTTCTTTCAATCACTCCACTGAATTGAGTCAGCTTAATTCTGAGGCTAGCAAAACAGAGGTGCCATGAGGATCAATACTTTTAAAGGATTATTCAGTAAATTGATCATTAAAAGAGGAAATAGTAAAGAATCACATTCCAAGGCATTTTTACAGTACTTTAAGTACATGAAGCTGTCATATAAAAATATCTTCTCAGTTAAAATTAGAAATAATAAGATCATTTTGTCTAAAAATTGTTTTGTATGTACCAGGCTCCCAAATTACTAACAGTTACATTACATGAACCTAAGCAAAAACCCAAGCTTGCCAGCACGCTCCTATAGAAACTCATTATCTGGCTTCCAGACAAATGCTGACTCTAAGACAGGTTTTTTATGTCAGCAGCCTGTTCTTGCAAACAGCAACCTTTTTTTAGATAAAGATCAATAAATATGGAGACATTTCAGCAGTTTCAGGCTGCCTAGGAAAAAGGATTCTTGGAGGTTCTGTATTCCAAGTGACTTGAGTCAAATTTAGATAAGCTTGAGGAAGCTTTTGTAAAATGAAAAATCAGAATCTGATCTAGAATTACATTTATTGTATAGTAACTAAATATCAAAACACTTGCTCCACCACCATAGCTATTCATCTGTCACCTTCTCCCACCTACCTAACCTGGACTCATCCATACCCAAACACCCATTCTGGGCTCAGCTGGTTCAGCTTTAAGTTCCAGACTGTTTCTAGTAACTCCCTACCCCCACAACATCAAAACCACCATGCAGTTTTTCACATGTGGGTCTGCCTTTGAACTCCCCATCTCCCTCTGCTTTCAAATGCTAACCATTAATAAATATTATAAAATTCTAATAAAAATACAAGTATTTTAACTCCATGCGTTGTAAACACTGTCACTTCCCAACACTGTCATACACGTGCCAATAATTGTTCTCACTACCACACAACATTGGTATCATGTTTGCAAATCAACTTAAACAAAATAAAATCCAACCCATCCTCCCCAGTCAAGTTTATTTCTGCATACAAGCACCCTACCATCAATGCAAGCAATGAAAGACCTTCACAAGCTTCCATGCTAAAACAGAAAGTGCTGCAGAGCACAGTAAGGCAGGCGCTGACTCTGCAAAACTCATTTACATCCGACTTTGTTACGCCTCATCCAGGTCTAATAATAGTAGCAGCTCCTCAATCATAATATAGTAAGGATATATTACATTAACATGCTTACAATCAAGGCCATTCAGGCACCTGGATTTTTAAAAAATAAGCTTTTTTATTTTGTTTTACTAGTAGAGGTCAAACCAGCAAAATTAAACAACTGCCTGTAAAAATTATCCTGAAGTCCCAAATAATTTAACAAAAAACCAAACTAGGCAACAGTTTATGTATACATGGCTTGATTAGTGAAAAAGGTCTATATTTTCCACACTTAAACCCCAAACTAAAATAATCTTTAAAGAAATTTTAACTTGCCATTAATATCTAGTTCCTAAAGTAAATTCTTCAAGCCTGAAGTTTTTTTCCTTTTACAGAGGACCAAGGAAGAGATGGCCATATTTGGACCTAATATGTAAACCCTCAATTAACTCCCAAATACCTGTTATGACTGTGAATATATCAAGACCCAAAAACCCAAACCAGCATACGCACATTGCAAATTTATACTAAGAACAGAAAAACAAAGTTTTTCCCAAACTTTCACAAAAATCACATGGAGAACTACAACAGCTTTTTCTGCCTACCTTTACAAAGACATTTTGGTAAGGAGACAACCAGACTGCAGGGAATGCCAAGAGCCCTCCTGCCTGCGCAGCCTGGCAGGACTCCGTTATGAGGCTGGTTCCTACAGACAACCCCATCACCCCTTTGAGCCACTGCTCTGCCACACACTGCTCCTGCATGAACAAGGAAGAGGTTGGGATGCTGAAGGAAAGAGGGAACACAGGGAAGGGCAGCACCCAGTGTACTACCACTGTCTGAAATCTGCCTTAACTCACCCCGGAGTCTCCTACTCTCAAACCATAAATGGCTCGTGGGTTTTAGTTTTCTGTTGCTGCATTTAGTTTTCACATGTGAATACCCTGGATCAGAGCATGTGGCCTGGTAGACCAGGCAGAGATTGAACAGCTAAATCTTCATGCGCACTTTGTTGGAGACAGAGCTCTGCTTCACAACACAGGATTCAGCTTTCCTTAGCTGATAACAAAATGCAAACCTGCTACACAAACAGTTTTGCCCCAGTAAGTATCAGTCTGGAGCCTGGGGGGAAAAACAAACAACAAAAGACCTACTAAAAGATCATGGATGGATTTCATCCCAGGTCAAAACGTCCCTACAAGACTATGACACATTACAGTAACCTTCTGTGTCGGGTTTGCAAAGCACACATGTTCTTTTGGCTAGGAAAACGGCTTTTCAGAAAGTTGAAGAGGACACCACAAATCTAACACATCCCTAGTTCTCATCTTTACATCCCATCTTCTTCATATTCTCCTTTCAATGTGAAAATATGTTTCTGCAGAAGTCCAAGGTAAAAGCCTTGGTATCCAAGAAAAGCCAGGCTTTGTGTGGACAAACAATTACACAGTTGTCAATAACTGGACATTCTGGTCTTATCATGAGGGAAGGGTGTGCAAATTGAGGCAGTGGAAGGTACCAGGATTACATTAGGTAGTCATTACTTCTACGCTGAAATGTTCCTGCATATTATCCCTAGGAGTTGACAGGAGAACAGGAATCCAAGAAGACACACCAAATTCATCCACATACCAACTGATACTGAAAACAAAGTTTGGTGTGGTTTTTTCTGGACACGTCTAACTAAAACTGTACAGTGAGTACATCTAAGCCTACAACAGATTAACAGTCCAGTGAAAAAAGTTCCCTCTTGCTACATGATTTTTCCCCCCGATTTCTCATTTTAATTAACAGAATCTCATTTCAAGTCACTGTCTGAACATTTTGTACTTATTAATATTAATTAATAATTATTAATATTAAAGAAACTAACCACAGAAAGATCAATTGACTGCACTTGAGAGCTCCTTGTCTGCTCAGCTTTTCACAGAATCACAAAATGGGTCAGATTGGAAGGGACCACAGTGGGTCATCTCATCTAACCTCCCTGCTCAAGTATGGTTATCCTACAGCTCAGAATAAAAGAAATACATTTTTCTCCCCTGTGCACACACTTCTCCCAAACTGTTCTTCAGAAGGCTGGCATCTATAAAGAAAGACAAACTTTACCCACAGCATGTCTTCTTGAGCAACAGGAAGTGGTCTTGCAAAGGTGAAGTTGGCCCTTTTCAAGAAAACTTTACATTAAGCTCAACTCAAGTTATTCAGCACACAGAAGGGACAGAAACTCACTCAGCACAGCCTCTTCATGAACAGTGCCCACATGAGACTGAGATCACCCAGGAAAATGCAGCATTTTAAGTTCTCTGTATAGAATGATGTCATAATTTCTCACTGGAAACTAAGATACAGTAACACTTTGGGCCAAACATCCAGCTGGATAGGCCAAGAGCAGTTTACTAACACTCTTGGAAGGTTACAAGCACTGCAAAAGTGCCCTCAGTATCTGATGCCAACAAATACACAAACAAATCTTCAGAGTTGAGCTCTCCCCACACTCAACACAACAGGTTCATCCTGAAATATTAGTCACTGTCTCAGCGTCACAGCCTGGTAAAGTCTTCTGGTTACATTACTCTTGGCTCAAGGATCATAACATAGCAAGAAATGCTTTCTGGTTTTGAGTAACACCTACTAAAAGCTCTTTTCCATGCCTGGAGTCCTTAAGACTCTAGGGACAGGCTAGACAAGACAGGGACAGACTAGGAGGACAGATTCTGTTGGGTTTTTTTCCTGTGAGAGATGAAGTTATTACTTAGGCTACCTAAGGAGAAACATTATGCTTAGTAATACAGGTTCTTTTTCTCCATTAATTTTAAAAGGAGTTGAACAAAAGGAAAAGAATCCCTCCAGAATCACTTCCGCTGCATTCCTCTGCTGGCAGAAGCAACACTCACTTAACATGGGTTGAGAACCAGCAGGAAGTTGTGCTTTGGTGTTGCAGGCTTAATTATATGCAGCTATTAATTAAACTTCAACTCTGAAACAATTTAAATTGTCCACTGACTGGGGGAGGAGGGGCTGAAGAAAAAAGTGAAAAGCTTTGTAACATGTGCTATGGTACAACACAGGGACTGGAGACAGAAAGAAGTTCAACATACTGATCTCGTGAGGTTGTCACAGCAACCATAATGCAGCTTCATGAATATGCATTACGCTAAAATCTCAGGGTTTTTTTTTTCCCCCAAAAGAGACTACCGTGTCATTCAGCTCACAACATGATGCTGCCTGGGAGACAAATCGGGGTTGCACAATAAAAGTGACTTGTCTTCAAAACCTTCAGCTCAGCTGCTGCAAACAGAAGGGGTTAGGGGAAGAGGGAAGACAAAGGTGGCATGGAGCTGTAAGGATCTCTTCTGTGTCTGCCTCAGACAGAAGGCACTTCAGAAGTATTTGGCAAATATTTCAAGACAGGCACTCCCAAAATGAGCTGCTCAGTCCCTGCAAAGTTGCAGACCTGTGCAAAGCATCAACTTTAATCCCTCAAGCACCTGGGGACCAGCCCTTCAAGTCAGGCAGAGGCACCAGTGATTCTCCACCGAAGTATGGAGAAAGGGGAGCTGCTGCTCAGTGCCCAAGTCAGCTGAAACTGGGGGCCTTGGCCTGACAGCCACTGGAAAATTGTGGGTGAAGGGGCTCACAAAAAAAATCCTAAACCACATTCATGTACCTATCTAGGTCACACATCAATGTGTCAAGAAACAACGGGCAGTAAGTGTTTCCACTGAATAGCTGTGGGAGTCGTACTTCCTACTTAACTCCACACTTAAGGTAACACACAGACACCCCGCACACCTCTGTCTCTCATCTGTCTGTCATCGTGAAACATAAAATTAGCAAGCTTTGTTACATTAATTCATCTCTAAATTGGAAATTTTAACTCCCAAAACAGGAAGATAAAGTTAATTTTTCCTCAAGACACCTGTGTGGGAGAAAATAAAAGTGAACCATTGCTTATGTCATCAGAGGAGCCATACCAGAAACCCTGCATGAAAAACACTTTGCCTGCAGAGGAGGGAGGAGTCACTAGATCAAGCCACGCTAGATATCCTGTGAAAGCAGTAGCATGCCATTACAGAAATAAAAGCCTATCACAGTGGAGGTGAGCCTCTCCCTTCCTGGTCACCCACTGGGTCCTCCTTTTTCTGCCCTCATGCCCCCTGCTGTGTACCCATCCCGACCCCAGAGGAGCCCAGCCAAGCCTGAAGCCCACTTGATCACAGACTGACACCAAAGGGAGCAACCCCATTCATTTCTGCCACAGCCTTTATGTCACTTGACCACTCATGCAGTTTATCAGCTCACTGCTGATGCAACTAATTTTTGTGTTTGTTTTCTGGCAAGGTCAGTCTAATCAGAGCAGACAACGATGCAGTCTCACTTGGGGTGGCACAAGCTATTAGAGTTGTCGTGACTCCGACACAAAAAATGTTTGTTGTGGTGGGAAAGGAAGAAAGCATCCTTTTACAGCAGCCACCTGCACTTAAATGAGGTTAAATGACTGCAAAGCCTCACCCTAAAGACATTGTTTATAAAGCTGCCATAAAGCAAATTCAGAAATTGGACATCAGAGCTTCAGTCCCTACTCTGAAGGACAGGGGAAGAGTTTGTCACAGCTTGGCATTGACAAAAAGGTTTTTTTCTGTTTCCTTGCTCCAAATTTTGTCTACTAGTCAGGTAGAGTTTCAAGTGAAGACAGAAAGATGAACATCACCAGCTCAGCAAGAGCCTCTGCATACAAGGCTCAGGCAGCTCAGGTGTGGATAAGCTTCAAACAGGTAAAAAGGTGGGGCACAGAGGAGTGCTGCCTTAAGCAAGCACCACAATTCTGACTATAAAAACGGAGACAAAAGGGTGACAGTGGGAGAGAAGGATGGGACACAACTAACACAGGGTAAGATGATCTCAGAGGTCTTTTCCAACCTAGTTGATTCTGTGATGATTAGGCCAGCACTGCATTTATCTCCCCTTCCACTGTTCAAATGGAAAATGTAGGAAGCCTAACTTGATACAGCATTTGATATAAAACTGGCCTTTTACTTTAAAACAACCATTTAAAGACAGAAGAACATATACCAACATGTAACATCTTATTCAGACTAACAAGTGTATTACAGAAGGTAATCACTAACTCTAGAAAGTGTGAGCCCTGCCAGTCATGAAGAGTTTTAATTGTATTCCATCAAATAAAAAAAGTGCAAGTTACTGAGACCTGTTTGATGCTGAGTTTTGCATAACCTCAACTGCATGTTCATAATCTTCAAATGGTAACTACAGATAAATCAGAGAATGGAGGTATGGCTAAGAAAAAGACTTCTGGAAGTGAGCCATAATCCAAGCTTAGAAAAAGGCACTTTGACAACAACCTTCCAAGAATGGCCTAGACTGAACAGGTATTTCTTTGAAAGGACTCTCAAAAGCAGACAAGTACTCATCTGCTCAGGGTGTCTGATCGTAGCTCACTCAGCAACCTTTGAAAACAGAACAAAGGTATATAGCATTGCTGAGTTTAGAATGCTGTGCATTCTTTTTTGTTTGTTGTGTTTATAAACAGAGGTACCCATTTGAAGCAGGGCACAGGTCACAACTAATGACGGCACTCTGACTAATCTCTGTTTTGGGTGTACCTCCTCTGAACACAGCTGAAAGCACACAACCTGGTACTGAAGAGAAGCCTATCCCAGCCCTCACCAATCCCTGCACCTCACATAGGCAGTTTGCACATTTGAGTGACCCTGCCCATGACCCACAGTGCCAAGCTCCCTGTGCAATATGGTTTCACTTATGGAAAGACCATGAGAAGGAATTACTCAAGCTATCTGGCAAAGACCACAGACTTAAAACTGCTGTGTTTGTTACATGTGCAATGATAAAATGAACTCATGTACCTTTTTGTTCACTAAGTAACCACAGGGCAAGGCTCATACTCCTCAAATCCTTCAGCTATCAGGGCACCTCACTGAGAACAAGACTAACAACCAGAGAACAGCAAGATCTGCTTTTAGGTCTATTTTTAAGGGCTTTCCTCAGCTTAGGGAGACCATTTAGCAGAAGCCAGCATTAGAATTTCCTGAGTATCCAGTTAACATGAATCCATCCATATGCAAGTTTTCAGCAGAAGATTCCCAGGATGCAGCGATTTTATGTATGACACTTTGTAACTCACATCTGCAAGTTTTAACTGCTGATCTGAGAATTCATTAAGCCTCTGAAATACCTATATTGCAAAAAAATTGTTTCAGATATACTGACTAAAAAAGTCAGACACAGGTGAGGGAAGGAACTGGAGTATTTCACCAAACACTACTAGCTCTCCAATTGCCATGCAGTCATAAAAATAATTCTAATGAATTAAAATGTTTTAACTTCTTCCCTAGTTGGTAAGTTCAACATTGCAGTTCCAGGAAGAACTACAAAGATACAGCTAGCACATGCCAATTACAACCACAATTATAATTCAGAAATTTTCATTTCCTTCCTATATACTGGCCTTGAGCTTATAAATAATGTGTATAATCCCAAAATCACATACATTTCAATGCAAGAAGCAGAGCTGCTGCTCATTCTGTTCCTTCTCCTTTTTGTCCCACAAAAATCTGAAAATGCATTTGAAGTTGGTGCTCAGGCACAGAAGAGAGGGCAGGGGAAAAAAACATTCTGTGGATTATGCAAGTTTGCAGTGTTCTACTACTCACCATGTCAACTTCTAAATGAGGGGGTATGAAATATTGTGCAAAAACTTCCATAAAAAATGTGCAAAAGGACACTGCACTATACACAAAGAAGGGCTCTATATGAGTAAGTTAAACGAAGGAATAACAGAGAAACAGCAAGTTCCATACAGTAAGTCTGGCTTCAGGCATCAGCTTCATTTCTGGCACTGTCTGTACCACAGAGCTGCTTTTAAGAGCCGTGCAAACTATTCCTTGAAATCTTATCACAGAGTAAAAAACTCAAGGTCAAGTTCCCACCAGACTGACAAACACGAACAGCAGCTCTGCAGCAAAGCAGAACTCTGGAAAAGCCTCCTTCATCCCACCCACAGCTTGTCATAAAACAAGCGAGATATTTTACTCCTCATAGAAGAGTTTGGAAATAGCAGAAGTTGTGTGACACAGGCAAGCAACAAACTTGGCCTTTAAGTGTCACAGACCCCTCCTCCATTTCTTGAGAGTGCAACCTTCTGCATAAGTTTGACTGTACTGTTGGTACATTTGCTATAAAAAGAACTAAATCACTGCACCCGAAAGACAGTTTTGATATCTGAACTGATATTGCATGTTTGAATAATTAACACAGTGAAATGGCAGGCTCTGGCTTGAAAGCCCCTGCTGTTCAAGGCAATCTGCCTTACAGGAGCAAACTTCTGTGTTCTCATATTTCAAACTGCACCATTCCCACAGTGGGCAGAATGTTTGCTCTTTGTCCCCATGCTTACAACAGTAGTAATTCTAAATTTGAAAAGAAGAAAAACAAACAAACACGAATCTCAAGCTAGTATAGCCACACCAGGCAGCAGAGGGTGAGAAACTGAAGGAGCCCTCAGGAATATAATCACAAACCTGCAAGTTAACTCCTTTGTTCAGTAAAGTGCTCGGGTATGCTGCCGTAGCTGCCAATCTTTCCTTTCACATGTTGATTTTAACATGCTTTGGACAGCACACTAAGTGGAAATCTTTGCTATTAAATCTGATTCTTCCAAGAAGCACGTGTAGTGTGGACATCTCCTCCATACTCTTTCCCAATAACCTCTGTACCTAGCATTGATTGTTGTAAAAGAGCAAATTTTGGTGTTACAGCTCACTGTTTTAAGTAGAGGACTGAAGACAGTCGCCAGTTCAGCCCAAGAAAAAAGGCTGCCACACATGCTTTGCAGTAGTTACAGTTAAAATAGGCAACTGGTGGAGAAGTATGAAGGGGAGGCTGAACATCCCCCTCACCCCAGCAGCAGATACAGATGGGGACAACCGCATGTCAGGAAGTCAAATAACCTCAGAAAGAATAATGGAGTTTGTTAGTGAGACACTTCTAGGGAAATACATGGGAGGGAAATGAAAAAAGACATTACTCTAGTTAAGTTTTCCATGCATTCTTGTGTTTTCTCCCACATTTTCCCAGTTGATAAAATCGATTTTATTTTGCAAATAAAACCAAAAAAACTCATCACTCAAGACACTCAACACTGCTGCAAATGAGCTCTGGTCAGCAATCGTAACCCACTCACCATCACACACAGGGCAGCTCAGCACTCCACCTTCAGCAGCTCAGTACACATGGCTGCATGGATGGCTGATGGAGGAATGGAAAGAAACATGGAGATTTGCATCCATCTTCTATGAGGAATTTTAAGGCTTCCTAAACAGAGTCGAGAAAAACTAAAGAAAAAATTCCCTAATTTTAAGAAAACACAGAAATTACACATTACATAAATCTGTAAGGAAGACACAGAAGCCTCTTCCTAACAAGCAAACCAGCCAGCTGAGGCTATTACCATAAGCTTGCCCAGTTCTTACTAATTTGGTCATATTTGTAAAAAATTAGCATTTTAATAGTGCTTGTTACATCCTATTGCCTCATAACTGCAGATGACAAAAAGTTATACAGAGGAGTTAACTACATTTCTGAAGCTGCTTGAAACAACAGGAACAAGATTACCTTAGAGCAAGTCTTTAAATAAAGTAGGGCATATTATCAAACCCTGCTTCCCTCCTCTGACAAGGGAAAGCCTGCTGTTGGCATCATCACCAAAGACATGTCTTAAGTCGCATTTCTCCCAAGAGAAGTCAACCCCTCTCTTGACAGAGTCATATTAGTAAGGTTTCCACCGTGTTTCAACCTCAAATGCACTGGACACATGGACAAGATAAAAAATACCTCTGCCAGTTTGGCTTTTTTGACCCCAAAATGGGGCTACCTATGAATTCAATGGTGTTTGCACTTTGTGGATCTGCTCTTTGCTTTACTAACCAAGCCTGTACAGGCACTCTGATTTACCACGCTTTTGGCATGTTCCAGTAATCAAAAAAAAAAAAAAAAAGTATTTTCTTGTCTCAAAATGTTGCAAACACACCACTAAGCCTGTCAGGCTGCTAAGACGATCCATACTCAATGACAGCAAATAGCAACCTGGCACGTGGCTGAGCCTTCAGAGTCAAAATAGATTTAAATTAACACAAAGATAGCAGGAGAGAGTTTAGTAACAATGTGAAGAAACCAAGGGAGAAGAAATAAGATTGTATCAGGCATCGTTTCAATCAGACCAAACAACTTAAAAGCCAGCTATAGGATGGCATTTACTTCTGCCTCTAAGGCTGGGATTAGGGCCAGAACTACACTACTTCAGCTGACTTATTTATGCCATGCTGGCACTTCAGTTGGCAAAGATAAAGGTCCAAAGGCCAAAGTACTTTAGGACAGAGAGCCGTGTACACACACTGTGTCTTTCCAAGCATTTACAGCTGGGATGGGGAAGGAAGGAAGGCGCAGGGAGCCTTAGTCCTTGAACACACTCACCTGCCACCATAAAAATATCACTTCAGCTGCACCCATTTCAAAGTTCCCTACATTCACAAAGGAGATTTCTGGAGAGATCGCATCTTCCGTCATCCAACCACTCCTAAGAGTGTGCTCTTCCAAGTCAAAGCCAGAGAAAAGCCAGTAGTGCCTCACAGAAAAACTGAGAGGCCATGTCACCAGCTGAAGCCCAGGGACCACCCACAGACCTCCAAAAGACCTCACGAAAACTCCCTGAAAAATCTGGGGGAAGGAGTTACATGAAGGCAGAGAACAACATTTTTGGTGCTTCTGCCAGTTTCTTAACTAGGATTTTTTCCAGCTCTAACTTATTCTCAATTACTTCAATAATGTTCACATATTTAAATCTCGGAATTTTAAAACCTAAATCACAGATTTCACTTTTCAAGAAAGATCCTAAAAGTTTAGTTACCAGTCAGGCTCAAATTCTGGTTTCAGGATATCAAGCCTTTTGTTTACACTACAGAAATGCTTTAACAGATACAGTCTCTTATAATCACTGAAATTTGGAATTCCAAGACCTTCTGCATTAATGTCAGAAGCATGCTGAACACTGTAAAACATGATGGAACTACCAGCTAGCACTGAACTCCCACTAACCTCCAATTTGTCTACATAATTGGCACAGAAGTTAAAACAAAAGAGAAAAAAAATATACCATATTATTCTGGAATATTTTAGAGATTTCAAGAGCAAAAAGTGCCCAAAAGCAAACTACATAGCAACAAATTCAGTGAAGGGAAATAAAACAAAAATAAAGGATGACATCTTTGGATTTCTTTGTTGTAGGTATCTGGAGTCTTCATCCAGCTGCAGATCTAAGCAGGCTGACTAAACTTGAGCAAGGACTTGGATGGCTGTAAATGGGAGTCTGTCCTATGTCAGACTTAAGTCAGAGAAGTTGACAGGAAAAAGGGACAGGCTGTCTTTTGGGTGACAAGAAAAGTTATAAGTACACAATGAAGGGATAGTTCCCCTCCTACCCATACTCCTGTTAAACCCTTCTATTTATTAGACAATATAAAAGCTTCAGAAACTAAACAGCAGTTAGTCAAGGACTGTTATGGCTTTTAATTGCTGCACTCAACCTTCATGTCCCACAGCATACCAAGGATATCATGCTTTTCAACAGATGTACTGCAACAAGCAGAATAAAAATCACACCCCACTAAAACCTCTCCTTCCGAAGAGGCAGCCACATAATCCAGAGACATGGAAACAAGTTTTTCTGAATTAGGAGACTATTTTCCAGCAAGTGAGAAGGTTTCTGAGTGCCCAGGAATCAAAACAGACCGTGGGATCAGAAAGCTGAGTCTGATTTGTTTATAACCAACGGTAAGAACTTTGACCAAGAGCTCATGCATGTCCAGAAAAAAAGTCTTAGGATTTGGTATATACAACAAGGCTACAGAAAAGGTGATACCTCTTCATACTGGTGTTCTTACATGAGGGTGCATACTGCACAATATCCACATTGCTAGGTATGACTGCACTTTGCAAAAGAACTTCTACTTCAGGAGTTCAATCTAATAGTTAGTCCTCATTTAAAAAAGAAAAAGAAGTTATATGAAATTATTATCAACTTCTAAGAAAATCCACATGCCTGTAGTTCATCTACATCAAGACCTCATGTCTGGTGCTTCCTCCGCGGTTCAGAAACATCAGTGATGTATCTGTTTCCCAACACAGTTTCTCATCTCCAGTTTCAGATAATGAGTAATCTGAGGTCAGGCAGTCATCTTCAAGGTCTAACCACTTCTTACTGCTTCCTGTAAGTATATATGTCTTCAACTGACTTTTCTTCTGACTTTTACAAGAATGCAGCATTAACTTCATAACAATTAGATCACTGAATTAAAAAAAGCTCTAGAAAACAGTCTGTGTAACTACCAACACTTGGTTCTCCTAGAGCCTTAGAAAAGAGACGAAGTAAAAAAAGCAAATCTCTGCCTTTAAAGCAAAATGACACTCTCTTTTGTGCCAGTCCATGTAGTGTTTTCAAAACTCATCTAACACACTGTTCAACAGTTAAATACACATAAGACATTTTTTGTTAGATGAGTGAGGTCTGATGAACTTTCATATTAGTTCTCAGATATTATGACAAAATTTAAGCCAAATGAGAAGAAAAGTCTTCTTCAGAATAGAATAAACAGATGTAATTTGCTTCAGAAAATAAGGAATACAAACTGAATGGAAAGATTTTCCATGATTTAACATAGACAATAAATTGCCACCACCAGCAGACAAATGAGTCACAGGAAACAGCTTAATACTTCAAGTTCATGGCTTAAGAAAAAAAAAAAAAAGCAATTTCAAAGTATTAATAACAAAACACAAAATGAATTTTGAATACATCCAATAGTCTCAAACCAGGATAGCCATATGCATCCATGTGAAATCTGAAGCAGACACTAGACACAGCCAGGCTTGCATTCCACCAGGAAAACTGGACTGAAAAAGCCAGTCATTGTTTTTTATTCAAAAAGCATATAATGCCCCTGCTCCACTTTAACAGAGGACTGTGAGGGCCAGAGAGCTTCACCAGGCAAAAATCAAACTGCTAAGCAAAGTGAGCTCCACATTTGTCCTGTAAAATATTCCAAGAAATGGTATTTGTGCTTCATTTGTTCTCAATGTGTTGTCATAGAGGGGTAAGTGATCTAGCATTAGAGGAAATCTTTGTTGGCAGAGCCCTCAAGCTGCAGAATGGTTGCTACTGGAAGAAATAGGAAATAAGAAGTATCTTTACAAAAAGTGTATTTGCTGTAAAAAGTATTTCCTAATAGAGTTTTCTGGGGAAGTCAGAACTATCCCACTTTTGGATGGTTATTCTCGTAACTGAAAGTAAAATGAAGAGTTGTTGAATGTAGTCCCATAAGCAACTCCACTGGGAAGTGAATGCAAAGCCTTTCAAAACAGGCTGAGACTCTTTCATAAGCATCAAGAGCTTTTGTATTCAGAACATTTCTGTCAAACAGAACAGGGCTAGCTCCAGATCATCTGGAACAGACCACAGTCCTCATTTCTGCAGTGTTTCCAAACCCTTGACGCTAGTTTTAATTACTGAAAGTTTCCAGGAAGCTCTTACATCTGAAGAAAATCTCGCAAACACAGCACGCTGTCACAGCTGGTAGTTCTCTTAAAAGATCAACATGTCCAGCCACACTCTTCATGACCTGTTGGGAAGGACATTCCTTGCTGCACAATCTCAGGTGACCCCACGGAGATGCTGAGACCACGCAGGTTTTTGCACAAAACCAAACTACATTACATTTTCATACAAAAAGTGATCTTGGACACTTGAAGGTACTTCTTAGATTGCTTTATGGACTTTAAAAGGAGTGTGAAGATACTCGATAAAAGCACTGCAAAAGCAAAGTAGAATAAAGTTAATCTAACTGGAGTAACATCCACAAGCGGTTTAGTGCTTTGAAAAGTCAGACTACATAAAGAATATATTTATTCTCATTGCATGTTTTTCTACTCCTTCCAGTGACATGATCCTTGCAGGGAGATGCAAAACTTAGTAATCTATGGAGCTGGTTTTTACTATTGATGATTGCAGTCCAAAAGTCACCCTAATATTAGTTCCAGGAGAATGCTTTGGACGTTTTGCTGCTCTCAGGTTCCACACTTCACAGTTATCTTTGCTCCAAACAAACAGGATGGCAGCTGCTGGGGATCAAACCGCTCAGCTACACCACAGCAAGAAGCAGCAGCCAGGATCTTCAAGAATTATATATGCAGACAACTCCTTCAGCATTACTCCTTGTCTCACAAAGGACAAGGTGAACAAGAGGAAAGACAAAGTAAGTCCCTAACACAAAAATGAGTTCAGAGACAGGATCGTGGATCACAGATCATCTTGCAGCTTCATTTGAATCGAATAGCCAAAGTCACTTTCATTGAGGGCCCTATAACTAGAAGAAGCTTCACAGAGAATTTAATCTTTGGGTGTTTAACATTATTATTTTTTTCCTGTTGCAATGTGGTACCTTGTTGCAATAGTTGTGTATCTTACAAGATGCTCAGAGCCCAGGCTGCTGTTCCCTTCACTCACAGAATGGGATTATAGATAATTTCAGACTGGTCTCTTCTCTACTGCTCAGACCTCCAAGGCTCGAACTGGACATGCCACTCTCTCCAGACAACCCACTAAGCATAAACTCACTCAGTTTCTGGCAACGTGTTATTCCTGGAACAAAACCTGATAACGGTAGTGATCCCAAATCTACTACTGGTAGTGGTCCCACTACTACAAAAGTGTCTAGGGAAGCAGCTTGTACCCAAAGCACACAACTACACAGCTCCCTGGGCTCTGACCTGGAGCAAATTACAGTGAACTACAGGGTTTAGACACCCTCATCAGTCCTAACATAACTAGGAGGGGCCCTGGAGCTGTACAGCTGCAGATACCACCTGACTTTATAAAAGCAAGGTGGAAAAAACTATATCCTCATCAGTCCTATAAGGCAGCAGCATGGACTATGCATGGCCTTCAAACCACTTTCTATGGCTGTAACACTGCTTAAAAACTGCTGATGGTTAAAAATCCACACACCTCTCTGCAGCCCTGCTACTTCCCCAGGAATTACAACATGCTGTTAACCTTCAGAAGTGCAGCAAGTTATTTTAGGGCACAGTTACTGTGCACACCTGGGAATGCAGCGAAGAGATCCAGAGAGAAGCAAAGAAAAACATGCAAATCATTTCCCAAATGTAGAAGGAATGTGGTGCCTCAAGTAGTAAAATACATGGTGAGAGGCTGGAGGACTTTTTTCTGAAGGTACCTCTAGAGCTAAAATTCCCTTAAGGAGTCCTTTTTTTCCATACACATTTCTAACTTGAAGAAGCCACTCTTCAAAATGTAAGCTAATGATAAACTTCAAGTTATGAATTAAACCCTGCTTTGAGCGTCTAAGGATGCTAGTGTATCCTACATTAAAAAAACCTGGTACTAATTTTCAGTCTCTGAGAATTGTTT
This sequence comes from Formicarius rufipectus, assembly GCA_013399695.1. Taxonomy (NCBI): domain Eukaryota; kingdom Metazoa; phylum Chordata; class Aves; order Passeriformes; family Formicariidae; genus Formicarius; species Formicarius rufipectus. The sequence goes on from VXAU01002242.1 coordinate 526,721, forward strand.
GGTTTCCAAACCACTGAATTTGATGTGTTCTGCATGTTCATAACCGTAACCTGGTAATTGAAATGAATACTGAAGGAACAAGTGGCTTTTACAACATGGTAAAATGCCAAGCATTAGTTATGCCACGTACTAATACAAACTGCTGATAGGCCTGTCAAAAGGTCTGATAAGACAGTTTTAGCAGTTGGAAACTAATTGAACTCAGTCACTAATTGCACACATTAGACCAGCATGAAGTCCATGGTTTTGTTCTTTCTAATTAAGGTAAGTACAGACCTCTCATGTTGTGCAGTTACTTTAGCGGGGGTACTGTGAACATTTGAAAGGTGTCTATTAACAACTGGTTTTGGACATACATAAGGCAAGAAACTGCCAAGTGCTTTTTCCACAGAATTTTGCCATATCTTTTAAGAATCTTCAAAACACATATTAACAAACTACACATACCTACACACACGGGGGGGACACTCAAGCATCAAGAAATGAGAGCGTCCTCTGTCACAGAGTCTGATGAAAAACCCAAGGATAAAATTACATTTTTTGCTTTTTGCCCTTTTCTTGTTCTCCTCTCTCCCTCCTGTCCAGGACCAGTGTTAGCAGCGTTACAGTAACAGCTTTATTCTGCACCTGAAAGAGTTGACCTAAAAATAAAAACCCTGTGTTGCTCTAAAAATAAAAACCCTGTTTACAAATTCCGTATGCACTACAGAATTACCCACAGAAGCAGACAAAACAGATGTGGTAAAATAAGGAAGCATCCAAACGTCACTTGGTTTAGTCTGCAGACAGATGCTCACCTCCAGGCATGTCACAAGGGAAACACAGCAATGCACAAAGTGCCCACGGAGCAGGTACGTCAGTCCCAACAGAGCGCAAGGGAAGCCTCTGGAGAACCAAGCAAGGATGAGCCCTCACAAAGCTAAGCAAGCATTCACTGTGAGCTGCAATAAGCTCTGTTTCAGACAGCAGTCTGTATCAACACACCGCAAAAACACATGTCCCCATGTGACTCAGCATCCAATGATTATGCTTATTAGGAATGTGTAGCCAGCAAACCTTGTCATAAATCCCTTAATCACAGGTCAAAAGAGTTGTCAAAGCCTGCACTGATGGGATCAGGAAAACACTGAAGTGTTTGGGGCTTTTAAACAAGGAACATCAACTCCTGCAGAAGGGCAAAATACTCAGACAAGCTGCATCAGGGATTCACAGCACCAAAGTGACGTCTTGGACCTGCATTCTAAAAAAACATCTACAGAATCTACTTTAGAAGCTTCTTATTTTTAAAGCATACCGGGAAACATGAGGCCATAGCTGAAGTAATGTGCCCAGTTCTGGGACTCCCAGTACAAGAGATACATGAATACACTGGAGGCAGTCTAGCAAAGGGATCAGAGCAACAGTCCCACGAGGAGAGGCTGAGGGAGCTGGAACTGTCCAGTCCAGAAAAGAGAAGGCTCAAGGGGAGGATCTTATAAATGTATATAAACACCTGAAGGGAGGGTGCAGAAAGGACAGAGCTGGACTCCCCAGAGGCAACAGGCACAAACTCAAACACAAAAAGTTCCCTCTGAACATGAGGAAACACTTTTTCACTGTGGGGGTGACTGAGCCCTGGCACAGGCTGCCCAGGGAGGATATAGAGTCTCCATCCTTGGAGATGCTCAAAAACCATCTGGACTCGTCCCTGGGCAACCTGCCTTTAGGTGACCCTGCTTGAGCTGGAGGTTGGACCAAGTACCTCCACAGGTCCCTTCCAACCTCAACCATTCTGTGATTCTACGAAATAAAAAGATTAGTTCTCTTCAGTTAAAAGAATGCATCAAACTTTCTGTAATGGATGTCGAGAACAGATCAAGTGTTCTTCATGGACCTTCACAAAAAACTTTCTGCATTAACCTGGGATTTGTAGGAAGCTGCAACTAAATGGAATTTCTGTCTCTGTTTAGATGCAGATGTAGCTTTTAAACTCAGACAATTTTAAATATTCTCAAGATTCAGAAAATACTATCGGTGATTTTTTTTTCTCATTAACCCAAGCAAATATTAAACATATATGGAGATGCAAGAAGCAAAGAAAAAGGAGTTTTCAAATGCAACTGAACAAGTTTGGAATCTTTAACCTTCCATTACTCTCAGATGCAAAAAACCTGCATTTTCAATCATTCAAGCGCCTCTGAAAATCTGATCTTATAAGCCATAGAATTAAGTTTCCTGCTAACAGTGCACTAGGAAAAAGGACTGGGTGGTAAAGAGAGAAAAGTCCCAGACAAAAATACAGTATTTCTGGTTTGCATCTGATAACTGCTCTTTCAGCCTAGTCAAGGCAAGAAGATTTACTGTGCAAACAAAACCGTACTATTAAGGTGAAGAAACAACATCCAGAACTTACTCTCTGTGAAGACTGCAGAGCCTGTTAATATTTATGAAGTCTGAAGTAGCTTCAAAGATTCTTCATTTTCTTGTCATAATGAAAAGCAGCACTAACTCATTAAATTTTAAGGTAAGTTCACCACTTAACTGTTTCAGTAAATCCTGAGCTCCAAGGAAGAGGCCTACCTTCCTTGTTTTGTATGTGTGTCCCACCACAATGACAATGACCAAAAGATGCAAAGAGAAAACCCGCATTTGTTCAGAAACTTGAAAGATCAAAACACTTAAAACTGCAAAGCACCCAACACTATGGCCAAACCACTACATTTGATGTAAATAATTCCATGCACAGATTACTTCATGGATTAACCTGTCAGGTTAAGGGCCACGGACAAAGAGAGAATCTGTTTTGAAAGACCCTGATTAAGCACTTACCGTCAAAAGCTTTCCCTCTGATCAAACTCTGTGTCATAAAAATAACCCATTAGAGAAAGTGATCTCTCCTCCTAGCATGGAGCTGCCATGCAGATATTATTGAGCTGAGAAAAATCTATGTAGGAAAAGAAATAAAAACAGTGTTACAGGATGAAGGTAGAAAATTGTGTACTTTATTTGGGCCTGACACGGTCAGTCCTGGACATGAGAACCTCCAATTCGAGATGGCAGAATTCTCTGTACATAATACTGGAGCATTTTGGTAACAGCCAGGGCTTTAGAGAATTCAAAGAGAGAGAGTAACACAGCTAAGCCTAAAAAAGGGAGGAAGAGGCTGTGATCAGCCATTGAATAGCTGCATAGCTTTAACCCAAAAAATTCAGTGAGGTATATCTGGCCCTTGACTCAAGCATTCTTGAACAGAATTTATTATCCAGACCTAGAGAAACCAAAACATCAAGAAATGTGATCTAATACTCCTTAAATAGAAAAAAATACTCACTGTAAAATTGTTAATGGGACCATTAACTATACACAGACTCTTATCTTGAAGAAACCCTACGGGTTTGGTAGCAATGCAGTCAAAATCCAAAACATGACTCTTCAGTGGGCAAAATGAGGTGAAATGGGGTCTTTGTTATTCTTAAAACAGATCTGTCATCGCTTTCAGGGTTAAACAGTTAATGCTTCTCCCTAGCTTTGCAGTCTCTATATCAAGGATTGAATATTCAAGTACCAGAATGATGCTGAAGACACACATGGCATATATGTAGTACCCCACGTATGTACTTCATATGCATCCACAATGTTTCATACCCCAGATGCATACCTGACCACTACCAGCAGCACTAATCAGCTGCCATACACTGCAAAGGTTCCCTTACCAAAATAAAATAAAATAAACCACCTGGGGTTTTTTTCCCCAGCTTTCAAACAATACTGAATCTCTTTGGTGTGCTATATTGCCTCAGCCATTCATTCATAATGAACTTCTGGTCCTACAAGCTTTGAATATCACACACCAGGAAAAGAAGGGGTAGGACCAAGGGACAACTTCTGCATCTGTTACCCGCTGTAAATCACTGGAAATTAAGTTTCCAGCCAGAAAGAGAGCAGGGCTGCCAGTCAGCTCCCTGATTTTGCCTCCTCAGTTGTGATCTCCCTTCTACCAGTCTCTCTGAAACCGAGTTCCACGGAAGAGCAGAGTCAGGACAGGCTTTTCCCAGCTGCTGCCCTTAATTCCTCCCACCCCCACAGGCACTGACGTCAGGTCACCAGGCCACAGTGATGCTCAGCAGGCATCAGGCAGGAGGTCAAAGCTTGAGTGATGCCTTCACCCGGAGCAGAAGCCATACCATGCCAAGGAGTGGCACACGTACATCCAATCAACACCAGGCTACCTCATGCTGCTTGGCAGCCACCCCCCGACCCAGGTCATGCTGAGTAGATCAGGTCTCAATAGTGCCACAGTTAAATGAGAATAAATAAAACAAACCCATCAGTCTAATACTTTAGCTCAGATTAGCCCCACCTGCTACCAGACAAAACCAGCTCCAAAAGCTTACCTGTAGAGCTGGAAGCACGACACGGCTCATTTTCAGTTCACTCTGGCATCTCAGCCCAAAACTGCCTTTATTAGGGCAGAGGGATGAGCCAAAAATTCTTGTGGCCACCACAGGAAAAACAGTGAAACACAACTTGAGCTTTCATGGAATTTGGCACAATTCGGTGCTGTAAACCCACCATTTTTATGTTTTATCCATTTCAGAGCTGGCAGCTTAAATGTCAGTTTCAGGAAAACACAGGTTAGGACTAAACAAAGCCCTCCCTTTTTGAATACCTAGATATGGTACTTGATAACTAAATACGACATTAAAAATAGTTAAACTCACACTTCTGATTTTGACAAATGAAACTGTTTATCACATGTTAAAAGCCAAGGCAGGATACTGTCATATAACACAGAGTACAGGGACCTGGGAGACCGACTTTATTAAATATTTCCTCTCCCCACCCACATCTCAACCACCACTGGAAATGTGATACCCGAGAACTTGTCCATCGTTCATTCCACATTCACACAAGCTTAACAGTACCGCATCTACCCAATCTGAAACTCCGAAGCAAAGAAGCATGATGCAAAAACATGAAAGAAACCTGTCATTTCCCATTTGCCCCATATATGTGTTTAAGCCCAGCAACGACCCACAGAAGCATGCAGGAGGCCCACAAAATACGTGCACACCTATTGACCTGACCGTAAAACAGCCATTTACCACGGCTCTGCCATCCTCTCACAGTCTCCTTGAAAGTAAGCTTTCCAGCAGCCTTCCTCTGCTCCGACTCCTCCAACACTCCCGTGCCTCGTCTGCTCCACACCAAGATGCATCCAGACACTGCACGCTCTGAAGAAGCGGTACATTGCTAGCTGCTATTTAACAGGAACATGTGGCTAGCCCCTAACTCAGCTGGGCTATGCTACCGCTCAGGAAACAAACCTCAGAACAGCACCCGCGTTCCCAGCTCCTACTGCCAAATCGGATGCCACCCAGCTGCGTCCCCGGCCGGGGGCGCCAGGAGGCAGGGGAGGGGACGCCGCAGTTCGCACTGCTTCCCCCTCGCCAAGGGGGGATCGCCGCAGGCTGCTGGAGGAATCACCGCCGAGCCCAGAGCCAGCAGCGGGAGCGGGGACCAGCAGTCACCACACGGTCCCCACGACAGCAGCTGGGGAGCCCAGCGAGGCGGGCTGTGTGTGCACACAGCGACGCGATGTGACCCTTACCGGGTTCACCGCCGCCCCACGCGCTGTGTTTACTACGGCCGGTGGCGGCGGTGCCACCGCCTGTGCCCGCAGCCCAGGGCAGCGGCTCCGTGCCGGAGAGAGGCCGGGAGGAGCGGAGGGCCGCTCGTCCGCCCGGGGAGCGGGGAGAGGGGCAGCCGGACCCTCCCAGCGCCCACGGGGTCGGTCTCCCGCCCCCGCAAAGGTCCAGAGAGCCGAGCCACCGGCCGAGACCTCCGATAGTTCCCCGGCAGCTGCCCGGTCCGCCCCTTCCCCGCCAGCCCCGGGAGAGCCGAACAAAAGGCAAACGAAGGGCCAGCGGACGGCAAACCCCTGCGGAGCGGGTCTCGGTCCGGGGGCGGCGGGAGGCACCGCACCCCGCACACCGCCCTGCCCCGAGCGAGGCGGCGCGTCCCGCTGCCCGGCCCGGGGACCTGCGCCCGGCCGGCGCCGAAAGGAACGGACCGAAAAAAACCCCCAACTATTATTACAATTATCGTTATTAACATTATCATTGTTATCCCCCCCAAGGCGTCCGGCGCGGCACTCACCCTGCTCGGAAATCGGAGCAAACTCTCATTCACGCCGTGCCCAGGCCGCCGGGAGCCAGGCGACGCCCCGAGAGCCGCCGCCTGTCGCTACGCTGAGCGGG
>VXAU01002242.1:533044-557601 GCA_013399695.1 Formicarius rufipectus
GGTACCGGTGCCGCGGTCCGCCCGGCGCGGCAGCGAGCGGTGCCCCGGCCCCGCGCCGCGCCCGGAGCTCGCCTGCGGAGGAGCCCAGACGCCCAGCAGGCAAGACCCTCGCCAGTGCGCCGGGGCACCGCGCCCAGCAGTGTCCGCAGCGAGCTGCCGTGCCGCGATGCGGGGTGCGGGCAGCGCTGCCCCGCCGAGTGCCGACCCTGCGCTTCGCCGTGCGCCGGGCTTGGCGAGTGCACGGGCGCCGTGTCAGCCTGGCCAGTGCTTTGCTGCGAGCGTAGGAACCGCACGGCCGGAGCTCGCTGCGCTCCGCCGGACCGCGGGCTGGAGGAGAAGGCTGTGCCCCAGCCGGGCTCGGCGGTGGCAGCGCCGCCGCCGCAGCGCGGGCCGCTCTGGCTCCCGCGGGCCGGTGGTGCCCACGGTCTGCGCTGGCTGTCGGCAGCCTGGACGCACACACTGGGGAGCTCTGGCCCTCAGGGAGGGATGGGATCGTCCTGTGTACGGACCCCCCTGTGTCAACACTGCGTGCGCTTGTTAATTATTTAGTAATCTTACAGGGCTCTACACCATTGCTCACGCACTGGTTGTTGTGTTTTGTGCTGCTTGTCGTTAACCCTGTTCTCTTTTTCATAGCTTAAGAAATACAGGGAGTATGTGCCATAAGAAACCCTTTTACTTTTCATTCCTCTCACGTCCAGTCTTCTGGGTTGGTGCTGCAGGGGCTGCCTAACGGAGTGGATGCTGTGCAGCATCAGCAATATTATACAATATACAATTTTGTAATAGATTTGTCTGCCTCAGCATGCGCCTCTAGCGCAGTGGAGATGAGCTGTGGTTTGCTGCACAGCATCCTCCAGCGAGACCCTGGAGAGGGTGGCCCTGGCTCCTCTGCTTATCTCCAGCAGGTTTGTCCGTTTGCAGGGTGGTGACTGATGGCACATTTTGTACTCACCAGCATCCTTGTATTTCACGTCATCTCCTGCCCTTTGCATGCTGGCTTTGTAACTCTAATTTTTGAGATCAAGAATTCATGAATCAAAAGATGGGGGAGTGTGGAGGCTGAGTCAGATTATGAAAAGGGAAAACCAATCGAGAGTGTGCAATTGCATATCACATTTACAAACATGGTTTCATTCATTCATCTCCATATGTTGCTCCTATTACTACTAATAAAGCTCTGGTTTCTCAGACTGGAGCTGCCCTGGGAACACTGCTTCTCCTGGGGTATTCACTCTGTAGCCTTCGTGGTATTTGTTACAGTATGTTATTTTCTCAATTATGTTTTCATTGCACTGAACATGTTAATATCAGAAAGAATTCGATATTATGAATGTACTTCCCACACACTCCCTGTTGTTCCTATTATTTGATATGCAAAGGAGTGACAGATTATATATCAGCAGCAATTTATTTCCCTCTATACTGGTAAGATTTTCTAATTATAAGAACAAAAAAAGCTTTTTCCCTGAGCGTGCACCCCTGTTTGCTTCCTCTTTCTTTCCTCGTCTTGCTAATGATAGCCAACTCCATCGTGGTGATTTTGGAGATGCAGGAAATCTAGCTTTGTCTACTGAAAGATTTCTACAGAAGCCTCTAGAGGTAAGGGGAGCCAGAGAGCAAGGTCTGCTTTAAGCATAATGGTGGCTGGGGTTCTTTTCTTCCTTGGCTGGGAGGTGTAACATGGAGTGTACCATAATTAGTTAATATCCAGTGTTGAAAGAGAAAGAGGAATTACTGTATTAGGAAAAAATAAGATTTTTTTTAAGGTGTCTGATATAAGATTTAAGCAGCAGTTTCAATGACCTTTGTGATTTCTATTCGAGACAAAAGGCAGCAACCTTGTACAAAGGTATCGTTTGTCTTCTCCCATGCTCATCCTTTGTTCTCCTTGGGTTTAGCCTGTCACTCCCTTGTTGGGACAGCAGCACCTCTCCCCCATGACTCTCAGAAGTGCTGTACTAGCAGGTGATTTTTTTTTCTACTGCTTATTTCACATCATCTCAGCTGTGCAAAGTCTTTTTTTTTCATCTCATGACCCTCTGGGTCTCTTCTTATTTATGTCTTATTTATGCTTCAGTATTTCTGCCTTGCTAAATGTTGTACTGGTTACTTTACCTTCCCCCTCTCTCCGTTTTTTGTCCACTCATGCCCTTTCTCTCATTTTTGTCCCCTTTGATAGATCTTCTCCTTCTTACACCTTCCCACCCTCCACTCTTGCTGTTTTGTTTTTTTTTTTATACCCTCTCATGCTCTCTCTTTTCTGACATCCCACTTCAGTCCACTGTCTTACTCTTTTCCTCTTGACATTTTCTCTCCAAGCTGTTCCTTTGGTCATTGTCCTTTTCCTCTCTTACCTATATATATATATGTAAAATAATAATGTAATAAGTATGTATAATATATATTGTATATATATTTGTGTATACATATATCTGTACTCCACTCCGTGTCTTCCTTTCTCCAGCTGAAACAAGGAATTTACTCATGGTGATAGTCTGATCCTATTGCATCCCTTTCCCGGTACCTGAAATACTCCTCCTGCCCACCCTCCAACTCATGTATTGGATAAACTGAAGAATTAAGTATGTAGGAAATGTTCCTGAATTCAAAAGTGTACTTAGGAAAGCATCTTGCTCTGGGCTGCACTGTGAACAGAGGAGCTATTGTGCTTCCACTGACAGTACCAAAGGAGGGGACTGTAAGTCCTTTGAACTCAAGGACCTAATGGCATTTTCTTTGCACTTCTCAATTTCAGTTTTTTTGTAATGTAAAGACTATAATTTTAGATAAGGGACACTGCCATATCTTTGAATTATCCCTTGGCTCCTGGACTAACCCCAAACAAGACCTCACAGAATGCTGCATTTTTTTTTCCCCTGCTGTTTTGGTTTATGCATTCATTAAGCCACTTTATGCAGTTACTGGGAAAGAAATGCTTTCTCCTTATCAGTGCTAAGCTATTCCTCTGTAAAGGGTTCTGTGTGGGGTGAGACTGGGATCTCATCTTGTCAGCTTCCCTTTTTTCTGGAGCCAAAGGGAGAGGAGAGCTGTGACTGCAGGATCATATGCATTGGGTGGGAGATGGAAGAATAGATGCATAAACCAAAAATGCTACATTAACCTCATGGGGTAGGCGGTGGAGTTGTTTAATAATTATTCCCTTTGACTTTCACTGACTACAAACACCATCATTGGGGATCAAGGGCAAACATTAGATTTTGCTATTTAAATAACAGAGTCTTAGTTTTTTAAAAGATCATTCAATAATTAAACTATTTTTTTTTGTCATTCAAAAAGCATACTACTAACTGGCTGGAATGAAAACAGCTCTATCCCACGGATTCCACCTCCGCTTTCTGGTGGCTTACCTGACTCATAAAGGGAGTGGGGGGTTTTATATGCCACCTACATCAGCCCAACATTTTCCTTTGTGGTGAGAGTTAATCACCACCCTTGGCATATTATTTCACCGACCCTCTTGAAGTGGAGATTCTTTATCTTTCAAACCAACCTTTAAACTTAGGGTGGTTTTTTTTTCTGAATTAGGTGAAAACACGTAAGTGGTTTATTGCAGTAAGGTTTTCTGTGTTATTTGTTTAAAAATAGTCTGTATGACAGGATCAGGGAATGGAGAGTTTCCATTTGCAGAGAACACATCTGACACGAGATACGCCACCTGGAGAGCTGGGATCCTCAGCTGAAGGTAGAGGACCATCCCTCAGGTAATCATTGCAGGTGGTGTGTTGAGGAGGAAACTGGGGTTTTACCAATGATGATCAAAGATTTAACCAGGCAAAGTTCTGTCAGAAGTGGCAATGCTTATATTAGATGTAATCAGAGAAAATATACATGTTTTTGGGCACATAAAATCTTTCTTTGTAGCCTGTCAGTATAACCTATGGGGAGATAGACCATATGTAATGGACTGATATTTGTCAAGCAGAAAACACTACAAGAAAGAAGACTAGAAGATAGGAATGAGAACAAAACACAGACGTGGCAATAGAATAGGTACAGTGTGTGTAGGAGGCAGTGGAGGAAGGGGTAGGAGGAACAGAAAGTGCACCTTCTGAAAGGCTATTGGGGGTTACAAAGAGGACATGAGTTACCTTTCCTCATGGAAAGTGTGAGGGAGCTTAAGCAGAAAAGTATGTGACTTTTTGCAAAAGAAATTCTTGAAATGATGTAGAGGAAGGGCAGAGAGGAAGGAACTGCTGTGGAGCTTAGCACTTTAGAAGAAAACCTAGTGTGAAGGAGGGCCGGGGAAAGCACTTGGTAAGAGTCTCCTCGTTTCTCTGTCACAAAGGCAGGTAGAATCAAGGAATAGGAAGGAAAGGGGAAAACTGAAAGGACTGAAGTTAACTTCTGGCAAGTGTCAGTGAAGGAAGGATAGGGAAAGGAAGCTGCTGCCATGCTGACAGAAAGGGAGAAGTCATCTTTGGGACCTGGAAATTGACTGAGTAACAAGCAGGGTGCTATAAGACAGGAGATAAGGAGCATTCTGTTAGAAATGAGCTGTCTGACCATACCTAATACAGGTTATTTCCATTCTTGACCTGTTTAAGTGATGCCTAAAATCCTGGAAAATAGGCACTCAGAGAAACATTAATGGAGAAACATAGATAAATACCTTTATTGGGAGTTTCCATGGAGGTGCAGACCACCGCAAGGCCTGGGCAGTCCGCCCCCCCCCCCNATTCCTAACACCACTTAATATGTGAACCAGAAAGCCTACAATTCTAAACCTCTAAAGATCTACAAAATACAAATCAAACCATTAGGCATCATAAGTCTCAAAATGCACTGCATATACAGCAGCTCTGCACTAAAGATAAGGAAGCTGCAGCTGTCTTAATCTTCCTGGTTTCACCATACTCTTTCTCACGTGCCTGAATTAACCCCATGTTATGTCCTCTCCTGCACTGTGGGTCCTCAGCCTAGCTCAAATCATCCCTATTGATTGCATCTGCCTGATAAGTGGGGCACAACTCAAGATGAGGACTTAGCTGTCACCTCCAAAGATGGGCTGCTTGAAGCAGAGGCACTAATGAGCTCTGTGGAGGAAGTGTGCTAGGAGAGGCACCAGCAGGGAGAAAGAAGAGCAAAGAGTGAGTACTTCATCTGAGGAAGAAACAGATTTAGGAGATTATAGGACTATTGCAGTGGGGAAACTAAAGGTGTGGAAGTCTCAGGAGGAGAGTGAGTGTAAGAGGATGAGCCCATGGATGGTTAAAAATAACAGTATGGTGCAGATAATACAGCACTCCACTGGCATTTTAAACCTGCTGCCTTTGAAAACCCTTCTCAGGTTTGAAAAGTGAGTCTTACATTTTAATTGTTCTAATTGATGCTGACCATCCAGGACTGCTGGCATTTTGGGTCCATCATTTTGTCCAGCAATCCCCGTTTTCTGCACTGCTGGTCTGATAGTTGCAACCAGGTCTCCAGCAGATTGCTCTTTGCGCCCATGCCTGATATAAATATTGATGTAGCCCCAATTATTTTTTGATTTCTCTGAAAGGGAGGTGGCTTTGTGACTAGCACACAAAATCCATGTAATAACAATGCTGTCACAAACTAGAGGTGAATGACACCATTCACAAACAATTTGTACGTTGTGAAATTTGGGCCTGAGCTAACCTGACCTGAAAGCTTTTTTTTTTAAATGTCTCTGGACAACAGCCAGCTTTTCAAGCCTGTGGCTGTTCCAAGTGGTGCATTAGTCTCTATATGAATACCACATGTGAGACGGGACCAAGTGGCAGCAAACCTACTGGCGCTTTGAACCTCCTGACACTTGTACTGGGTGTGAGAAAATGAAGGAAGGAACAATAAAGAAAAGAATTAAGAAAAGTAGAAAAGTGAAGGACATCTGTGCATTTTGATAACAATGCTTCAGTAGCACAGCAACACAGAACAGAAAGACATTGTCTGGTTAATGTGGTGCAGTTATTTGCTATGCCAGAGCCATCTCCTAGAAATATCTTTTTTTTAATCAAGTTTTGTCTTTGAACTATGAAAGGTGTGGATTTCTTTATCTTTCTCCTCTCTCTTGCCTTTATCCTCCCACTTCCAAGTAAGGATATAAGTAATGTGTCCTCTTATCTCCAGTGTAAATTTATTCATGAGCATTTTAAAATGGCTTATTATCCGTTCTTGTTCCAGAATTTACTTTTACCTTCAATAACTCTTGTGTCCTTAGTGCTCACCCCTATCTATTTCTGGAGAGAAGTCAGCTTGCCTCTTCAGGGAAGCTTTGCCTGCTGTCCCAGACATGCTTCTTTCCTCTCCTTCCATTTAACAGGCTTTCTGTTTTTCTACAGAAGATGACCTCTAATGCTCAGAGAACTCTCTGCCTGTGGTAATGTGATCTGGTGACAGCAGCAGAAAAAGGTGTCAGCAGTCCTGGATCGTGTTCCCAATCCAGTTATTGGATGATGGGAGATCTGGGGAAGGACATTTATCTTTGTTTCCCTGCAAGCTCCAGTAATAGTCACACATCTCTGTTTTACAGCAAAATTGCTTTTACCATGCCAAATTAATTATTAATACACACATTATAGTATTTTCAGTATCCTGTAGCAATGAAATCAGATGCTATGCCACTTGCTGCCCATTAGCTTGTGGCATGGCATGCAGTGCTTTTAGAGGTACCTGTGTGGTATCCCCACCTCCTGTGTTTATACCCTGTGTTTCCTGGCACCCAGGCTTTATAGCCATGATAAAGCAGCTTTTCCATATTCCTGACTGTTTTGTTTTTTGCATGCTTTCTGCTATTTTTTTCTTTAATAATTTTCGGGACTTGCTGAAGTGTGAGTAATGTACCTGGGAAGTGATGATTGAAGTGAGAGACTCCTTTTGAAGGTGTGTCAATCATGATGGATTACAGCTGCACACATCATGCCCTCATGTGGGGCTTTCTCCCTGTATAGGGGGAGATCTGGTGATATTGCATAGGTCTGTTGAGCATGCATGCCTTAGAGCCATATACATCCTGTGAGGGATTGTTAGAAAGCTTTACTGAGTTTATTTCACCCATGCCTTTGGCAATATGTGGTAGCACCTACATTTTGATGTGTACCTATCACATCACTCAAAAGCCTTAATGACCTTAGTCTGATCTTCAGTCCGATTTGGGCACATAACTTTCCACTTTGGCATGGATTTATATCCAAATGTGTTATTCCCAGTCAATGTGGTTTGGCCACAGTACAGATTTTGAGGTACAATCTCAGTTTTTGTTTCTTATTGCTACATAAATGATCTGTGGCACTGGAAAAGGTTACAGAAACCTACTAAAACTTGTGTATGGGGTGTGTGGGAGGAAGAGGTGCCACAGATGTCTGCATTGGTTCCCACGTAACTCCTACCTTAACCTGGAAGCAGCTCTTGTCTATGGTGGCTTCTCCCTCTCCCACCCACTCTCCCCTTATGGCCTGTAGGTGTTAGGCTGTAGCTTCTCTGGTATTTTTTGCTGAATGATTGAATTAGCACATTTTTAATGGAAGCCTCTTTCAGCACTGATGAAAATAGTCTAGAATTTTGATAGTTCTCCATTACTCCATAAAATGCATTAAAATGGTTTGCTTAAATGCTGTAGCAGTTCTTGAGCCTTATTGACATTGTTAGTTTAGAGACCATGGCTCTGATGCCTAAAATTCCTGAAAAAAGGCTAAGAACAACATTATTGGAGATACAGAAATACCTTTATTTGGAAGCTTCCAGGTGCACACCCATCAGTCCTCATCCACACGCAGCTGGGAGACTGGGTCTGGTCCAGGAATTTTCCAGGAATTTAGGCATCAGCTCCACTATTGAAGGAGTTTTTAGATACAGCAGACTTAGTGAGTTTATGCTCTTCTGCTTTTCCAGAGAAATTGGAATGATGTGGTTAAAGATCAAGTGATTTTAATTTCTGATACAGCTCAGAGCAATTTATTTCAAATCTGCCCTTTTTATTTTAAATAGCATGGACTGAGCAAAGCACCTTTCTTTTGTTAGTATTACAGACCCCAGTCACCTACGATTTGTGTTCTCACACCTGCCTTCAGTAGTCCGTACTTTGCAAACCACCAAGAAGATGCATAGAGCATGTGATGCTTCTGAGTAGCAGAGCTGCTGTGATGTTTTGCTGCTTCTGCCCAGCAGGATTGGTCCAGGCCAGTTGTAGCTCAGCTGCCCATACATGGTTAGCAGGCTCTGACCTCTCCCTGCCTTCAGAGTGACTTGGCTGAGTTAGTCTAATGGGACCTAAACCCTACAGCCAGACACAGAGTTGTGGCAGACAGGTTGATCCCCAGTGGGTCCAGTTGAGTTGAAGTGAGATGTGAAGGGAGCAGCCTTTTGCTTCAGAAAAGGATTTGTGGCAGAAGCAGCGAATCCTTATGACTCTGAAACTTGGGGTTTCAGCTTATGCTGAAGTGCAAGGTTTTGACTTACTGATAAAACCCCAGGAAGGAAGTGAGCCTGGTTGTGTTCTGTGTTGGACTGTGTTAGTGCTGAAGACTTTCTGAGGATCTCTGTGATCTCACAGAATAGTCTGAGTTGCAATAGACCCACAGTAATCCTCGAAGTCCAACTCGTACAGGTTACTCTGAAATGCTGGTGCTCTGTGGGAAAGCTGCCTGGAGTGTACTGAGTGAACTCTCATAAACGTTTAGCAGGTATTGATCTATTGAAAACATAATTTTGCATTTATTAATGCAATAGCTGTTGGTTAAGCATGTAGATCAGAGATATCCCAGAGCAGGTGGATAATGAGTGCTCATATAAAGAGGAGGTAATGAAACTTTTCATGAAGTCTAATTTTTATAAAGTACTGAACCTCCTGGATTCCAGTGGAAATCAGTGTTGGCTGTTGGTGCTAAACATCTCTAAACATTGTATTTGTGGTTTCAGACCCAGGTGAAATCCCCATTGACTTCAGACACTTTTAAACAGCCTAAGGACTGCAGTATTTAGCCTTCTGACAGTCATTCTTGCAACACTATCTCTCTCTTGCTCTGCTTGACTCATGGGTAAGATTTTATTTTTCTTAAGAATTCAGTGTATCATCTCTGCAGAGAGCTGTGATCTGGGGGCCTGCTCTTTACTTTTTACCTAAGCATCCCTGATTGATACCCCCACAGCCCTGAGAAGTGCTTGTAACTTGGGCAGAAGTTACACCTATTTATGGTGATTAAAAATGTGCTTTCTAAAAATAATAAATGGGAATTGTAGAAAAGACGATAACATATTATTGTAAGGAGTACCCTGTACTGAACTCCAGGCAATTCCCAGAGTTAACACAAGCAAGATAAGGATCAGTCAAAAAGTTAGGACACCAGTGTATGGCAGTGCTCTATTCTGCTTGTATTTGTTCTAAAGAAATTTAAAGATCTCTTTGAACATAGTGTGTGTTAGGAACTGAATTTGTAGCATTTCTTTCTGTGTAAAGGAGTAGGGGACATTTTCACTTTTAACCTATTTTCATGGTCCAATAGGCAACCTCTTCACTAGAACACTGCATGTGTCTGTCCCGGGTGAGAAGTTGGCCATTTAGATGATAACTTTACAGGAACAATCATACACAATACAGCAGAGCATGTGGAAGTGGGGATGGGGCCTTATTTTTCATACTGGATTATCTGGGAGGAGACCTACGATCCCAAAACTGTTCTCTGTGCCCCTCCATCACTGGAAAAACTTGTGCATTTCAGGCCAGTTTACCTTATTCTAGGAAATTCTCCTCCTCTTTACTTCAAAGCAAATATTATCTCATCATCACATGCTAGACAACATACCAAGATAAAAATTTTTTCCAGTCCAAAATATGACTATCAGTTTTTTCTGGTGAGGCAACATCACCAAAGTCTCACAGTGACTCATTACACTTCTGATCTGCTTCAGTACCTAAGGAAGAGCTTGGTACCAAATAATCACAAAATACTGTTTCTTTTCTCAACTATTACTATATAATTACACCTGTCAGATGAGCAAGTTCCTGTTTAATAACTTCCAGGTAGATGGCTGTATTTATAAAAGGGAGGAGATTTGCAGTTTGCAGAAATATGCTGTCCAAATAACAGTCATTTGTTGACACCTGGTAATTTGTAAACTGTATTTACCAGATCTTACCAGCATTTTAGAGCAGATTAATCTGTTAGAAAGCCTTTGGTGGAAACATTTCCTAATTAATTGCCCTTCTTTGTGTTTCAGAGAGAGTGAAACAAAAAGCATCAGCCAATTTCACTTTACATTTCTTGGCATGCAGGAATAAAACCAAGTATTCTTTCTTTTATATGGTAGCAGAAACTAAGGGACAGTAATTGAACAGAACTAACAGGACATTCCTGTTGAAGGGGCAGGATGAACAGCAGGTGCCTGTTGATTCTCATTTACTCTAGCAAGGAACATCATCATCATCATGGCTGGACTTCGCGAACGAAGATTTGGGGGGGTTTTACCCACACTTGCTGCAAGCGCTGATGGCTGATAAGGCCAATGTGAGATAGGCAAGTCCGGTTGCAAAAGGCACAGCAGAAAGTTTCCGTAGGTGGTACTATCAGGGCACAGTTCTTTCGGCATTGCCTTTTCTCCTCTAGACTGATTCTGCATGCAGTTTCAAAGGAGACAGCAGCGTTATAGATGGTGTGTCTCCACGTCTCCCGATAGGAGGCCAGAGTGGACCAGTGATGGTGGTCAATATGGCCAAGGCTGAGGTGTTGTTTCAATGAGTCCTTGTATCTCCTCTTTGGGGCTCCTCTCTTGCGGCAGCCGGTGGCGAGTTCACCATAGAGCACGATCTTAGGGAGGCGGTGATCCTCCATCCTGGAGACATGCCCTGCCCAGCGCAGCTGCGTTCTCAGCAGCATGGCCTCGATACTGGTGACCTCTGCCTGTTCCAGAACGGACACATTAGTCACATAATCAGACCAGTGGATGTTTAGGATTGTATGGAGGCAGCGCCGGTGGAAGCGTTCGAGGAGTCGCAGGTGGTGGCGGTAGATGACCCAAGATTCAGACCCATAGAGAAGAGTAGACAGTACGATGACTCTGTAGACACTGATCTTTGTACTTTTCTTCAGGTGTTTATTATGCCAGACTCTTTTATGGAGTTTTCCAAAAGCTCTGTATGCCTTTGCTAACCTGTTGTCAATCTCTTTGTAAACCTTACCATCTGAGGAAATTATGCTTCCCAGATAAGTGAACTGCTGGACTGACTTAAGCTCTGATTCACCTATGGTGATGTGGGAACATCAGAAGTTTAGCAAATATCAGAATATCCGATGTCCAAAATGTGAGAGCTTGAGCTTTTCCTACAAATGTTTTTCACCAAAACCTTCTAAGAGCAAAGTGGTCATTCTAGAGGTGTATCATTTATGGTTGATTAGGAAATTACAGTAGAGAAACATCCTGGTGAAAATAGGAATTTACAGCGGATGCCTCAGAGCTCATCACAGCAAGGACAACTTTCAATAAGGCAAAGCAAGAAAAAAAAATCCAAGTGCTGTTGACTTCTTTCTTCGTGAGGAGAGATTCAGAAGGCCAGGTAAATGTCCACCCATAGTCATTCATGCACACAGCTGTCACCAGCTTGGCACTGGTCCTATAGACTCAGCAGCAAGGCCAAAAATGAACAAAAATGCTGCAGGAGCTTCCCTGCCTGTCTCTCCCCATCAATATGTCGGGCCTGAGGAAAACAGAGGCAGCATCACGCTTCATGTGGGATTTCTCAGCAGGACTCCTCTCCCCTTTCAGATCTGAGACTGTGGTGATTTGTATCTTTGAATGTGTTTTCCTGTTCATTTTCCTTGTAATGATGCTGAAGAAAGGAGTGTCAACACAAAGGAAGATATGTCTGTCACTCCACACTGCTCTGGTTTCTGGCAGCAGTCAGGCTGCTGCTTGGAACTGGCTGGAAAAATTACTGTCACTGGTTTTGTTGTTGGTTTTCTGAGGAAGGAAAAAAATGCCAGCACTGATGACTGGTTGACTCAGAGCATACAAAGCCATAAAGTAAAAAACACGCCCAAAAATTTTCCTCAAAACTCTAAAATCTTCCAAATGTCACCATGATGCTTCAGAGTGCCTCCTCTTGTATGGCCATACCCTTTGTCCAAAGGACCTTGGTGGCTAGGACCTGGAGATGAACACCATCTCCCCTACTTAGGGGTCCTTGTGGGAGTCTCTGCCTGCAGTATCCCATGGGAAATGTCCTTCAAGGGAACACAGCTCATAAACCATGTTGTACCCAGCTTCAGTCTCCAAGTCACAGAAATTAGGAGGCTGGAGGTGCCTGTGGGAAACATCTTGCTCAGTCCATGCACTGAGCAGGATCAGTGACTGTGGGTTGCTCAGAGCCCCATCCAGTCAGATTTTGAGTATCTCCAGGGACAGAGATCCTGCAGTGTCTCTGAGCAACCTGTGCCAATGCTTGTCAACCTCACAGTAGAGGAGTCTGTCATCATGGCAGAACTTCCTAACACAAAACCTATTAACTCCAGGTTCTCTAACTCTCAATATCTTTTTTTTTTTTTTTTTTCCTTTTTTTTTTTACGGGAAAAGAAAGTAATGCAACTGTTTTCATAAAAAGAAACAATTTTTTTAAAAAGTCAGTGTTTCACTTGCCTCTGGGTTGTTTTGCACTGTTGACACAATGGTTGGCGATACTGTTGATCATTAGTAATGTTATTTATTTAGCACCTGGCAAATGCACTCAGGCTTTTTGTACTAGATACTGCCCAAATTAATCAAAAGGAATACAATCTGTTCTCAGAGAAGGTGTTATTTACCTAATAAACAGTCAGCTTGAAGAAATGGGTAGAGAGAAGCAAGGACACCAAAACTTTTGTGCTGATCTCTGAACTTCAGCATCGCTGTGGCCATATATGGAAGAAGAGTGAGCTCCTGGCTGTGCTGCCCCAGAGTGGGTATTAGCCAGTCAAATGGATGGAGATCTCCTGTAGGTGTGACCTTTTCTGGGGTCATATGAAATCACTTTGGTGGCTGTTGGGCACTATATTCATTTTTTAAAAGCTGCAGTACAAGTGCACTTAAGAATTAATACATATTTTAGAAAGACATTTTTAAAAAGACTTTAATAAGCCTAAGAAATAGTAATTTGCATTTTTTCAGTTGTGGTGTTTTTCAGTCAGGAAATTGGGCTTAAGAGAAAAGCAAGTGCACAGTTACTCCTTTTCTTGGAAAAATGCCTTTCCATTGAAAAGACATATTTCCAAGTCTACAAACAGAGCATTAGTGGGTTTCTTTTCCCAATACTGCTTCCCAAATAGAGGAAAAAGGAAGAAAATTTCTGATTTTGACAGACAAAGAAAATGGCATTTAAGGGGGGAGGCGTCAGAGTTTTGAAGTGTGTCCAGGACGTTTGGGGCAGCCCATGCCATCACCAAGAAGAATGCATGGGAAAATTAAGAAAGGGAATGAGGTGGCACAGTCAAACACATAGCACATGAAAATCATGTCTGTGGAAAAGCAACTGCTTTGCTGGAGCAGAAACTTAGTGCTGAGGACACTAATGCCAATTTTGGCTTCTAGACAGGAGGGTGTTTTGGAGGGATGTGGTGGAGACCCTGCCTCCCTGCTCCTTACCTTCCCAAGTAATGCCAACCTGCCCTTGCAGTGGGTGTACCCCCACCTGAAATAGTGTTGTTCCTTGCCCACTGCCTGCCAGATGTGAGGTTACCAGAGCCCAGCACTGGTGCTTCATGGGGCAGAGCAGCCAGCAGTGGCCCTGGTGCTGTCTGCAGGCAGGAGACATCATCTCACGTACTCATCTGGAGCCACAGAGGTTTCTTGCATGATTTGGAAGCAGGAGTTGGTATCCACTGAGACATGGGCATGTAAATCCAGCCTCGGTCTCAAAGCTGTCTACTCCCACAAGGAGCAACCAGGAATTTCATACAGACTTGGTTGCACCAGTGCTGCTGCCTGTGGCTTTAAATGCAAATGCAGGCAACAATGGAGAAACCAGGCATATCACTCCTTCCAAAGGATGAGGAGCAGGCTGAGCTGAGCATGCAGCCATTGCGTTGGCACAGGCACCATTTAGGTCCCTCTCTGATGCTCTGAGTGTGCAGACCATATGTTACATCCAAGCTTTCTCTCTCCTGTTTACTTCTATCCATTTTCCCACATGCCATCATCCCTGCAGCACTTTTTTCTCTACTAGTCTCTCGTGGCCAGCAGACTATAATTCATAGGTCATCTTCAAAGGAGACACAGTGCAGTAAAACCCAAGCCCTGGGGTGATGCTGAAAGCTTTTCTCCAGCAGAGCCTGGAGAAGCCTTGTTTTCCCAGAGCATTTGAAGTGTCCTCCGAAACCCAAAACCGTTTACCAGCTTGCAACACAGTTATTCCCTTGGCCCATGTAATAAAGCACATGTAAATGTGTAGTGTAGGGAAGGCACAGTTTTTTGGTGGTTGACATACTGGTTTTTTTTTTTGCACTTCTGGATGAAAGCAGTCAGCTGCAGGTCATGGATCTGCAGGTTGTGGCCTAATGAAGAAAAACCTCAGAGGGAGGATCAGACATGTTTGGTGTAAACTGTCCAGTGAAGACTTGCTCGCTCAAAAGCAGAAAGAACCAAATAGCAGGAAACAATTCTTTCCATTAACATGTAGCCCCAAACCACTTTGATGTTTGACTCCTCTCCACATTTCTATTTCTCTACCAGGTAATTCCTGACACCTTCTCTAAGCTTTTCTACACTCCGATGAGTTTTGCTAGCTAATGTGAATACTGGCAGATTTCTGTAGTTCAATTAGCTAGCTTAAAAGTGTATTGTTTTTATATTCCACTGGAATGCATGGTGTCATACAACAGCCACACAAATACAAGCACCCTCAAAATAAACTCCTACCTACATGGAAAGAAAAACGGGTTTATTTGAGACTGTAATAATCATATAAAATAATTTGGACCAGTTTCATATAAAGGTCTCTTCAGTGATACCTCTCAACAGTCTTGGGCCCATTCCAGTGTGATTTAATTTCATCTGTGCTGCAGTCAGTGTTTTCTTTGGAACTGTATCATTTTCATCAGAAAAATGTTCACTCTCCATCTCATATTTACTAAGCAGATGCCAACTAGGCCTGCGTTCAGTGATGTTGACAAGATCAGTGTTATAGGAGTTTAAACAGAAAACAACAAAAAGCCATACACAAACCCGAGCAGTTCTTGCTGGCAATTCAAAAATGCTTGCATGGGGTCATGAGGTGTCTGTTTCAGATTGAGAGCTGTTGGTTGTCTCCAACACAGACTCTCTCATCTTTCAGTACAATTATTCTGTAGAAGATTAAAATATAATTAGATTTGTTTTCATGTTCTTTCCAAGCAGCTCCAAGACCCAGCGAAAGATTTCTCAGGATGCCAGAGCCGGCGAAGTCAACCTCAGCCCCCAAAAAGGGCTCCAAGAAAGCCGTGACAAAGACCCAGAAGAAGGGTGATAAGAAGCGGCACAAAAGCAGGAAAGAGAGCTACTCCATCTATGTCTACAAGGTGCTGAAGCAGGTCCATCCTGACACCGGCATCTCCTCCAAGGCCATGGGCATCATGAACTCCTTCGTCAATGACATCTTTGAGCGCATTGCTGGAGAAGCCTCCCGCCTGGCCCATTACAACAAGCGCTCTACTATCACCTCCCGGGAGATTCAGACAGCGGTGCGCCTGCTGCTCCCAGGAGAACTGGCCAAGCATGCTGTCTCAGAGGGCACCAAGGCTGTCACCAAGTACACGAGCTCCAAGTAGCCAGACAGCAATGCAATGCATTGAGCACCAGGCCCTCCATGCGAGCACAGGTAGGCAGCCATGGTCTGGATAAACGTCACAGCTATTATCCACAGCAATTTGCAGCCCAGTGAAGAAGCTTCCCAGTGGAAGAGGAGGCAGTGATCTGGATGTTAGCTGATTTTCATAGTCTGTTGAGGATGTGGAAAGGATTTGTCAAGGCTGGTGGAGGAGGCTCCTGCTTTCACATCTTATTCAAGGAACTGACCAACCATACTGTATCCAGCCTCCTCTGTACTTGGCAAGCACTTGTTTGGCACTGGCAGGCGAGACTGGCAGTGGCAGAGACACCATCCCTGAAGTCTTCCTGTTTGACTGCTTTCTCACAGTCATCTGATACGGCCACTGAGGAGTCGGCACTGGCATCCTCTCTCTCTCTTAAGCCTGGATTTCTCCTAGTGTATAGTGGCTCAGCCCGCCCTGTGTGGGCAGAAGTAGCATCAACAGCTACCAGGCACATATTGATTCAACAGCTATCTGTGCTTGACAACCTGTTTTAAAGAGCAAGCCTGGCAGGCAGACAGATACCCAAGTGGATACCAAGTACTAGTCCTCCTCCTTGCTCCTGATGGATGAGCCACAGAGCAGGTTGAGGGTGCTGGCACTGCCCACTGCCTCCACCCTGTGCCAAGATGGGATGTTGGGACTGGGTCACTAAATTTCCTGGCTGCTGCTTTGCTTGCTTTAGGACTTGGTGTGCAAGACATTGTTAATTCTGCTGCTTTTCAGAGACTCTTCCTGCCTTGATGCTGCCTGGGCACTCCCACCACAAGCATGGGAGAGAAGGTCTGAGGCCCATGAGGGTCCTCTCTCCTGCAAGTGCTAGGGTGGTACAGGACTAACAGCACGGAGGTGTTGGGAGGGGACTGAGGGTTTGGGAAGGCATCTGATATGGTAGCAGAGCTGGCTAATGCATTTTGGGGGTGGAAAGAGGCCGGCCCCCCACAGAGATCACTGTGAGCAGTTTACCTGACCCTGCCTTCCCTGCTTCATTCAGCAATTAGAAAGCAAAACCAAAAACTGGGGCTTAGTGGATATATAGGGACATTTGCCTGCATCCCAGATATTTTAAAGATTAAATAGTTTTAAACTTCAGATATTCCCCACATCTTCTCTAAGTCCACAGTAAGGTGAGCAATAATAAAATCCTGATAAAAGCCATAGAGGTCAGTAGAGGAAGGTCTTAGTTACCTTGCCCAGACTGCTGGATCAGAGAAGAGCATGTGTAGCACTGGTATGAAGTTGAAGCTTCCTACTCAAAACACAAAATTAGCCAACATTTTAAAAAAAAATCAAAGTCTCTGGTAGGCAGTAATGCTCAGATAAAAAATATTCATGTCTAAAATAACAACAGCTTTCTGCAGTTTGTTCTGTAAATAAAAGGAGCAGCAAAGGCACAGGATCCAGAACTAAGTGCAGATTCTCCCTAAACTCCAAGACCTTGTTTTTAACTGAAAAGTGAATTCATACCCCAAAATAGCAACTTTGCAGTACATCTCTAACTTTCACCTGCATTTATCTCTATCCTATTTCTTTATGCTTTGAGGCTGATTGGGACCTTTCGCAAATTTAGGTTGCTTTTGGATCTGTAGGACTCCTGAGCTCCAGAAGATTCAGTTATTTCTTGGTTTTGTAACAGCATTGCAGTCATTTTTCCACTTGGTCTGAGGAAAGGACTCTATAGAACTGCTCAACCAAGAGCACCTCAGAAATCCACAAGCAGCCTGGGATCTTGTGTGATCTCTGTGCAGAAGAGGGTCAAGTTGTTTATGGGCTGCTCCCACCTTCCTGCTTTGGTTTGAACACCCCATACTTGAAAAAGGGTTTTCCTCCCACACTCTGCTCTGTGATACCATACAGCCTAATGCAAGCAGGAATCTTTGGTGGTATCTCTCAGAGCAAAACCTGGCTATCTGGCTGCCAGGACCCACAAGGAGCAGCTCCCAGCAGCAGCACCTGCACTCATTGGTAACATGGGCCACTTGGACACAACACTTTGGAGGTGGCAGCTTAGTATTTACTTTTGTTTTCCAATCAAATAGTCAAAATCAGATACGAAAGATTAAAATGTACCTGCAGTGGACTTAGAGCCACCATCCTTGGCCCTTCTGCCACTAGAAATCCAGAAAGTGGATGATGTATAAGGGAAATATACACAGTGAAGGGCTGGCTGGCATTGCTGGAGTTTTTTTCTTCTGTCCCTATGAGCTGCAGGTCAGAATTCATCCCCTTGGGGAGTCATCTTGAATGTTAGAGTTCAGAGTGGAATAAAGCTGCTCCAAGCAGTGTGTGTGAGCCAGGACACACATCTCCCAGGATTACCTGGCACAGCCTCTAAACCCTCACTCTACTAAGCAGAGCAGAGTCCCATTGCAGTCTCCACAGGCTGCAAGAAATCAGGAAAATAAAATGAGATGTTAGCCAGCCAGGGTCTCCTGGGCAGCCCAGGGAGCCAGGAATGAGGTTGGTCACTTGGACAAGAGCTGCTCACCTCATACACATACCCACAGTACTGGTCCCATTTTCTTCTGCCACTGTTGCCACTCTCCATTTTTGGAGATTGTTTCAGAGAGAGGAGAAACAGTGATTTAAGTCTACAAAAATACTTGAAGACTTAAAGAGGATTTTTATATTGTCTAAAGCCAAGTGACAGAGACTGATCACGTCCATCCATTTATAGTTTAAGTTGTCCTTTCACACATCATTTGCTCTTCAGTCTCTCTTAGTATTTTTCCTTTACTCGCCCTTGACAGTGTGAAGCATAGAACTGGGGAACTGCTCCATATTAAAATGAAAGTTTTTTCCTTTCTTCCAATCTTTATTTTAGGCCAATTCTGGTGGCTGCTCTGTTCTGTCACTGTTGTACTGACCCTTGTGCCAGTGAAAAGAAGAGATAATCCAGGAAAAGCAAGGCTGGTATAGTTAGGACTAACATAGAAAGCAGTTGGGAAGGTAATGGCCCTTGTGTCAGGAAAAATGAAGAAAGGAAATCTGAGTCTCCTGCAGTGGTCTAGTAAGCAGCAAAGATGGGGCTATGCTACTATGGCAGTATCCCACAAGCAGTTTCTCTTGCAGCCCTGACACTGGCAATGAGACACATCCCATTTCTGCAGATCCCAGAGTACTCAAGTGTTTCACAAGGGAAAGGGAGCAGGTTGGGAAGAGAACTCTGCTCCCATGCAGCCACCCAGCTGAAGCAGTTGGAGGCTCCTTGTTCAGCAGGCAAACCTGCATGGCAGCCTGCCCTTCCCACAGCTGCCTGCTGCTGTACAGGAGCACACTCACAGCAGTTTGGCAGGAATTGTTTTGACTGTGAGGAGCTTGGACTGAGCCTTAATATTAGAGGAAATAGAAGGTGATCTAAAAGTTCAAGGATCAATTGTCCACTAAGTAATCTGAGGTGTGACATACTTCACAATTCCCTGGTAAGGAGATTAGCTGCAAAAGAGGGGTTCTGCACTTCAGGATCTGTGCTTTTAAAAAAAATGTGTATTTCCACATCTGAAATTTATAAAACATTTTAAAACTCTAGATAATATACTAAGCCCCACTGTCCCTATCTGATTTTTACTGCAGTTCCAGGAGCATCTCTGGGCCATTTCTTTGTTTTGCCAATTAAAAAAGTAAATCAACTACAGATTGAGAGTTGGAACGGATGGTGAAAAAGGTAATACAGCCTTGAAACTAACTTCTTGTTAACCCCAAGGACATCACTGCACTGAGTTACTTGTTTTCATGTACAATTTAAGAAATAAAACAAGCTGCTATAGATCTACTTCTGATTTTCCACCCTGCTTCCCTAGAAGGGCTTAAATTTCATCTGCCCTTTACAGCGGAGGTCAACCTACAGAGGAACTGAGTGTCCACCTGCATGGATGTTTGCTCCTGCTCAGGACAGACAGGTTTTTATTCAAGCATGGTGAAAACGAGTTAAAATCAGTGTGGACAATGAGTGCCTGTCCTGGACACCCCTGTGTGTCCTAGGGAGGGACAGTACAGAGCCCTTCCCAGCAGAGCTGTGTGGCTGTGCACCCTTCTGCTCTGGTGACAGACAGCCACGTGGGTACCCGCAAGTCCTGGCCACCCCTGGAGTGGAGCTTGGCATGGCCTGTGCGCAGCCCTGAGCATTCGCCCCATTATAGCATTTCCTGACAGTTTACATCCAGATCAAAGTGTTTACAGGGAAAGGAAGAATGTGAACTAAATCATAAAAATCACTTGCTGACAGAATGATGAGAGTTCCCTGGACCAGCATCTGGGGAGCAATCTTTCATGCTTACTCCATGTATTGTATCTCATGGGCTTATGTACACAGAGTTTTTCTGACAGTAAGTGTTACATCAGGTATGATCCATGTTATATTGCTGCTGGTTTATGACCTATCTTAGTGCTAATTACTTGTTTTCTGTTAAATGTATAAATAAAATGTAAATGCCAACCTGTTGGAAATGAATGAGACCTAGCTGTCAGGGTGTCTTTGCTTCTGCTTTACCATCAAGGTCTCCCCAAACCCTGCATTTCTCCTTCTCCATGACATTTCTTTCAGACCTGGGGTGACAGCAACCACCCTTCTGGTGGAGACAGAACCCAGCTGGTCCTGGCAGGGAGTCAGTGAAAAACCAGAGGAGCCCCACACTGAAGGGATGTCCCAAGCTGCCCCTGTGAGTCCTCATGGGGTGTCACCCCAAATATGGGTGTAATATAAACATCTTTTATTCTCAGACCCTTCTGGTGAGCTGGCTCCAGGCAGAGCTGAGACTGCCAGGGTTCTGCTTCGGAAGTCCTCTGCCCAACACCCATCACTTCCAAGTGGGAACAGTTTTGACTTGCGCAGACTGAACACTGGGCGATTCTGTGGTTGGAGAAGTGTTCTATGCACATTCAGAATTTCTGTTCATCTGAATTAACAATTCCTCCACTAGAAATAGCTTTCCTTGGATTATGAGAAGTTTATAGGCGACAAAGATGGAATAAGATGTAGCATCTGAAAACTCCAGGAAGGAAAATATCTTCCCTTTAAAGAATGATTGGTAAATACACTCCAGTGAAACACTCACCTTCTGGACATCAGCATCATAGTGCACTCAGTGGAGCAGGAAATGCATGTGCCATGGTAGGTGCTGTCTGCTGGAGTAACAAGCTAAGACTTCAGATATGCCATTATAACAGAGCTAAAAATGTTTATAGTCTCTCTACAGACAAACTCACAAGCTTAGCTTAATTTGGAGAATCAGTATTTGGAGGAAAAAACATGCCTAACTGATCTGAAGTATTTATTTTTAAAAAAAAGTAAATTATGCTGCTTCTAATACTGATTTTCATTTTGATACCCCATTGCAGAGATACATCCACAATGCACTTCCACAACAGAGCTGACACCTCAGTCTCAGGAAAACCCAAACCAGATAACAAAAGCTAGAGCATAACCTATGGTCATGCTTCTCCAGGATGTTGCGAAATAACTATTTTTATTTAGTTTTTAGTTATTCAGTTATTATTCAATTATTACTGACTGGGTATTCAAAGAGCATTAGTTGGATTCAGGTGCCACATGACTGTGGGTGCTGGCAGAACCTGATAGAACAACTCAGAAGCATCAAAAGAAACTATAAGGTCTAAATTTAAAGTAAGAGGAGCAGCCATTCATGCAACAAGCAGTCCACCTATTGAGCCTTTGCCAATGGATATTAGAGATGCTAGAATTTGGTTCAAGAACAAACTGATGGGAGAGAAGTCTTCTAAGACTTGCTAAACACATATAAACTATGTTGAAAATTACTATAGGCTGAGAGAATAGAAGGACAAAATTGCTGTATATGTCTGTCCTGTTCCTACAGTCTTTCTTGCCTATTCTTCATGGCCACTGCTGGAAAAAAGATTTTGGGTTAGATACACCAAAGGGTTGGTCCAGGTTTTCTTCACACAGTCATGTAAAGTCTACCTTGTGCTATGCCTGAACTGTGGAGAGTTTCAGGCAGTTTTCTCAGGCCTCTGGAGCTTAGAATAAAGCATTAAAAAAAGCTTTCTACCTCCCTTTTCTGTGTGGCTCCTGCACTTGCATTGATGGCTATGTGGATTCTGTTAGCCTGGCTTACAAGAAAGATGTGAGAGATGTTTTGTTTCTAAAATAGTTAGGGTTACTAAACACAGATGGTGTGAGAATCAGGAATGCAGCTTCTGCCTTCTCATAAACCAGAAAGCTGTTCTCAAAAACATTCCTTATTTTCTCCCTTGAAACAGTTGATTTTTAAAACAAATATACACAATTTCCTGCCTTTTAACATCCATAATGCTAATTCCCTCTCCAAAAAAAAAATCTCTTTCAGAAATTCATTCAGAAAAAAAATTCTTACAGATTTAACTGTGTTCTAATGACAGAAGAGTATTCTAAAAATAATAGAAATTGAAAGATTGGTAGGAGTGGGGGAGGAATGTCAATGCCTGCTTGTGAGGCACCAAAAGGGACCAAAGGCAGGAGATTATAATTGGATGCTACAAGAGTGACTAATACTTGATAGGACCTTGAGGAGAAGCTCACCGAGATGCCAGCACACAGAGAGCATGCTGCTGCTATGGACACATGGAATGAAGAGCAGGGAGTAAGTCCTGGTAACTCCCAGAGATCAGGCGGGATGGACAGTGTCGGTTCCACCAGAAGCTAAAGAGTATAAATGGCACATCCAGAGCCAGCACATGTCACCAACCTAAGAGCAACAGAAGAAATTTGATGCAGACATGAGCCTCTCCAAGTCATTGCAAAGATGGACACAGGCATCCTGGTGTGTGCATGCTGGTCAGACAGCTTGGATACATCCATGTTGTGAGTGTGTAGGTATGAGAATATGAGTGTGATTGAGTCAAATCAGTCTTGGTTTAAAATAAAGACACTTGCCTATCAGGGGACAGTCACGTTCCTAGAGGGAGTTGTGTTGAGTTTGCTACATTGTGGCTGCTCATCAATCATTCAGGTACATCCGGCCTTGGGGAAGGAAGACTACCTCATCTTCTGGGCACCACTCTCATTTATGGGCCATTGAACCTCCTCCTGACCGGGTATGGAAAAATTTTTTATACGAACTACATCCATATTTTCCAAGATGCAGAAAAATGTCCAGCATGACTTTTTAAATTAATCAGGAGATGTTTCTCACCTCACCTGCCTCACAGGCTAGGACACATTCTAGGACACACACACACCCAGGCCTGCCTCTGAAAAATGTAGCTCCAGATGGGAAAGCCACAAGTGCTGTCAATATAAGGTCCGAGTCTCCAATCTTTGCCTGAGACTGTCTGGAAAAACCAACAAAGGAGCGAATGCAAGTGCACCACATCAAATTTCACTGAAGTGAAGGAATTGTGAGGATATTGCAATTTACCATCTTTTTTTTAGCTAGGCTTCTGGTTTCTTCAAAATACTGCAGTATTCAAAAGCTCCCAGGAAGCCTGGTCTTGCAGGCACTGATGGAAACACGCTATTGAACTGCTCCATCCTAGTAAAATCTGCCCTTGAATTAAGCTTTCTGAGGCATGACTAAATTCTAGCAAAGCAGGGAGCCTACAAGAGCAAGGACTGCCTGAGCATGTTGAGAGGAGGTTAGGAGGTTACTTTTTTAGGATGAAAATTTATCCCACAGCTAATTTCTCCAGTCATCAAGGTGATAAGTTATATATGAGTATAGATTGAAGAAATGCAGCATCCTCCCTTCTCTTCCACAAACACTTTGCAATCTTACATCCACATGAACTCACATTAAATCCGTGCCACTCCCATACTTACTTGCACTCTGTCCCAAGCCTAGAGCCAAAATAACTGCAGTTTTGAGTGGGAAACTCCATGGTAGAGCAAAAGAAGAAAATTCAAATTCATCCCTTAGTGCCTTCTGCAGCTTTTTTTATAGCAAAAGGACTGACATCTCTCCCTACAGCTAATCTTGGCTAACAAAAGCTGTGTCCGTGGGGTTCACCAGCAGCCACTGGCCACTTAGCAGGAGAGAGCCAGAGCTCTTTTTAGGCCAGATGATTCAGCACAAAGAAGCCTTTATAGCTCAGCAGCAGGCATCTCTCGCCTCTTCTCATCACGCCTCTTCTCAGGTTTTAAATACAAGGGGACAAAAGTTCTTACAAACCCCTGATTCTGTCAATTCCCTGAACATATGCCTGTAATGCTCTTTCTGGCATTTAAGTGTCTTTAAATGGAAAAGACAGAGCTCCTAGGAATCACGGGACATTGCATGCACCATCTCCCTTTCAGAGTTAGCATTTCCCCCAGTACAAGCTAATAAGTTGATCACCACTTGTGGTACCCTGGGTTTGTAAGGCAGGACACAGAACACCACAGAGCAGCAGCAGAAACCTCGATGTAAGCAGCTGTGTGCCATAAAGGATGAGCAGGAGGTCCTCCATGCCAAAGGGTAGGTGTCACAGCAACCAAAAGATACTAGAAGCACAAAGAAAACAATAAGAATCTTAATAACAAAAGACTAAATAGATGCAAGTTTGCAAGTAAGAGTAGTAAGAGTAGCTCTCTGCTTTATAGGAAAGTTACATTAGCTACAAAAGAACAGCTGGAAGAAGTCTTAATCTACCCTGCCAGCAGCTGTGGGATTTGCAGCATCCTCAGAAACAGCCCATACCTGCTTGTCCAGGCATGGAGGCTCCCTTAGGTAAAGGCAGAACAGAAGTCATGCCCCAGGTGCCCTATTCACATGAATGGTCAGTTCGGATTGTTCAGAAAGGAAAAATCAAATTTTGGAAGCATTTCCTCTT
>VXAU01002242.1:557614-577764 GCA_013399695.1 Formicarius rufipectus
TTTTTTTTTTTTTTTTTTTTTTCTTTTTTTTTTTTTTTTTTTTTTTTTTCCTTTTTTGTTTGTTTCTTTTTTGCTTGCTTTGGTGGTGGTGTTGTTGTGTTTGTTTATTTTGTTTATAATTTACCATTTGGATCACATTCTTCATGTTTTCTTCAGGGCTTCACCTGACTGTGGATTACCCTGACACCCATCTCAGCTGTCTAGGCCTGAGCAGGCAACAGCTCTGAAAGTGACCTGGAAAAATATGCAGGCACCCTAATTCCTTGCAGTTTTGCTTCTGGACACAAAGATACCAAAGCATCTGTGCCTATACAGGGCTAAACAACTTTGTACTGATACGTAGCTCTGATGTTCTTCCAGTTTGTCTCTATCAAGCTGTCTTGGGAAATGCAAGAGCGCAGAGCCACTGCTTTCTCACTTAATGCTATTGCTCAGGAAAACAAACAAACAAACAAACAAAACCAAAACACTCTATTTCCTCCATCTATTTAGATGAATGGGAAAGGGGACTGGAAACAAGATCCTTGTCTGTTCAGAGAAGCCGAGGAAATGCTGGCTGCAGCCAACTCCTTCCTAGCATGTGACCCCTAGCCCTACAATTACTCCTATTCCTAACCTGAGGCATGACTTCTACCCCTGCTGCTGAGGTTGGGCTGCTGTTTGGAAAAAAGTAATCATAGACAATGCATGAAGGAAGAAGCAAGCATTTCTGAAGCAAAGAATGACAAATCAGTACCCTAGAAACTGTTTGCTTTTATAACTTAAATGATTAATGAGAAAGATCATGTAACTTGAAGTAGGATTCCATTCCCTGCTGAATGCCATCTCTTCCAGGCACACCATCAAGTGCACTTTCACCTTCTAATATTTTTGGACTTTTGGACAAGGGGCCAGTTGAGGAGAGGCCAAGGGTGAGGACTCCTTCAAAATTAGGCACAGCAGTACTATTATTTAAATCTCCCACACATTGCTTTAACTTCGGCTAAGTGCCTGCACGTGGGTGGAAATCCAACCTCTGCTTCTCATTCTTGTTTCAAAACAGGTTTTCTTAGCTGGATCTGATGATCCAAGCACTAGTAATAGTAGCATCTGTTGTTGTTACCAGCCTTCATAAGAGATCTTTTGTCTGTCCTTGAAGGCAGTTTAACAGTGAAACTTTCCAGCACTGGAAATGGTGTTGTCTCCATTTCTTGGTTATGTCACGTTTCTGCACTTGTCAGATGATGACCCAGAAAAGGGTAGCAGCCATATCAGACAGTCTTAGTCCCCTAGAGTCAGCCAGGTATAAGGTTTGACTGGGTACTATGAAAGATTTATTGGAAGACATGTGGCTGAGCTGACATCTCTGATCACTTGTGGGAATTCATGGCACAGCACGTCAGGTTGTGTTTCACTGTGCAGGGCTGCTGTTCTCCTGTGCTGGCATCTCCCTGGCTCTGTCACTGAGCCCTCACAATCGAGATTTAAGATGTGGATGTGCAGTCTAAACCATACCATGTCCTATGTGCCTTGCTAGAGGCCCCGTTGCTGTGCTCAATAACCTCCAGTGAGAGATCCTACTTGGATTCTCAGGTTATAATTAACTGAGAGTTAGATAAGAATTTTAATTCTTTTTAGCAAGATGGAGAAACTCCTTTTGCATTATCATCTGAGTTTTGGTTCTCTCCTCCAAGTCAGCCAGACAAGGCACTTCCACCAGGTGCTGTCACACAGCTGAAGATGGTACAACCTTGTCCTTGCAGAAATGGGTGTGATATAATCTGGTTTTTGAACCCTGAGCTGAAACAGCATCCCTGACGTACTGACAGAGTCACTGAGACAGCCACAGGGAGAGAGGCCTTGGACACAAGCAAACACACTCTCCTGCAATCCAGTCCAAAGCTCTGACCCTGAAGGGTGACATACACAGAGTTCTTTTCCAGCAGCAACTATATGAGCTTAAACCTGCTGATGACACTTATTTCATTCTTGTAGATAAACTGTGGATATGGCAGAGCAGTATTTGGTGTAATGAAACTCAGCCAACTTGTGTCAGGGCTGAAATAAAACTGAAAAGATTAAGTCTTCCATCCCAATTATTTTATTTTTATTTCAGCTGTGCTAAAATAATTAAAATGAGAACAAGTCTCAACAGCAAAGAAAACAGCTTCTCTTCCAGAGGGAATGCTCACAAGCAGAGGACAGGCTGGCAGGATGGTAAGGAACAGCGAGGAGGAATGCCAAGGGACCTTGCCAGGCACTGGGGAAGCAGCAGGCAAGGGCCTGCCCCTGACTCTGCTGACATGCCCTGCCCCTCACCAGCACTTTGCAATCTGCTCAGTCTTTGACAGGTCTCAGGAGTGCACGGGTGGACAGCCCACATATGCACCAGGCTCATGGTAAGAGGTTGTGACACCACCATGTGCAGCCATTTGTGGATGGCTTTGGGTAGTGGGACATTTGTGCCCAATGCTTTGGTCTGCCTGGCATAGAAAATGGCACTTTTCTAGGCAAAGCTAGTCCTACAGGGTATTGTCCAAGACCTCTCCTCCCATATTTCATGGCCTGCCACATCAGACTGCAGGGAGAACCCAATGGGCAGAAGTGGTGGCTGTTTCTGTGCACCACTAAAGCCAGAGGGAGCATGGGGTTAAGCCTGCCCATCTCTAGCTTAACCTTTACAGATGTTCCTGTCTGATTTAAAACTGAAAGCCCAGCATGCTGAGGACATTTTCAGAGAAAACCTGTGTGACAGCCTCCCCTTCATTCTCTGCACATCTGTAACTGCCTCTGGACACAGGCATGGCACTCCTTGTTGCAGTCCATTCGGTCAGCACAAAACCACAGTGCCAATATTTGCTTAGGTCCTACCTGTCCCCCAGAGTTTTCCAGATTCTACAGAAAGCACTGGTCTTGTTTGGGTCTGTCAGGCTCAAAATCCTTTCTGCAAAGTTTCCACAAGCATCCCCCTCTTTCTTCAGCTCCTCACTGCTGATGGCTTTGGATAGCTCTCTCTCACGGGCAAGGAGGTACCATTTCCTCTCCCTCTGAACTCCTGTCCCCAGAAGCAGATTAAACAGGAAGAAATTAGATTTTTATCCATCTCAAAGACCCTTTCCACCACAAAATACAGGTGAAAAGACCCTAAGACATCATGCCATCTTGATGGAGGAGATAAGCCTTTATGGTGGAGTTGAAGGGAGAGTTGTAGTCCCCACACATGCAAAACCCCAGCACAGATGAAGTAACATAATTTTGCTTTACTCAGCTCTGCCTGGATGACTGGTATGTGATATACTGACATCTCTCCTCTCTGGAGTTAAGAGCAATTTCTGTTCTGCAAGCCAGTTGAACTGCACTAGGATGAAGTGACCTACACTCCAGGAGTGCACACTTCTCTCATTTTACAATGGAAGGAGCCTGAAAACCTTCCTTGAAGACCAATATCTGAAATTAGGCAAAGTTATTGTAGGTACATGGCAGAGGGGGACCACATATCCTCAAAGAGCCCATCCAGCAGTGCCACGTGGCTGTGCATCCCCTCGAACATCGCATCCCTGACTGTCCCACCAGCAGTTCTGTGAAGGCTATTAACTGTCTGCCATGGTAAGCTGCTGGGCTGAGGGCTGAGGAACAACATCTGATCCAGCTCAGCATGCTAGAGGCCAGCACTGACATGTTCTGCCCACAGACCCAACACCCATTAGAACATGCACAGCTAAAAAGTCCTTCCAGAACTACAGCCCTTCCAGGCTTCACTTTATCATCTTTGTGTGTTTTAAGGCAGAAACTCTGCCTGAGTCACCTCTCAGCAGGGTTTATCTGGAAGCAGGATGTCAAGGACTCAGGTCATGCCCTCTTGGACAAGTGGAGAGCTCCTTCAGAAGATCATGCCTGTGGTTCTGCTCTTACCTGCTCAGCCTGAACAGCTGCCTTGACTTCCCCACAGGAAGCCTTTCCACTGAAAGATAAAACTGAGTACTTGTTTCAGAATCCCACAGTGAACAAGACAAATCCATCTGCAGGTAAAAAAAAAAACAAAAACAACTACAACAACAAAACAAAAACAAACAAACAAACAAAAAACCACACACAAAAAAAAAAGAGCAGAAATAGAGTGTACAAGTTTTGCAGGCAGCTTTTGCAGGCACCTGGCATCATTTACACAACTCTGTCCTGCCTGCAGCTGCTACCAGAAGTTTTTTGCCATTCCCCCATCTGTCCTGGAAGAGGTTGTCTCTCTGCTGTTTGCAGAATGTGGGTACAGACACAAACTGGAGAACAGTCTTGGACTTCAGGAGCTTCACCTGCTTACTGCATAGGGCTGGCACACAGGGAA
Organism: Formicarius rufipectus; assembly: GCA_013399695.1. NCBI lineage: Eukaryota > Metazoa > Chordata > Aves > Passeriformes > Formicariidae > Formicarius > Formicarius rufipectus. The sequence continues at coordinate 561,933 of VXAU01002242.1, forward strand.
ATCACTAAGCCACCTGGCTGTGCTTCTCTTGCACTGAGCCATGGCAGGAGCAGCATGAAGCTGGGCAAATTCAGCACAGCTCCTCAGGGGCTCAACTGATACCTAGCACTGGTGGTCATGCAATGGCCTACACACACCCCTTCATCTTCTGGTTAGAAATAAAGCAGGAAAATTATCCTTCCTCTCACCCTGCATCCCGTAAGAAAAGGAGTAAGAAGGGCACAGATCCCTGAAGCTTATAGAGAGTAGTTAAACCTCACAGACTGACAGAGCTGTATTCAGCTCTCCCCACTCTCCCTCTGGTGTTTCTTCTGCTTAGCAGCACTGGTCAAACCCATGATGCTCATATCTCCTGTGGGTATATTCTGCAGCAGTTTGGATTCCATTGTGAGATGGGTATTGGGTTCACCCAGTACCATCATTTTGAAGGTGGGGCCACAGATTCTGTCCTCTACCCATGATGTGGAGATGTCCTGAGGCAGACAAACCTATGCACTCATACAGAGGCAGCAGGAGGATTAGTACAGTTATTTGAAGCCTGTGTTAGTTCTCCTGATGCTGAAGGAGCTAGGATCTAGCTGGCAGAGCACAGTGTTTTCCTCAGGCAGAAAGGCAGGCTGTGTTTAGATCCCAGAGATCTGGGTTCTTTTGATTCTTCTTGCAAGTCGTATCAAATACTTTGAAATTCATTTCATAAGGTACTTGTAGGAACAGAATCTAGCGTGCTGCATTTCTCCCTAAAACTAACATGATCCTACTATGGTGGGAGTTTGGGGGATTAGTAGCACTTAATTACACAGCTCTCTAAGTACTATAAATCTTCCTCATAAACAGGTTGGAAGAGTCACAAGTTAATGACAAATATTTGTTCTCTTTAATTGTGTATACCAAGGGAGAAGAGCACAGCTCTCTCCAGCTTTCCTCCTTCATCACTCTGACAGCTTCAACACCACCTGCTCTTAGAGCAAAGTGGGCACAGAAATAGAACTCATGCTGATTTCTGGACCAGGCAACACAGGCTTGTAATGTGAGAACATGCACTTTATTTTTAAGTGTCAGTGAGGAACTTGGGCACACCTTGTTGCAGATGGAGTGATGGACTTCACTTGTAACAAAGAAACGTCACTTTGTTGATCTGAAACAGTGATGTGATAGTAAATGTGACCGTTGTTAAACAATATTTGATGGTAAGGTACTCTTGATTATTTGCAGAATAGAGAACAGAGTCAAACAAAACAGTCAAGGAGATTCTCCCATTGAGTCATGAGGTTCAGAAAGGACCCTCTTGCATTCTAAACTCCTGTTTTGAGTGGAATTTACATGTGGATGGATCAAGACTTTGTCCCAGACTTGGTCAATGATTTATGTCTAAAGGATTATGTGCACATTAAATCCTTTTTATCACTTAGCTAAGATTTTAAAGTTTCAGAAAACATAAAAATAAATAAATAAATATATAAATCTGGTCCTTCCTCCAGGCTTCCATTGCCGTACATCACTGTTATTCTACCACCCTTCGTCCAGGACCCCATCCTTCACAAGCCTCTGGTTGATATTCCCTGGGAGCCAGGACTAACCTCACAGGCTCCCACTGCTTCACCTCACTCCTCAGCTGTCAAGAACCTTGAGCACTCTCTTCTGCCTCCCAGGCTCTCCCAAAAATGGTTCCTACTCCCCAGCAGCCCTTCTCCTTCTTGTCCTCCTCCTCATCATCACGTGTTCACCCCTCTCCTTCATCTGTGAAGACAGATTAAACCTGTATCTCCTTTGATCAAAGCCTAAAAGTGTTGGATCATCCTGCCCTTCTCTGCTTTGTTCCTGTTAAGTAATCCGACAAAAACGAAGTTCCTGCTCTTCTTGTGTAGCTCTCAGATTAAGAAAAAGAAGTTTCAACACAGTAAATCACTGTTGTAACACTTCACAGTGTTACAGGGGACACTGGAAGGGTTGACTAACCAGCTGGCATGGTGAGAGTGATCACCAGCAAAGGCAATAAGATGCACTTAAAGACACAGCCCCGGGGTTTCCAACCAAAACACCATAATCCAGAGAAATGACTAGACAACTGTAAGTACCAGACCCCAGGCTTTCAGGGACCTATGGTGGCAGGGAAAGGGTTGAAAAGAAACCCAGAGGCTGCTTTTCAGTAGCAGTGTCATCCTGCTGTGTGCATCTCCCAGTGCTGCCTGCTGTGCTGGGATGGCAGGGAGAGTGTTGTGTGGCCTCGCTGAGACCATCCACAGCAGCACCTGGGTGGTGTAGTCACATCTCCATGACCTGTATCTCCATCCCAGGGTATCCTACAGCACCCTTCAGATATGGGACTGGGCTTGTCATTTACACCCATCCAGGTTTGGGGGGTATTTTTGTGGTTTGAGATTTTGCTTTGCACTGTTTTGGGGTTTTTTTGTTTGTTTGTTTTGTTTGTTTGTTTGTTTTTAAACTGGTGAATAAGCAGTTCATTAAGCTGTAACTGTGGTGTGTAACTAACATCTACAGCCCTGCTCCACCAAGACTAACATGGATTATCAGTACTCTCATTCAAGCTTATACAGTCATAGTCTGTGGTATGATGTGGTCCTGATTCACATGAGGGGCTTCAGTGAGCTGCTGCAATGTCAGTGATCATAGTGACAGCTGCTACATAAGGTTCAGAGAAGATTTATGTCTTTGAAAGATCAGGATTGATGCTGCTTCTATACAGAGAATAAAAGATACATGTAAATTCTGTCCTCAGTTGTCCATTAACTTACATTTTTTTGTGTTTATGCTCTAAGTAAAACTGATCAAAACTCATGAAAACACCATGAATATAATACAGATACTGTTGTATATAGTTCATGTTTAAACCTTTGAGTACTGGTATGAGAATTTGGCCCCCCTTTTTAGTGACCATTTTTGTAAGGCCAGACTTGAAATTTCGGTGATTTAGAAAACTCTTAACAGGTAAATTATTACATTTTCCTACCAAGAAAAACCCCAAACAAACAAACAAAAACCCAAACCCAACAAACCAACCAAAAACCAGAAAAAGATAAAGAGCTTCACTGTATGCCCTTCGAGACACCAAACAGTTACTCAACTGTTGTTGCCACTGTAGGTAGAGCAACTCTGCCATGATTAATTTTTCATGTGTTAGGTAGAAAGGGATAATTAGAGTGTGCTTCATACTGTTTGTTTGCCATGGCTTTCTAATTAACTAATTGACTATAGAGCTAAAAAGAATCAAAACTAATTTTTGTATTTGAATTTGGCCAGACTTGTTTTAAGAACCATAAAGACAGATTGGTCAGAAGCTTTCTTTTGATGGCAATCAGACCGCTGTTGTGGAAGTAGTTGTATTATCACCAGGGTAGGTGGTTTGCACTGGTTTTTGCCTCTACCTGGTGGCTGGAAGACGAATTGCATGTTTCCCAGTTTTTCTTTGCTTGGGAGCAGACAGTATTTTTGGATAAGAATATACATATAAACATGAAAAGCACTCTAAGCTGCCACTACCCAGAGACTCCACTTATTATACCAATTCCACAATCAAGTCAAGACACTATTGGAAAGGATTGGTCATGTGGATATATGAATATGATATATTCATCACAGATAGTGTCAGCAGTCATGACTCATAAATCTGTATGATTTCTTTGAAAGCATTGGCAAGCCAGCGTCAAGAAACAAGCAAAACCAACAAATACAGTCAATTCAATTTTCAGAAGTCATTGGGGAAATCCTTCAACAGCAGCTTGTAAAGTAGCTGCCATGGATTAAGAGAGAGTGCCCTCATGTGAACAAGCATTTGGCAAAAACCAGCAATACACCAGCATTATTCATAAGGAAGGGGAGTCTCAGCTGGAGTCCTACATTGACATATGCTGCAACTGCTCTGAGCAACCAGTTCCTATGAAATCTGCAAACAAAGGTGAATAATAGGCCTTCTGGGATAATGGGTAAAGTCAGTCAGCAGTACGCAGCAGTTCAAAGGAATAAGGACAAAAGTTACTTCAGTAGCTGCAGAAGGGTTTCAGAATACACAGAAATTGGACAGTAAAATAACAGGTGAAATTTGCAGATAAAAGATAGAGAAGCTTAAGTCAAACCTGCTAGCAAACCCAATTCTAACTCCCAATATGCAGAGATAAAACGTGAGCAAGCTATTGCAAATCAAAACATGATGTGTGGTTCTGGGCCCCCATTTTGAGGCAAGTATAATGTGAAAATCAGTTACAGAAAAAAAAAATTGCAGCCATTTAACCTGAATATAAACAATTGAGGATGGACTGTGAGGGCTGCACATGGAGTCTTCAGCAGGGTGGAGAAAGAGAGCAGAGGGTGGTTGAGACCCCAGGCAGGTGGCAGATGCTGCAGGGAGGGAAGGGGAGGGTTTCTCACACAACATGTGCTGCGGCCTCACAGCAGTTTGTGGGAGGATGCCAAAGTTTACACAGGTCAGAAAACAATCAGCCAAATTTGCAGAAGAAAAATCCATTTGGCAGTATTAAAAATGAAGGTGTTATTTCTGGTCAGGAAGTCCTTGGACCAGAAATAGCTGCAGTCTGCAGCACAAGTCTGTGAAGCAGCAGCACCTGCATGTTGTCTCCTGTCACTCTGCCTGCAGGGCCTGTTACTGGCCACTGCCAGAGACAGGAAAAGCAACCAGGGAGCCCTTTGGTCTGCTTGTTCTTGGATTTTATGCATCACTCGTATCCAGTACCTTCCACATTTGAGGAAAAACACCAAAGGCTACTAAACACTTGCTGAAGCGCACATCATCTCCCACTAGACGACATTTCAAACCTGAGCAGGAGCTGTTTATCCACAGGGTCCATAATAGGATGGAAACATCTAGCCAGAAAAGCCTCGATTAAATGGGAAAGAATGCTAAAATCTTGTCATTGTTAAGCCTATAGTGTACAACAAGTGCTACACTAGGAACCACAACAAATTCCTATAATATGCGCACTTAAGAAGTCTGTATAGCTTACATAGCTCACCTTAATTCTGGAATACTCTTGGGACCTTGACTTTGCAAAGGCAGTGTTTTGTGTGGTTTTGTGTGAAAAATTAATATGAATAATTTATAAAATCAGCAACACTTTGCATTTTTACTGTGCATTTGTACATTTTGAGATCACTTTCTTTAGTCAGACCCAGTGTGGCTCAAGCTGTTTGCTTCATTCCTGTAAATGTAGGCAAAGCCTGGGCCAGACATGGGGGTCCTGTCTGCCTGCATCCTTCAGCCAGACTGTGTCTCATGGTAGTCAGTGCTGCCACAGCACTGCAACTCTGAACACGGTCCATGGTGATCACTGCTGCTTGGCAGGCTCAGCCTAAGAGGTGCTGAGCACCCCCTGCCATGGCCACCCCATCTGCGGGGTGCCATAGCCAGCATAGCCAGCCCCTGGAAGCACCAAGAAGTCTGTATGGCTTTCAGATAAGCCTATGGGCATCAGATAAACCCTTGCAATGACACTACTAGTTACGGTAATACAGAGACAATCCAACCCAAGCAAGGAAACTGGGCTCTGATCTGCCAGCAGATATCATGTCAACTGTGACTATCACATCCCAGCATATCTCAATTAGCAAAACGGTCAACAGATGACATGAAGATCTATATTAATACCACTGTTTCATTAAGAACTCTGTGTGTTTGATTTGCCATCTGCTTCTGACCAACCACTGCAGTGCTGCAAGCTCATGCCCCTAAGCAGTTCCAATCACCAGGATTCAGACTCCAAGGCAGAGAGAAAGCCACAGAAAAATGCTTGATGAGGATCTATGTCTCTTGGATCACTCTGCCATCACTTTCACATGTCCAAATGAAACTTCCATATCTAGGTGATGAAGTACAGAGATAGGGCTGAAACCGGGCAGCTGTTCTGGCACTTCCAGGTTTCACTAGATCAGTATTGCAGGATGGGAATGGCTTGGCACAGGTTGACTATGACCATCATGAGAAGTTCAGTACCAGATAGAAAGCCTGTCAACCTGTGAGATTATTATGATTTGCCACTTTACAGTCACTTTCTACTACAGCATTATATCTCTGTAAATCCTAAAACAGATTACTTTCAAATGGAGCCAGAAGAGAGGGAAGGCTAACTAGTTTCTCTCCTGGCAGTCTCATTCCTCTCTTCTGTTCCACCTCAGTAATTTATCTCACTCTGTCTTCCTTGCCCTGTTTTATCCTGCTCTTTTTCCACTGTTCAGTGTTCTGTTTTGAACCACAGAATGACTGAGGTTGGCAGTGACCTCTGGAGGTATCTGGTCTAAGCCTCTGCTCAAAAAGAGCCATCTACTGCTGGCTGCCCAGGCCCATGGCCAGACAGCCTTTGAGTACCTCCACGGATGGAGATTCCACATCCTCCCTGAGCAGGCTTCTCCAGTGTTCAGTCACCCTCACAGTGAAAAGGTGTTTCCTTGATGTTCAGAGAGAACCTGCTTCAGTTTGTGCCCATTGTCTCTGATACTGTCACTGGACACCACTGAGAACATCCTGGCCCCAGCCTCTCTGCTCCCTTCAGGTATCTGTGTACATTGATGAGATCCCTCTGACCTGTCTCTTCTCCAGGCCAAATGGTTCCAGCTCTCTCAGCCTTTCTTCATAGGAGAGGTGCTCCAGCCCTTTCATCATCTCCATGGCCCTTTACTGGGTTGTCTCTAGCATGTCCTTACGCTCTTGTACTGGGGAATGCAGAATTGGGGGCAGCACTCCAGGCGTGGGTTTCCCAGTGCTGAGCAGAAGGAAGGATTCCCTCCATCCGCCTCCTGGCAATACTTTGTCTAGCGCAGCCCAGGAGGACACTAATAGCTTGCTTTGCAGTGAGAGCACATCACTGGCTCAGAAGTGCTGGCCCTGATCCAGATCCTGTGCACAGTAGGCCAAATTCCACTTCCAGCTATTCCCATTATTTAAGAGAATTTTCTGGATCAGAATGATTTTGAATCCATTAGCTACATTAAGTATAACAAGGCAGGTAGAGGAGCAGAGATTTTGCTTCCATCCCTCATAACAGATACATTAAGTTTGTGATTTGGCCAAAAAGACTTGTGCAACCTCATCCAAACCAAGCTGTTGTTCACCACAAAGAGCAGAGAAAATGAGGCAAAAAAACACTCTCCAAAGTAATGAGCATAAAACCTGATAAAGAGCACATACCTTCACTGCACAGGACTAGGAGAACAATGCTGCAGAGCTCACCTGAGAAGAGATATTTCATTGAATGTACTCTAAGAGCCACCAAGTTCCTACCTAACAGATTAGCAAGGCTGACCTCTCCTGTATTTTAGAAAAATGCTGCCTTAGGGTTGAACAAACCATGTGATCAAAAGTTGCAGTATATGAAAAAGGCAAGGCCTTTCCAGGAGAGCCTTGTCTCCATCCATACAATGAATGGAGATCATGGATTAGGACAGGAAGAAATCTCAGTTGTTCTATAGTAAAACACAGACACAGGGCATAGATCTTCAGCAGCCCTGCTATTCACACGACTCTGGCATCTGCAGAGTACATACAGCATGCAGTTGGGTGAGAAAGCAAAGTGAGAATATAAGAATTCCTTTTTCCACATAAGATAACAAAAGCTTCCCTTCATGCCCTTTCCTAAGAAGCAACCCATTAGCATCCAGTGATATCTGGCCATGAGATGAGAAGTCCAGTATCCCAGCATTATGCCTGTGAGGACCCAGGACTCTGCTCTGCTCTGTTCTATGCTGACAGCATGGTTTGCTGGTTAAAATTTTCAGAATGAGCATATTTTGAAAACTTTTTTCATTAGTGACAGTGACAGCTGTGGGAACACTTTTGGTTGTGTCCCAGCATCCTTGTAGCTCAGAAGATGCTTCATTTTTTGCACTATGGGTGGAAATGGAGATCAGCACTTTTTCATGTTAGGGCAGTGCTCTCTGGATGCAGAGAGAGACCCAGTGTTTCACCCATGGTCTGCAAAACCCAAGGGCACCCTGCATTTCTCTAACATGATATGGCAGAAAGTGCAACTAACTGTAGAGACTGCAGCTAGGGTTGATGCTGCACATTCCAGCAGGAATGGTTGGAGATAATCACAGAGGATATTTTTTCACCTGAAAATGCTTTTTTGTGCCCTTGAGTACAATGAAACCATCAAGATAGCATAGCATTTATAGCTGTAGGTAAGGACAGGAATCAGAATCATCAAGATTGAAAGAGACTTTTTAGATCATCAAGTCCAACCAACTCAACACTCCCACTATAACTCTAAACTACTGAGGAGAAGCAGGCAGGGTGGTCACGGTGCTGTTTTGACTCTGCAGAGTCCTGTGGAACTGTTGCTGTGACAAGAGTGATGGTGGGATTGGAAACCAAAGCTATGCAGTGGAAACCACCTTGTGTGACTCCTGTTCCTTTGAGGACTGTGAGACCCATGTCTGTTGGTAAAGGAGGAATCAACCTGGCAGCAGCAGCAAAGATGAAGTACATACCTGACAGCCTAGTGAACTTCCCTTTCCCCAGCCTGTGTAACCAGTGATTTTTGTCCTTTTTTTTTTTTTTTTTGGACTACAGCTTTCAGGCCAGAAGATCTGAAGATAAGGGTATTTGGGGGAATGCCAGATAGAACAAGAAATGACCTCTGGCTGTACCTGAGCAGGAAAGCGGGTCCCTTGTACACCCTCCCACAGCCTCTGTGGTGCTTCCAGTGAGGCTGCTGTGTGCTGAGGGGCTCCAGCTGCTGCAAATAGGCTTAACAAATTTTACTTAAAAAGCAGAATTTGGACCATTTCCCAGATTATAATTACCTATATATAATGATATAATATAATGATAATTATGCTACCTAACAGAGACCTCAGCGCACACAGCCGGCAAGTGATGACAGCTAAATTCATTAAGAGTGCAAATGCTCTTCCTCTCTTTTATGAAACAACATTGAGTGATCTCTGAAGAAATTCAGCAACCAGAGACATATTCTGTTAATGAGTGGTGAGCCTGGTGAAAGCTGCTGGAGAGACGGGACAAGGATGCCCATCCCAGAAGAGCCTTGGTGCGCAGTAACCAGCAGAGCAGCAGTAAAGTGAAAAGTTAAAATAGTGGATTTTGAAAATGCAATATGTTTTATGCATTTGAAATGAAACTTGTCTTTTGCTTCTTTTGGACCAGGAAATAAATCAGGACTGGGACCATTCTTGAGCACGGAGCACGGAGTCTTCCTTGCTCAGCATGGCTTGCTCCCAGAGTAGAGCTCTTTTACCTTCAACACATACAGGGTAACCTCGATGAAATTTCTCACCAGGCATAGTCCCAAGTGCTGTGCTAAGCACAGCCTGGCATGGGCTGTCCAAGGGGGTGAGCTGGCACAGGGCAAAGCTCAGCCTGGGGGCACAACGACAGTGCAGTGCACCAGTCCGGCACAGTACTTGGACTTGACCCCTCTAGGTGCCTGCAGGAGGACTTGGAACCTCTGCACACCCATCCCAGAGCCAAAGAGAACCTAAACTTGGGCTCACCACAGTCTTAGTGACGTTTTTTAAGTGATTTAGTATATTGTTTTTTTCAAACACTTTCTATTTTTCCACATTCAGAGGTGCTAAGCTGATAAACACTCAGAAACACGTTACAAAATGCATCTATGAGAAAAAAATTACTGGTTCTAGACCTCTTGGGAAAAGATGGAAAGACTGTGGTGCACAGTATAATTTCAAGCCAGAACTAGAAGCCAAGACCATATCTTTCCATCCAACCAGGTATGAAATCAAACTAAGAAAGGGGAGGGGGGCAATAGCTATAACCATAATACCTCGTGTGCAAAAAATACTGTGATTAAGAGACATGTTGAATGTCTACATCACTTTCTTTTGCTTAGACAGCCACAAAGCCTCAAGCTCTGCTGTTATCCTAACAATCTTTTACACTGACTTCTCATTCCCACACTAAGTATTTCAGTTAATATTTTTATTTTTCCAACAGGTCAACTAATACTCTGCTTTCAAGTGCTTCATTACAGCCATGTGCTTCCTTCTCTAAGAGTCTGAAATACCTTGTCTTTGAATGTAACTGAATTTCTAGAAAAGTAACAGGTTAGACCAAAGTCACAGTGTCCTTGCTTTCACTCTGCCTTCATGTCCTTCCACCAGAAGCTTTTTGAATACTCTTTGAATAGTAGTTGAAAGATATTTCCCTCAAGGCTTTTCCTCTGCAAATGTTGCTGTGTCCAAGGAGCCCACAACAAGTCCATGAAAAACAGGCTACAAGGCCCTACTGCCAGGAAGGAGCAGAACAGAAAGGTGACCACGTGCATAGATGTTACAAAAATAGCCAGGACTGTTGAATCTAATGACAGTAAATCTAATAGGCTTCTGGAGAAGAATCTCTTGGTCCTGAGTGAGTGGGCATTGTAATGGCAGACATGCTTGGTGCTGATAAGGACAAAGTAATGGAGATCGGACAAAAAAGCCTAATCCTGTCTCTATGTAAATCGTAAAAAGTTCAGAAACTATTAGTTCTCTCTAGAAAAAATATATTTTGGAGGCATTAGAATTCCCAGAAAACAACATTTCAATACGAAATGTGTGTCTAAAGAGTAGAGAGTGTGAAGGAATTACTAAGGGAGAAATAGGAGCAGGCTGGGTTCTAACACAAAGACCCTGGTGTAATCACCAAGGAGCAGGGCGTGCTTACCCCGGGAGTGTAGTGTGCTCCACAGCCAGAAACATCTCCATCAGTACTTGAACTCTGCTGCTTAATCTACTAATCTTCTGTGCCATCTCCTGGCTCCTAATGGTTTTTGTAGCACTATCAGTAACTGCTCCTTGGTGACTACATCAGGGTATTTATAATGCACCGTTAAACTTCAGCCTCCTACAGACCTGAGCAGGTCACTTAGTCAAGCTAGAGTGTCTGCCAAGCTGGTTGTTTCCCGTTTGTACTTTCTCCTTATTAAGGAGTCCCCTAATCCCATGATTAAATAACAGAAGCTCGCAAAGCATGAAAACCTGTCCTACTGCACCTTTATTTTGATGGACTGACAGCAAACCTTCAGCAAACTCGGGCAAAGCCACAAGAGCAGAATTTTTAATCTGTTTGTGCATCATAAGGTGAGACCCCGTGAGAGAGAAAGGGGGAGTCCTGCAGAACAAACAGTAAAAGATGATTCCTAGGGATTTGCTTTTCACTCAGTACCCCTGTTAATGTATAGGAGAGATATGACAAGTAAAGAAAATCACACGAACCTGTAGACCAGGGCTTTCTATACTGCTTACTTGAACTGGATCATTAGTCTCATATTTTATATACTATTTCTTTACAGTATGTGTTACAGAGATGATCATCTTGTAGAACTACATTTCCGTTGCTTTAGTCTCTACATCACTTTTCTCATAAATAACAATCGAGCCATATTCAGCTTTTACTTTCTCTTGGCCACAGTGCAATTTTTGGGCATGAAATTTGCTCTTTTATTGGTTTATTTGTCTATTTGCATGTTGTAACTAGTGAAGCCTGTAGCTAATGCAAGTGAGGGGGGAACAAAAATACCCAAACCAATTTAGAGTGAGGAAATACACCGGCAGTGTTTGAGTAGGGTGGAGCTGAGTTCCTTAGGGTAGATTATAAATGGATGGTATGAAGTCTAAGGAAATAAACAAGTTCCAACACTGAATCGCTGCTGTCTCCTCTGAGGATTTTAAAAGAAACAACAGTATGATTCGCTACAACAAATTCACAGAGAGCTCTAAATTGCTTCTTCTCTTTCTGAAAAAAAAAGCTACATACAGCCAAGAAGCATTGAACATAATTCCTGCAATAAGGATCTCAGCATTTTGAAAGCCATTCTTGCTTTAAGAATAATGAATGTTACAATAAAAGTATTATCTGAAATGCTTCCAAACCCATGTGGTTCCTGCAATAGGTGAAGGATAAAATTTCATTTTTGGAGCTTGAATTAATGCTTCTATTTCTAAAATAAACTCAGATATAAATTACCTTTACTCATTTGACCTTTTTTGGGCTGGACAGGGAATAGGATTCTATAGGGACTGGAAGTCCAAACACCTGTTCCCAGAACAACTTCTCATGCTTCCTTTCTGTAGTGATCAGATAAATTGTTTAAAATCTTGAAGTTATCCAACCTAAATTCACCAGAATGATACTGTCAGCTCCTGTCCTCAGACTGGTTTGCACATTGTAGTGAGATGAGGTTTCCTGCAGGGTCTCTGGGCAGATGGAAACCTCTGTGCTGCTCTTCTCCAGAGACCCAGGGGTGATTGAGCTGGTGGCAGCCTAGGGCTCCCACCTGCCTCCTGCCATTGGCAGGGGGAACCCTCAGAAGTGAAAAACTCCTTGTAGTTTGCTTTTTTCTTTTTTAATTAGGCTTTATCTGATATCACAGAAGACTGATCTCTGCTGATACGCAGTCCCAGCCAACTGAGAGACTAAACCTTGGGGGTAGGATGTAAGGGCAACCAGCACAGGTAGTCTAAAAACTAGCAAATTATTTGTTACTTGGTTTTGGGTTGGATTTTTTGGTTTTGGGGGTTTGGTTTTTGTTTTGGGCTTTTTTTGGGTGGGGGCATCTGGATGTCTAATATGTTGTCAATTTATTTGAAATCATGAGTAATAAATAATGTTCCCCTCTAAAACCTAGTATGGTTTATTTCTAACGTGAGGCACAAAACATCCAGATTCTTTCCAGGTGCTAGAAAATTGGAAGGTTGATGAATAAAGGATGCTTTATTGCTGTTTGTTGTGGTTTCTCAGTTTATTTTCTCAAAGTGTTACTTTAGCAGGAATAGATCACTGGTGCCTTTGTGAAGTAAATACATGCAGCTATAAATACGTGTTACATGTATCAATTTGTGTTAACCTTATGTATACAGAGATCTTGTACAAGATATATTTTGTGTTACATGGATGCCTAAATTTGAGGATAATTCGAGGATAATTTTTCTCCTTCTCCCTCTAAGCAAGAGTTGGGTTGGAGGGGTGGGAAACACGCTGCATATCACCTTTCTGCAATACACTTCATGAATCCAATGGCAAAAAGCTTTTCACCACTCTTAAAAAAACCCAAACCCACAAACAAACAAAAACACCAAAAAAACAACAAAACAAAATGAAGCAAAAATAGTTGTAACACAGCTATACTGAATATGAATTTTTAAGTCTTTCCTCAAAGTACTGGTGGGCCAAGATGGGCAAAGCTTTGTCTCCTTCCACAGAATCACCTCCTCCACAGGGAGGGATGTTACACTGAATCACTTTATTCCCAATACTAAAAATATTATCTGTTCTAGACGTAGGCAACCCCAGCTCTGAATATGTCTTCCTTTGGGCTACAGATCTCTCAGTAGAGTTACAATTAAGGAATGATTCTTGATCTCTCCCCTGGTGTGGTAACTTCATGTTTCAAGGGAATCCATTACAGTTAAAATATTTTATTTTATAAGCTAAGCACTGAATGGAACTGCTCAGTTTTGTTTTAAATTCACTTTGGAAAGAAACTTGACATATTTCACTCCTGGACAAGTTGAAACAGAGCATTTTTTGAACTGCAAAATGAATGTGTCATCAATTGGTACTAAGGAAACAAAGGGTCAGGCAAAACCTCACCCACTTACATTTTTTTTATAGAGGTTGCTCATCATGGTGATGTCAGTGTGATTTCTGCTATAGAAAAGGGCAGCTTATATCAGAAAATCTGCAGAATCAGGCCCAAAGGAAGCATCTGATTTTCACAGAAGGACCAGCCTTCACTGAAAACTTGCCAGTTAAAACAAGAGAGAGATTAATTTCTGTTTTTTATCCCCATCTTGAGTTGTCTTTACTAAACCTTCTGTTTCAATGTTGCCTTCTCCAACTCTTCTGAACAGAAGCACAGCAGAAACAGATCCCACCAGCCCTGACTTCTGACGTAGCACCAGCCTCCATTTCCATAGGGGGTGATCTGGGAACAAGCATGAGACATTTCACGACTGAAAAGTGATTTTAGTTGCCAACGTGTTAAATAAGTCAATCTTTTCCCTAGGGCAACGAGTCAGTGTTCAATACTGTATTCACCATTTCACATTTGAAATCTATTTTTACGGTAAAATAAAATGAAAAATTGTCAATGCATGCAAGGAACAATAGAGATTTTACATTTAATGAGAAAACAGTGAGACATGTCATAAGAAGACAAAATTAACTGAAAATAGAAGGCAAGTCATACAAACAGGGAAAAGATGGAAGATTTTGTGTAATCATACATATAATTGATTTATAGAAAACCTTTTACAATATCTTCCCTTCCCAACTCACAGATGTTGCCTCTTATTGCAACAAAATGGAAAGAAAAAGAGTTTAGACTGTCTTTTCGTGCAGATCTATTTTATCTAATAAAACCTCTTGAAATATGTACTTGGAAAAGTTTTGAAAAGCCATTTAAAAAAAAGTTTACTTTTTAGTAAGAGTTTATTTTTCAAATCCTGGGCATGAAGCATGGTAGCAAGAAAATGTAGAGTGAAGAAAGGAAAGTATCGAATTAAAGTAGGGTTTTCTTATGCAGATACAAAGTTAATATTGATTAACTCAGCTAATGCGGGAGTTGCTTGGTTTCTAGAGTATAAAGCAGATCACTACTTCCACTCAAACTTGATAAAGAGAAGGTTATGTTTAATAGTTTTTAACCTATTTCTTTTCTCTTTCATGAGCAATCATTTTCATTAGATTTGAAAAGCCAAGTAAGTTTCTAAATTCCATTAAAAAAAAAAAAATCTCTAATTGAGTAAAGCTGAATCAGCTAGACATCTTCCAAAACTCCAGTTTATAAAGCTCTTTTTCTTCCTGACAGACATACTGGCAATAATCCAGGTGGTTGGGTTTTGGATTGGTTTTTTTTTTTCTTTCCCTTGCAATAATGCAGTTCCGGAGATGAAAGCCGTTGAAAGAATCTGTTTTGTTCATAGTCTTCTGCTAAGTGCTTCAGAGCCTGAACTGACAGTAACAGATCTCTCTAAAAGTTGCCTTGCACCTCCCGCAAGTAGCAAAGTTTTGCAAAGTCGCAGTCAGCAACCTTGGTGTGCTCATTGCTCTCCACCCCTACGGAAAGCTCCTGTACGAGGGATCTCTGTGGACTACCATCGGTCTTTGCCACCGATGGTACGTAGGACAAGCTCCGAAGGCGCGTCTCCCGAATCATCTCCCGCGGCCCTGGATGCGCTGTCCGCGCCCTTCCCGCCGCTCCCACCAGGGGCCACTGCAGCCGCGGGGATGCGGACGCAGCCCGGGCGCATGGCTGCGGCGTCTACATCCCCCAAGAAAAAGTACCACGACATCAAATATTGAGCATAAATTCGTAGAATTGACGTGTAATCACCAAAAACATTTCCATGCGCAGCTGGGCTTTGTTTCTTCCCACAGAAATTTGCATCCTTGTTTATGATGATTTGCAATTGCGCCAAAAAAATCTTTAACTCAAGGCTCCAGATACTACCGGTGGCTTTGAGTGGTTCAGAGCAAGGCGTGAGCACGGCAGCAGATCCTGCGCCAGGGTACCGGCAGCCCCACCTCAGGCCCCGAAATGATGCCCATTTTGCCATTCAAAGTAATTTCATTTTCTCCTACCCCCGTGCGCCCTCCACCCCCATCGAGATTTTAAGAAAATAAATTAAAATAAAGTTCTCTTCAACTTTGTCCTGGACGGCGGACCCGGGACGACAGGTGGCTGCTGCGTGGGGAAGCGGCCGCAAGTCGCGGCCCGCGGCTTCCCGCGGTACCCAACCCGCGGAGCGCCAGTTTCGGGGTGCAGAGCGGTCTATGCTCCGCCGGGGCGGGAGCTCACCCGGCCGCGGGGGCGCGCAGCTCACCCGGCATCCGAGCGGCGCCGGG
>VXAU01002242.1:578625-627481 GCA_013399695.1 Formicarius rufipectus
GGCGGGCGGCGCGGCGGACGCGGAGCCTCAACAGCCCCCCGCAGTTCCAGCTGCCCAGCTACCAGGTCTCCATCCCCGAGAACGAGCCGGCCGGCACGGCGGTCATCGTGCTGCGGGCCCAGGACCCCGACGAAGGGGAAGCCGGCCGGCTGGCATACTCCATGGAGGCGCTCTTTGACGAGCGCTCCAACGACTACTTCTCCATCGACACCGAGACGGGCAGTGTGGTCACTGCCCGCAGTCTTGACCGGGAGACGAAGGACACCCACGTGCTGAAGGTGACCGCCTCCGACCACGGTACCCCACGCCGCCGCTCAGCCACCACCTATCTGACAGTGACCGTGAGTGACACCAACGACCACGAGCCAGTGTTTGAGCAGCCCGAGTACCGGGAGAGCATCCGAGAGAACTTGGAGGTGGGTTATGAGGTGCTGACCATTCGTGCCACCGATGGTGATGCCCCAGCCAATGCCAACATGCTTTACCGCCTCCTGGAGCCAGGAGCTGGTGATGGAGTCTTTGAGATTGACCCACGTTCCGGGGTTGTAAGGACCCGAGCCCCAGTGGACCGTGAGGAGGTCTCTGAGTACCACCTGGTGGTGGAAGCCAATGACCAGGGCAAGGATCCAGGACCACGCAGTGCCACAGCTATGGTGCACATCACTGTAGAGGATGAGAATGACAACTACCCTCAGTTCAGTGAGAAGCGCTACCTGGTCCAGGTGCCAGAGGATGCCCCAGTGAACAGCCAGATACTGCAGGTACAGGCCACAGATCGGGACCGGGGCAGCAACGCCCAGGTGCACTACAGCATTGTGAGTGGCAACCTGAAAGGCCAGTTCTACATTCACTCTTTCTCTGGCGCCATCGACCTTATCAACCCTCTGGATTACGAGACTATTCGGGAGTACACACTCCGTATCAAAGCCCAGGATGGGGGCAGACCTCCTTTGATCAACTCCAGTGGTATGGTGTCGGTGCAGGTTGTGGATGTGAACGACAATGCCCCCATCTTTGTGAGCACTCCCTTCCAGGCCACAGTGCTGGAGAATGTTCCTCTGGGCTACTCGGTGCTGCACATCCAGGCTGTGGATGCTGACTCTGGAGAGAATGCCCGCCTGGAGTACAAACTGATAGAGATGGCACCATCCTCCGGAGGTGCCCCTGTAACAGGTGACTCTGCATTCCCTTTTCAAATCAACAACAGCACAGGGTGGATCACTGTGGCTGCAGAGCTGGACCGAGAGACTGTGGAGAACTATCACTTTGGGGTAGAGGCCAGGGACCATGGCATGCCGGTCATGACCTCTTCAGCCAGTGTGTCCATCACTGTCCTGGACGTGAACGACAACAACCCCACCTTCACAGAAAAGGTGTATCACCTCAGACTGAATGAGGATGCAGCTGTGGGCAGCAGTGTCCTGACCCTGACAGCAGTGGACAGGGACGTTAACAGCATTGTGACTTACCAGATCACCAGTGGCAACACCAGGAACCGTTTTGCCATCACCAGTCAGAGTGGAGGGGGGCTCATCACACTGGCCTTGCCCCTGGATTACAAGCAAGAAAGGCAGTATGTGCTCACAGTCACTGCCTCTGATGGGACTCGCTTTGACACTGTCCAGGTCTTCATCAATGTCACAGATGCCAACACACACCGTCCAGTTTTCCAGAGTTCCCACTACACAGTGAGTGTCAGTGAGGACAAGCCCATTGGCACCTCCATTGTCACCATCAGTGCCACTGATGAAGATACGGGGGAGAATGCAAGAATCACTTATATTTTGGACGATAACATCCCTCAGTTCCGCATTGACCCTGATACAGGCACCATCACCACCCTGATGGAGCTGGACTATGAGGACCAGGCCTCTTACACGTTGGCCATTACAGCCCATGACAATGGCATCCCACAAAAATCAGACACCACGTATGTTGAGATCCTCATCCTGGATGCCAATGACAATGCACCCCGCTTCCTGCGTGACCGCTACCAGGGCTCAGTTTTTGAGGATGTGCCGCTCTCCACTAGTGTCCTGCAGCTGTCTGCCACCGACCGTGACTCAGGCCTCAATGGCCGTCTCCTCTACACATTCCAAGGAGGTGACGATGGAGATGGAGACTTCTACATAGAACCGACTTCTGGAGTGATACGCACACTGCGCAAGCTGGACCGTGAGAACGTGGCTGTCTACAGCCTGCGGGCCTTTGCTGTGGACAGGGGCAGCCCACCGCTGAAAGCCTCAGTGGATATCCAGGTGACTGTGCTGGACATCAATGACAACCCTCCCGTCTTTGAGAAGGATGAATTTGACATCTTTGTGGAGGAGAACAGCCCTGTGGGCTCTATTGTGGCACGGATAAGTGCAGCTGATCCCGATGAGGGGACCAATGCACAGATCATGTACCAGATTGTAGAGGGAAACATCCCTGAGGTCTTCCAACTAGACTTGCTCAATGGAGACCTCACAGCCCTAATGGACCTGGATTATGAGAGCCGGACAGAGTATGTTATTGTGGTGCAGGCCACTTCAGCCCCTCTTGTGAGCCGAGCAACAGTGCACATCCGACTCCTGGACCAGAATGATAACCCACCCGTGCTGCAGGACTTTCAGATCATCTTCAATAACTACGTGACCAACAAGTCCAACAGCTTTCCCTCTGGCGTGATTGGCAAGATCCCAGCTCATGATCCCGATGTGTCTGACAGCCTGGCTTACACCTTTGTGCAAGGCAATGAATTAAACTTGCTCCTTTTGGACTCTGCCACAGGGGAACTCAAACTCAGTCGCGATCTGGACAACAACAGACCCCTGGAAGCCCTTATGAAAGTGTCAGTCTCAGGTAAGCAAGCATTTGGTTGTGTTATTCTGCTTGTCAAACCAGTACAGGGTCATGGGCAGAAATAACCCGCTTGCAGTTTAGTGCACAGCTTTAGGTTTCCTGAAGCAGCAATTTATCTGTGAAATTTTTGGAGAGGAACCACAAAAACGCATCAGGCCCATGTGCTGAGATTGAAGTGATGCACTGAAGTTGTTTAGCAAACATGATTCACAAGCGTAAATAAATACAAGTGGACGTGGAAGGGTACATGCTCACTCAGCTGAGGTGGTACCTTGGCTGGAGCTTTTCTGATGTGGTTCCATAAAGGTAGTAAATGCTGTCACTTGCAAAGATGCAGGGAATGCACATGCATCTGTAATGCCATCTCTCCTCCCTCTTTTTTTTCCCTCTGCTTTTTTCAGCAACCTAACATGTTTACTCCTTTCTGTGTACCCAGAGGTTTGGCTGGAAAATCCTTAGACCTCAGGCCAGATCTGGCGTGGCCTGTGTGGATGTGACGTTGGCAGAGCTGTGCTAGTTTGCATTGCTGGCCTGCACCCCTGCAGGAAATGGCAGCTCTGAAAGCAATGAGTTATGGTTGTTTGATAGCTGTGTAATGTGGCTAGTTGCACTGGAGTTGCTTTAGTGGCACAATGGGCAGATACTGGCCAAATGCAACCCCAAAATCAGGGCTGTTGTGTGGAGGGAGAAGAGGGGAGAGATACAGTGCCATTAACTTTGTTGGAGAATTTGTCTCTGTATGCGTGAAGACTGCTTGCTATTGTCCAATATATACTTTTACATGAGCACATACATGCTCTTAAGATATAACTCTTTTTCTGCTCAGTTGCTTGTTTATCATGGAATTACTTATTATGCCTCTAATTGTGGCATCAATCATGCAATGAGTAATTTCCTCTGCAGGTGACATTCTCTAAAGTTTACTGTGGACCTGATCCCATATTTCTGTTGACTTTCAAAGGCTTAACCAGATACATTCCTTGCTGCCTCTCTCTGCAAACTCAAACTAATAGTTGTGTTATTTTTGGTTAAAAAAAATAGCTCAAGGTACTAAGTAAATAAAACAACACTTGGAGAGATGCTTCTTTTTGGATGGTTCTGTTTAGAAAAATAAAAATCAAACTGTGCCATAATCCCAGCAGTGCTTTTTTTAGTGTTAGTAGCCACAGTGTGCAGCAAGGCAATGGAAGAATGAGCCTTGATCTCCCTTGTGCTTACAGGCTTGAGGTCCTTTTTGGTTCAGAAAGATGAAAACAATATTAACTGAGCTGACTGATTTTGCTCCAGTGTGTCCCTTAACGAGCCACTTCTGGTTCTTCCAAAATGCTGGGAGGCAGCTTATGTGGTAAAGTAGTTCATAAATGCTGTTTCCATGTCCTGTGAAGACTTGCAGGAAAACCAGACAGTAGGCTTGTGACCTTAAAGAAAAACATTTGGATTAAGGTGCAGGTGATTGCATGGTCACTGTCTGTTTGAACCAGTAGCTATTTATCTGGTAGCAGAAGATAAGAACTCATCTTGGAGCACAGTGCTTGGAAAAGTTGTTTCCTTAGAAGAGGTGAAGGGTGTGTCCAGAACAGAAAAAGAAGTGACACGAGCTATTCATTTCTCAGTGTAATGATTTATGCAGTTTAAGTGGATGAAGTCTCAGGTAGGAATGAAGACTTGTTTACTTGTGCAGGAGTTTGATTATTCCAGCATCATTTTCATGTTTTGTGAAGATGAGAACTTTGAAACTCTGCTATGATGTTCATCAAAATGGACTGTCAGCTGTGTGTCTTGAGATAGGTGAAATGTTAAAGCATTTTATGTCTAGGACTTTAAAATAATTTTGACAAGCATTGAACTACATTTGACGTTTATTTGGAGAAGTTTGCTGTGTGGAAAGTGAAGGGGCAGAGTTTGGCATTGTATTAGTCCATGAAAGTCTCACCTGCCTGCTTTCTCTGGTTTATCTGATACAGTTTAAAAATAGAGATGGAGAAGAAGCTCAGAAAGGAGTGCTCCACAGGGTTATCTCAAAGTGTTGCGAAACACCTGCAAATCATCTGCTAAACTGACCTACCAGTTAACTGAAAAAAATGTGTCTACCGAGTGGCCATTAACCTCTCAACCCAGACAAACACAAAGTCCTCCCCTCCCCTGCTCACAGCTGTTCTTAGGTCAGGGAAGGACTGGAACTCTTTATGAACTTGGGGAATTTGATCTCTATATGAGTCGGAAGTAACACCGGTGCTATAAAAATCTTACTTCCACCTAGCGATGTGTTGTGCTGCAGAAGCATGTGAGTGTGTGCAGTGCTAGCGAGGAGCTGTGCTACTCAGATTACTCTGAAACACTGATATGTGGCTAAACTCATCAGTCTTTCATTTGACTTGGTGATTATTCGAATAAGCATGTCCATCTGCATATAAACAAAATTTAAGAATCATGAAGGCCAAGCAAATGAAGCTAATAGGCTTCAGAAAACCGTCTGAAGTTTCATGTCAGTGTTGTGAGAAGTTCCACGGGATGGTGGGCATGCTTGGGGCATGTGTGACTCCGCCCTTGCCCTGATGCCACGGTACCTGTTGGGGTACCTGTCGGCTGTGCCCCCACAGCCAGTCAGGAACCAGCCCACGGGGAGGAGGGAGGAGTGTGGGTGTGTGCGTATTAGCATTTTGCTTTGGGTTGGGAAGGAGCTTTTGAAGTCCGTCTCTTTTGAAGTGAAGCTCTGTGTGCCTCTGCCTATGCCTGTCTTGCAGACCTGTCTGAGTGAACAAACAGGACCCGTTTTTGCATGAAACCAATTCACAGGTGCTCAGTAGTTCTGTAAAAAGGCACATTCTCCTTTTTCTGGTGTACTTTCAAGGCCTTCCTACAGGAAGGCAGAGTCCTTATATCCCCATGCCTGCATATTGTGGTGTTGTTGTTTTAACAAGTGGGCTGAAATCTGGATCGTACTGAAATCCTGCCCTTGCTTTCCATAATTTTACTTTGGGCTTCTAAAACGGGTGGTCAAGAGTTGGTCAGTCTGTGGTTTCTTAGTGCTACTAATAAATACATGTCTTGAATTGACAGAATGGTTAAATATGATTCTTTTTTGTTCACAAGTACATTAAATTGGGATTTATTTGGTCAAAATATGAGTCAAGCATTGCTCAAGTCACATTGCATTTCCTTTTGTTAAGTGTTATACTGCACTCCTCGCCAGAGCTGGGGGGGAAGGCTGACACAAGCTGCAGCTTTGCACAAATGTTGCACAAGTTTGCCTGGGTATCACATTGCAAATGCTGCTGGCACCTGCTCGGCTGTGCTGCCACAAGTAGTCCCACTTATCAACGACAGCTCAGTGGGATACAATAGATGTGTGTGCAAACTCCTCTGGGAACCCAGCCTAAATCAGCAGTGCAGACAAAGCCCAACCTGACTGCATGCTAAGCTTTTGAGTGGTCCAAATAAATGAAAAATACCATTATGCAACATAGAATATACAACTTTGGGAAGGTGGTGGCCTCAGACAGTGAGGGATAGACACCCAAGCATTTTTGAGGACATGCAAGCTCAAGTATAGTATAACTATATAGTATAACAAGCTCAAGTATAACATTTCTTTAGCTTTCAGTCTCAAGTAGCATTCAGTGTGCTTATTGACTATCAGCAAATGGAAATTAACATAGAATTCGTTTGTGTTGCAATCCACTTCGGGGAATTTTTACTCACAGGTTGGTTAAGGATCTTCATTGTAATTTAAAAGTCATTATGCTAATGATCCTGAATCTCCAGGTCTGTGCCTTCTCCATACAAATGTAACAGATTATGCAGTACTTGGTGCAGCCCTTCTGATAAAGGTGAGGTCCCAGATGTGCCTGAGATGCAAGGCATTGGGGGGTTACTTGTGTGTGTGTGTGTGATTTGAGATTAAAGGGAAATCTGAGTGACAAGGCATCCTTGTCAGCACAGAGGCACCTCTGGGTGTGGAGGGCGAGTGTGGGGTGACCACTCAGGATGTGGGCTGGACACCTTGGCAGCATCAGGGTGCACCTTGGCCTTGTACCCCTGCCTTTGGGCAACAGGATGATGGGCCTTGTGAGCTTTCCAGGACAGATCCACAGGGTGGCTGGTTCTTTTAGGAGTGATGCTTCTGGCTGCCTCCAAGGACTTGATTTTAGGGTCAGCAAGGGGCAGTTAGCGTCCAAACTGCTTTCCACGGCCTCCTTCCCAGGAAAAGACAGGGTTCCATGTAAGTTATGCAACGGGGAGGTGATAAAAGTGGATGGGTGGAGATGTCCCTCGTCCCTCCCTCCATGAGGAAGGAGGTGTTAGAGCCTGTCCAGTGCCTGCTGGGCTTTTGCACGCTTGCGTTCCCAGGGACCTTGGGCACTTGCACTTCACTCAGGCATCCCACGCCACAGTGAGGGGAGAGAAGGCAATGGCTCAAAGGCAGCCAGGGCCTGGGAGGCAACGAGGGACTCTTTTAGAAACATGGTGTGATACCACAAGCTGCAGGATTGTATCAGCAGTCATTTTGTGCTGTGTTAAGTGGGTCTGAAGTGAAGGATGACTGATAATAGCTAGTAGTGGTGATTTTGAACATTTACATCGATTTCCCTAAAATAGCAAATCAAAAGTAGTGACCATCATGTGAAGTCAGGGCAGCTCCTGGATCTGGAGTGGCTACCTGTATCATTTATTGCATCCGTATGGTTTCTGTATTCAAATCTACTAAATAGCAAGATGTGTTTTAGTTGTGTGTCCCTCCAGTCTGCCAGAATGTGACTTTGCCTTTCCAGCTGTATGATCTGTTCTAGCTGATAAAAAGCTGTGGCAGTGTTGTTGCTTTCCTATGGGCTTCCTTCCACTTCATCCCTTGATTTCAGAGGAGTGGTGTATTTTTGTTTCAAAAGACAGGAAAACATCTAGGGCAATGAGGAGAAAATATTTAGGGGAAGGCTGGCTGAAAAAGTAACTTTTTACTGAGATAAAATGTATCTTCTGTCTGGAAATAAATGAAATGTTGATACTTTTCCCAGCAATTTGTTGGAAAGAGGAAGACTGGGGTAACACAGAGAGGGTAAAAGAAGAATGAAGCTGGAGTTGGGAGGGAGAGAAAGATCTAATAGATTTTACTTGATAGTAAATCTCACGGGAAAGAAATTAAATGTAGAGAAGTATGATGGTGGGATTACCTGGAAAACTTGTCTCCTGATTTTTAAATTATTTGCAAATGAGGTTGTAATAACCATTTTTTTTTTTAATTGGATTAGTAATTGTCTTATATTTTTGAATACTTTTTCAGTTTCAGGGTGTATTAAAGAATTGATTTCCTTGCTATAGTCCCTTGTGATTTGCTTCCCTCTTAGAAGTCACTAAAGTATTTCTACTTCTGACCTGCACTTGCAGGTTGAGAAGAATCCTCTCATCTTCTGTTTTTCTGGTCACACATTTCCTTGCAGTTCAGAATTGGTTTAGGCTGGGATTGCAAAGCCTGCTACAAACTACCAAATACAGAATAAACATTGAATTGTTGTCAAGGGAATGGCAAAAGGACCCTTTGTTCAGAATACAGGAAGTTTTCTGTGTTTCGATGTTAGGATGATAGTGAACCTGCAGTGGAAGCAATGGTGGGGAAAGTAAGTGATGTGAAGCAGTGGGATTTTATACTTTATTATCTCCAGCATCCCAAGCGCTACCTGAGGAAGTGGCTGACTGCTGATAAAGGTTATCATTTTACATTTGCTCCTTGAATGGTCTGTTTTCCTTCAGTGTATATACTTAATACCTTGGAACTCCCTTCCATTGCTGACTCCCATCTTTGAGCTGAATGGATTTTCTGAGACATCCCATAACTGAGGAACTCAGTGTTAAGTTTTAAAGTGTAACAGTTGGTGAAGGGAGGTAGTGTGCTCACTTCTCTTCTGTAGGGTGATTGAGAGACCCTTAGCAGATGCTTGAATGGGAACCCAACCACCCTCACGTTTCCACCAGTCTGGTCAGAGCATCTTGGTAAGAGCATCCTGTCATCCTGGTATCTCCTAGCATCTTCAAGAAGGTTTTGTGGTGACCCATCCATGATCATTTGCCTCCTTCTCGTACTGTGCAGTGAGTCTGTCAGACATTCGTGCAGCTGATGGGTTGTCTCCAGTCTTTGAGCTGGCTTGGTGCTCAGAATTTGTGAGTCCAGGAACATGTTAGAGCATGCCACACCTATGACAGTGGTTTCAGTTCAGCCAGATGTGCAGCTGCTGCATACACTGGCATAGCTGAGCTCACTTTCATCTGGTTATTTTGAGTACAGGCGGCAATGACTGCACCATAGCACAGGTTCAACTTGTGATTTCACTGGGCCCCTCAATTCCCTCGTGGGTTGGGTGAGACTGATACAAAGACCCTGGGACTGGGAGTGCTCTGAAAGCTGGGGCAGGAAACAAGCAAATGTGATGCAGAACCCTCTTCAAACCTATGTGCAAATACCCTTTCAATATTTAGCAGTGTAGGCAACTCTAGCTGTAATGCTCATGCATGGAGGATGAGTAAGGGAATGATCAAATGTCAGGACACAAGATCTACAGTCTCCATCCCTTCACTCTCCTCTGTAAGCCCTCAGGATTTTGAGAGTCAGCTGGCGAGAACAAACTCACTATGTTTGTATGCTTGAGACAACAACACACCTGCTTACCTCAGTATTGCCTAAGTTACAGGTTTTAGGTAACTGTCTCTCTTGGCTTCCTTTGGGATTTCCAAAAATATCTCAGGAAAGTCTTTAGGAAATGTAGGAGGGTTAGAAGTGCTGAAGATATTCAGATCAGATCTAATGACAATCTTTGGCACTCTTCCATGTTACAGTTTTTCTGTCCTGGTTTCTGTGGAAATTATGATGTTTTTAGGTAAAATAGTACTCCCAACTACTCTTGACATCTACTTTGCCATTTAAGAAATAAGCGTGGTGGTGCTGTCTTTTCTGAATGATGGGCTTTTCTTTTGCCTGCTGTTTTTTTAAAGACTATTTGGACAAAAGATTGCATAAATCAAAGTACAGAGCAAGTTGATGTGGGACTTGGTTCTTCAAAGCTTTGTTCACAGTAGTTGGCCATTTGAAATAAAGGACACTTGAGACCTAATTAAATTCAGTTTTACCATTTCATATTTCTATGACAAGTGATAGTATTATTATTTCCCCCACCTCAGTGGAGCTCTTTTTCCAGTGTTGAAAAACACCGAACTATTTATGGATGTAACACAAGTTCCTAAAAGGGGCAGGATGTGATCTTTATGGAAAATTTTGAAATCTAGTGAGATTTGCCTAATGTTTTTGTGTTTTGGTTTGGTTTTTTTGTTGGTTTTTTTTTTTTGTTTTTTTTTTTTGTTTTTTTTTTTGTTAGACCCGAATGCATACACTTTGCTTGAGAATTAATTGCAATGTGTTGATTTCGTTGGATTGAGATGGCATTATCAAAGGTACAGCTTGGCTCCTTTGGTCAGATTTTTATCTCTTACCATCAATCTCTCTACATCTCTTCAAATGTAAGCTGCAGTCATGACTGGTTCATAAGCAGGAGGGCTGTTGACTGGAATTGTCCATCTCAGCCCTCTGTTTAAAGAGGGAACATAAGTGACTGTCTTGGGCTGATTGCCTTGTTGTTTGGTGGTTAAAGTAGAGTGCGATGAACCCACCCTGAATGTGTGTGCCAGAGCGGAAGGGTTTGTTTCCTTTTGCAGAGATGATTGGACTTATTTCTGTTACAGCAAACTACCTGTAGTAACAGGCTTAGCGGAATAGACAGAAAAGATGGGGGAGGCTATAATTTACAAACAGGAAAATCTTTTGCCGTGAATAATGTTAGGATATACTTTAAATATTGTCAAAAGTTTGAGTGAATCAAGGGGGAAAGTATGCTATTATGGGCATTTGGCATTCAACAAAGAAAGAAAATTTTAAAATACCTCAGAAAAATAATCTTCACACTTGAAAAAGAAGCACTTGGACAGAAAAGTAGGATTTGCTGGAAAGAAAAGAAAACTTTTGGACTTTGTTTCAACAAGTTGTTAATTCTGCTAAGCTGTAACCACCTTCATATTTATTCCTGTGTTTACACTTGCCAAGCACTAGAAAAAGCAAATAAATGAAACTAAACCTGTAATAAATCCTCAGGAGACCACATAATAAACATAGACTTGTTATGCTTATCAAATACAAAGGAAAGTAATCTGTTTTCAACACCATTGCCCAACGCATGATAGATGCTACATGCCATCAGGTCTCCAGCACTTTTGGAAAATGATGCATATGGTCAAAATATTTCAGTACTTTTTGAAGGAGGGGGAAGAGTCCATCATTAACAACCACTGTCAACAAGATATCACTTGCCTGCTGTGGAGTCTGTGGGCTAGGTCCAGTTTCAGGAAGAAGCAAAACCCTCTGGACCTCATCAAAAGGGGCAAAGTGAGGACTATGTTGTAAGATCCGGGTTTCACAGGTGCAGTAGCCAGCACCTAGCAGTCTGTCTTTGCTGTTTAACCCCAAGGGGCTATAAGATTTGGAAGCAGATGTACTCAGTGGTTCTCTGTCCCTGCCATGCCACCAGAGCACAAAGGGTACCCATCGGAGTACAAAGATCTGGTGGGTTGGTTGGATTTGCTCTTTGCTTTCA
Source organism: Formicarius rufipectus (assembly GCA_013399695.1). Taxonomy (NCBI): domain Eukaryota; kingdom Metazoa; phylum Chordata; class Aves; order Passeriformes; family Formicariidae; genus Formicarius; species Formicarius rufipectus. The sequence continues at coordinate 590,100 of VXAU01002242.1, forward strand.
CTAGCTACAGATCAGACTCCTTGGCCCTATTCAAAACTGATGTTAGCAAGTCATGGAACTTATTGCCTTGAATTTCTGAGATCGCATTTTTGGTCTTTCCAGAAACCAGCCTAGCCTCTTGTTTATTTGTGTGCTTGCAGCAGTGTTCATGCTGGCTCTGTTTCTAAAGGAGACTAAGATATCATTTTTATTTTTAAAAATGTATTTAGCTGTTTGCATTTAGTTTAAATCATGTAAAGGCTGTCCCACACCAGTGCACTGCTTGTTTTAGCAGTTCGTGATTGCCGGCCTCCAGACGCTTCTTTGGGCACTGCTCAGCATGAATAGGGAGAGGCATTTGACACCTTTCAAAGCTTAGGTCTAGTGGAGGACTTAGATCTAACCATCAAATGCCACAGCACCTCACTTCTTGGTGCCTGTTCCCTGCAGCTGTATCCTGTTTTAGGCAGTTACATGTCCTATAAACTGAGAATACTTGAAATACCATCCCACTACAGCTTGGGCACTTCACTCAGCATAGTGGTCAGGACACTGTGCAAGGGCAGAGATGGGCTGGGCTCCAGCCCTTGATCTCAGAGCTATCACTGTGCTGTACGTTAAAAAGGAGTCAAATAAAGTTCAGAAGGTGTTGTGGGACTCAGGTTTCCCATCTCTTTGGTAAGTGCCATAAGCCATAGAGTCATGCTCACACTTGCAGGGCACTGGAGAAGAGGCTTTCTGGCTCACGTTCATGTACATGAGCACCTCTGTTTCAGTGGAGCAGCAGTGTGGGCAGTCTGACTTTGACCCTCAGCTGCTGGATGTTATTTAGGCCATAATAAAAGCTGGACCATGAATTATTCAGGTTGTGTTACATCAGTACTGGTGGGAGTCAGAAACTCAGTTCTTCTCACCTGGGAACTCAAAGGTAAAATAAACAAGAACCCTGGGAATTTCCAGTGAGAACTTTCCTATTGATCAGAGGTGATTTGTTTGTCTTCTGGATTTAACTGTTTGTAAATGAATTCTGTGAAGTGGCCCCCAGATGGGCTAAAGGGTCAGTTATGGAAGGATTCATGCAGACTTATATTACACTGCTAAATATTCAAAGTTCAACCCATCTTTGCCTACTGTTTAATCCTCTTTCTCACTGCAGTTTGTCATGATGATAGACTTGCTAGTGATTATAAACACGCTGCTGCTCGTCGCTTGGATCCGTCTGGTGGCTTTTCCCACAATGTGCTCGCGGATGCTGTAGAAGGCCAGTGCTGTCCTGACACACACGGCAAAGGTCTCTTGGCAGCCGTGACTGGGTGGAACTGTCCCATCAGTTGACTTGGTTTCCCATCTCCCAGGCTGTATTTCTGATGCTGGCTCAGTGTAATTTAGCAACGTGTGCTCTGCACGATGAGCTCTCCATCTGGCAGATAATTGCTTGCTAGTTTAAATCCCATCTTATCTTCAGTTTCTCATGAACCTGCTGGTGCCTTCTGGTTGGTTTTGCAGGGTATTTGCAAAAGAATTTGATAGGAGCTAAAGTGATGAGTGTTTTGGAATGTCAGGTAAGACAGGTTAACTTTTAGGTCCTGTGTACTAAGCTACCTGACATTACTCTGCCTTGAGTTTGACAGTCTAAGACCTGAGTTTGTTGACCAAGTTGCTGACAGCAGGCACTAGTTGTTTGCACTGGTTATGCAGAGTGGAAACCCTGGGTATATTTTAGGACTTGGCAGATGCTGAAAACTTGTTACACAAAACTGGTGTTCATAATGCTGGTGTTCCTCTTTCCTTCTTCCTTATTTTCTTCTCCTGTCTTCCTTTGCCTTCACTGGATCTGTCTGCCCTGTGCTGTTGTGCAGCAAGGTGCTGCATCTGCAGAGTTTGCCTGCTGCAAGTTTGCACAGGGCCATGCACAGCAGAGACCTCGTTGGGCTCGTTCGGTAGTACCTGATGTAAATAATTAGGATAACCACCATGCTGAGAGACTGCCCTGAGAGACAACCGGACAGCAGTGCTGGGGACTGCCCCAGGCCCAGTCGATGGTGTCTGTGACAGGCACTGTGAACTGTCTGGCAGCTGCCCACCAGGCACAGTGCCTGCTGATGGTGTGGTGGCATCCTTTCTCACTGCCTTCCCTCCTGCATTTGGGGGCAGGGCAGATTTTTCATCCATCCCTCACCTGTTGTTACTTATTAGGTGGGTGTGTTGGTGCAGGGTGATGGGCAGGGCCCACCCCCTCCCAGGGGTGCCCCATGAGATGCTCCTGGTGAACCAGTGCATTGGCCATGGAGCCTTTGCACTCCCAGTGGCAATTCTGGTATTGGGACATCAGTGGTGATGGCTGCTGGTTGCAGGTTCCAGAGGTTTTGCAGCCACAATCCTTTGCCCTTCTTCTTGTACAGGGTCTTGGGAGCCACAGCATGAGATGGTGACAGTCCCACAGAGGTGACCAGCACAGGCAGTCACAGGATGTCTGTGTCCAGCTACAGGCTGCAGGGCATGCTGCACACTGAGTGCCAGTGCTTGTTGTCTTTGCAGTCTGTGAGAGCAGCACCTGTGCCCTGAACTGGGAATCTGGCTTATTCTGGCTATTAGTGGTGGCTGTATTTTTTTCCTATTCTTTGAGACAAGTTGCAGTTGCCTTTACTGGCTTGTTCCTTGAAGCCTCAGCTCCCCTGAGGCTCAGCTAATAGCCGTGTCTGGGACTTCATTCAGTTTTAAGAGGCTTTAAAGTACAAAATTCCTATTTACTACTAACAGCATTGATGGACATGACAGATTAATGGCAATAAACTCAGGTGAGAACTGAGAGACAAGGACATCTTTTCTGTTCCATGCAGTGAATGTGTTTGTTTTGTATGACTGAGTTTTAGGAACCTTGGTATGATCTGCTTTTAAACTATGTCCCTTGCCAGTGATTGGGGATTTCTTAAGCTGAGATGACTGATTCACTGCTTTATCTCAGCCAACCTGTACCAGACCGAGCTGAAGCAGAGGTGCTGAGATGATCGGATAAAATTCTTCACACCACTTCTGGCAGTTGAGCATCTATCCCTTTTTTTTTTGACCTGGGGCCAATCCTTCAGGAGAGGCCCTTTCTCCTGCTCTGAGGTGGTGTCATTGACTCCCTGGGTTTTGCTCTGTGTTCTCTTTGATCAGTCTGTAGCTGTTAAAAGACTCCATTGCTCTTTTCAAGGCCTAAAGGGAAAGTAAAGTGACAACTTTGATGGCTAGTTTGAAAGCTTTGTCAGTCTGGACAGTTTCCCATGGGACAAACAACTTTACTCTCACTCTCCACATCCCATACTGATTACACAAGATGTCATTTTACCGGTTTAGTGCTGCATACTGTTGGGATATGGTGTATTTTCAGGTATTTAAATGAATTTAAATGACTAATAAGAAAAGTGATTGAATTTTGTTCCTGTGATGAAACTAAATTTTAAAGAAATCAGGCTGAGATTTCAGCAGTTGTGAAATTCAGTGTTGTTCTTCGCACTGTAGAGCCTTTGTGCTTGCTGCTGTAGTCATATTACATGACATTGCCTAATACCCAGCAAGGCGTATTCTTGGCTCATTCAGCAGGTAAGGCTCCCAGAGGGTCACTGAATCTGTCCATGTACTCAACAGAGAGCTCAGTTGGGTGATTTTACAGCCATGTATTTGCATTTGCATGTCCAGTGCTTTCTCCTTTTTGCAGTAGTTTTCCCTTTTACTCTGTTATCATGTTTATCCAAACCAGGTCTCTGACTAGTTTTGTGACCAGTGTCATCCCTTCCTGCATCCTTCCTGTCACAGTCAGCAGCTAATTAGCTGGTGGTCCATCCTGGGGATGGGTTTTTCGCTGTTCAACGCTGGTCTATCCTGTGATGCACTGGGAGAAAATAGTGTGTGTAGACATCTTGCAGAGATGGTCAGGTCATGGGGTGGAGGATTGAACTTGCAGCTGAGAGCTGCTCCTCCAGCAAATGAGAAACTGATCCATTAGAGCTGCAGGGTAATTTAATCACTTTTGGAAAGAAGAGTTGTTAATAATCCCACACTAAGAAACCTCCACTGTTTCTGTTCCTTATTAGACATAATTTTCCATTTCTCTTCTTAGACATTTTGTAGCATTTAATTTTCTCTGTGATAACTTATGAGTCATGAAATCTCCTGGAACAGGTTAGCTTCCATATGATGGCATTTCAGCACCTCTTGCATTTCCTTCAGTTGGATCATGTGTTGCTGCTTGTTCAGAGGCAGCGCGGCTTCTTCTCTGAAGAAAGCAATATGTTGTTACCTGGCTGTGACGTGCCAGGATCACACTGCCCTCTCCTTGGAGATGGGCCCTCCACCAACTTATGTAGTACTTAAAGTGCTTATCAAATATAGGGATGGAAAATTACTCTGTTAGCTGAAAATACACTACTTGGGCGACTTAGTTTTCTTGCACACTCACTGTCGATGTGTGTGAGTTGGTTCAGAAAGATGGAAGCAACAGACCAGCTGAAAAATGCATTGGTGTGTGGGGCTTCCACCCCAGGGGTTTAATAAGTGAGATGGGTTTTTTAAGTAAAGTGAAGTATTACATGCTGTTGTGCAAGGCACTGCAAATAACTCATCTCGGTACGATTCTGATAGTTCCTAGTCAAGAGAAGTTCATGTATATTGTGGAGGACAAATTGAAGAACAGAGAATTTGTTTTACTGGTGGTATCATTTATGGTAGAAGATTGCATCTTTCATACAGTGAAATGAAAACCAAAGAGGACTATGATTGCTACTTACCTTCCTGAAGTACTTTTGGAAAACAGGAGCAGGGCAGTTTAAAGAAAAAAGTCTGAAAGTGAACATACTCAGTAAATTTAGATGGGAAGTTAGAGGGCAGTTTGAAACCTTTAGGGAAGCAAATTTCTAGGACAACTTCTCTGTGAAGAGATACAAAGAAGTGTAGCTGGGTTTAAAATGAAGCTTGATAAATTAATAAACTTGACAGTTTATAAGTAGTATTATGTATATGCAACACATTTCTGTGAGAACCTTCCCTAAATAGAAAATTGAACTTGCTGATGGGAAAATTATTTCTTGTTCTCCCTTTGGTGCAGAAATTAAACACACATATTAATAAATTGTAAGTGCAATTAGCCCTTTGAGCTGCCTGAGCTTGTGTAAGTTGCTGTGTATTGGTTGCAGCACTGCTATCTTCTCCTAAACTTGGTTTCAAAAGAAGGTAAAGAATCCATAGGGTAACATGGTTCAAGAGCTAGATGAATGGGGCTGGAAGTATTCACAAATGTCCCAGGCTGCAAGTTGCAGCTAATCTGAGCCAATCTTGCTTCTGGCTGTTACAGTCCTTTGCTCCCCATCACCTGTATGACCTTGAGCTGGGCTTTTTCCATGTACCAAGTTTCTAAAAAGCCAATCGGCCGTTAAAAAAAGCCAAAATGAGCTTCTGACTTAGCATGAAGCAGCTGAGTCTATCAAATGAGTATCAGAAGATAGTGCAAGGAAGGATGAAAGTTGACACAAAGCCAAACTAACAAAAAAAACCCAAGCAGACAAAAAAGTTCTGACTCGGTGTGAAGAAGTAGTTCAGTTGCTGTATGAGATGAGTTACAATGCAGGGAAGGAGAGGGGCTGCGATAGCCAGCCCTTTGTTTAGCTTAAAGCTGCTTTGCATTTGCAGCCAAAGCCTAAATAAAAGTACTAATTTTTGTTGGTTTTCTTTTGAGTAGGATTTTTATTACCTTGTGCTGGAGCAGTTCAGCACATGCTTGGACAGGTACTAGGGATGGTATAAAAGAGTAGGCAGTAATTAGGGGGGTTAGGCTCTGCCTTTGGCTTGGTGGGTTCTCTGCTGCTTCAACTTGGAGTAGATATTATATACTTGTCCCTTGTGAAAGGTAGAAAGTTTCTAAGAAGTCCTTTTAACTTATGAAGAGATTTGCTGTCCCTCTCTCAGGCCTGTGTGACCATATGGACTCGAACAAAGGGAAGAATTTGTTCCAGAGCTCTGTGTGCAATACTCAGCACCTAATCCATGTAGGCATGAATGTCAGCACTCACCACTCTCTTCTGTAGGTACAAAACTCCCAGCTTGCATTTGTGTGAGGTTCTGCCACCTAGAAGTTCAACAGCTTGAACCTACCACAGGTTCTGTGATGCAAAATGCAGCTGTATTGTATGAATATCAAAACCTCAGGAGATTCCAATAAACATGTTTAAAAAAAACTGTCTTGAAAACATACAAAGCACAAGAAAAATACTAGTAAATGGATGCAAAAATAAACAACTGAATATTTTTTCCTGTAGATTGTTGCCATTCTAGGTTTATTAATTCAAAATATTAACAAATTGCAGTTAAAAAAAAAGGTAATAAATTCTCTGATAGTGAGAGTTTTTCATTGAGAAAGTGTACATACTTATGAGCTCTGGCTCAGTCCTTTGAATTATCTAGGCACTACTGTAACCGATAAGTGAATGCTGATAATCCTGTTAATATTTCAAGGACTCTTTACAGCTATAGGGGAGCAGTTGAGAGCTATCACATTCCTTTGCATTGCAGGACAGGTTTTTTTATTCACTATCTTAATGGTGTTATATACATACAGGATCTTTTTGAGCACAGTTCACCTTGTTTCGCAGCAGCTCCTTGGCACACAGCCTCATGGACTCTTTAAGATGCTACTTATAGCAGCTAGGCTCATTGCTTGCCCTGATGTGGCTGGGATTTGGATTGCAAATTCCTGATCTGAACAAAGAGGAGGCATAGAAAAGGCTGGTCTCTGGCCTCTCTCACACTTTGTGAAACTTTGCTGGCTTCAGAGGGTTGTACTTGTAAGTCTGGTTACACTTCAAAAAAAAAAAAAGGCTTACATCTTTGCAAAGATGGGGGCAGCCCCACCACAAGGCATGTTGATGGTGCTAGAAGAGGGAAGAGAGAGGTGGCTCTGAGGAGGCTGCTGTGCTTTCAGACACTGTCTTATCTAGAGCTACCTTGAGCTTTGTCCATACTTGCTCTCTTTTACCTTTCCCCACTTGCTTTGTTTCCTCAGAATCATGGGGCTGGAAATCCTTGGTTTTAGAAAAAACAGAAGATGGGGGAATAAAATGGATGGAGGCAAACAGTGTGTGCAGGATGTATCCACATTTGTTCCCTCACCACCCCGTTGGCTGCACCCAATGGCTCTGCAATTTGAGAAGCAGCTACCTGTCATTGATTTCTTGAGACAGTATCAACTGGGTAGGATTTGGCTTGTGCTGGCTTGTGTTCATTGAGGAGAAGAAGAGAGAAGTCAAACTAAACAGGGTGACTCATGAGAATCAGGCTCATGCAATGGTTTGTGCGTATAAAAATGCTCAGAGTTGGGAAAGGGGCTGTCACGGTTGTGAAATCATTCTCTCCCTTTAGTTTGCTGCTCCTTGGAGCCATTGGAGAAGGCCCATGAAGTCCCTGTCAGCCACAGTCAGAGGAAAGGGTGACTGTGTGTGGCTGACAATTGCCATGGAGCTCTGGCCAAGGACAGCCATGTTACTGCAAGGCTGCCACTGAGACTAAACTCAAGTACTTGCACTTGGGATTCCCTTTTTGCCATCTCCATCATTAAAGTTGACCAAAAAAGCTCAAACCACTTGTTTGTGTGGAAACCTCTACAGAGGACTTTGTGCATTAGACAATGCTGGGCTAAGTGACCTGTAATTATTTAGCATTTTGGTTTACAGTGTGGCAACTTCTTCCCCAAAGCCAGACTTGTGCAGTGTAATGAAGCAAGGCACTGCTTTCATGTCGCTTGAACTGTTTTGATTTGACCCCATCCTCCCTTTGCTCTTCACTCTGGCATTCCTGTGTGAAAGATACTCACCACATGCTGGGAACTCCACTTCTCTTGAGGCATAAAGTCCCAGGTCTGTGTCTTAATGGACTGAGAGGAGCCAGGTGGAGGCAGGGAGAATGTGGCCAGATGGACCCCAGGATTACTCTGTCCCACACCCTGGGATCAATCTGAAGAAATACAGTCAGGGAACGTGGTTTAATCTGCAGATGAGAGCTCTTGCAGGTGCAGAGCCAGGGTGGTGGCCAGGAGCTGTGCTGGGCGGAAAGAAGCCCCAGGGCTCCCTCACAGTGGTCTCTGCAGGCAGGACCAGTCTCATGAAAGCATGGTCTTGAATATAATATGCACAAAATGAGCCTCTGGGAAAAGCGGGTGCTCCCCGGAGAAGTTTTTTGCGTATACCCTGCTCTGCGAGTGAGGCTCAACACACCCTTTTTGGATGAGTTTGTTAGTCAGAAAATACGCTGACTTCCTTCTGTTTCGTGGGAAGTGAGTCTGGAGGAGAGGTAGGTAAACAGTGAAAGAGGATGTCCTGGCATGGCTCATTTTAGGGATAGGCAGCCACCCGGGGACTGGGATGTAGCTGGGCTGCCTGATCAGTGCCATGCATATAGGTAATTAAGATATTTCCTCCAATTAAACTAAGTGGCCCTTTTTTTGATGTGTGAGGTCAGTGAGCCCAACTGTCATGCAGGTAGCAGAAAGGAGTCTGGATGATTTTAACCACCGCTTTGCATGTTTAAGTAATTTAAAGCTAGAGGGGACCTGCCCTGCTGATATTTACAGAGGCTCATTAAGTAAGACAGGTACGCTTGCCTGCCCCACAGGTTCAATGGCAGGGCCTGGCTGGGCTGGAATGGCTCCCTCTGCTCAGTCCCATCCTGGTGTGGCCAGATCCATCCCTGCGAGCGAGCCAGCTCGGCAGGGTGCTGCTGCACCTGCCAAAAACTGCAGCAGGTCCAGGGCTCACTCTGCTGTGTTATGTGGCAGTGTTATGTATTACTTATGTCTGTATGTGGAGCCTTGTTTTATTTAGTGACATAAACATCATTTTTCAGACCTGCCATGCTTTATGAGGCCAAAGGGATGTCCAAGCTAATATCCCCACTCTAGCTCTACTTAGCAACAAATATTAAGGAAAGTGTGTGAGAAACAGAACAAGTATAGACTGGCCCTTCCCTCCTTGCACTGTCCCAGCTTGCAGCAGGCAGATGTTTAAAGGCTTTTGGGGCTGCAGGTTTCCCCCGATCACGGTGTTGACTCACCGCAGGGCAAGTCAGTGCCACAATCCATGGCCCCCTCAGCTTTCAATTTATTTAATCCCTTTTTGACTTTTCTGCTTTCCCCGGTGCCTGATCACAGTCCCCACCATTCAGATGCACACACTTGCAGAAATTGTTTTCTGTTAAAACATGTTGCCCGATCATCTCACTGGGTGATCTTTAGTTTTTATATTGAGGGAAGTAATTATTTGTTCTTTGTTTCCCTTCTTGTTGTGATTTTGTATTTCCATGTCATGCTTCCTCTTAGCCATGTCTTCCCATCCTACAGGGAGTGCTCCTATTCTTGTAATATACTGTGAATATGATTTCTCCAGATGTGCCTGACTTGCCCAGGAGTTTGTAAATGAAAGCATCCCACTGTGTATGAGTGTATTCCTGCCCAAATAATTTCCAGGGAAAAGGCAAATTACAGAGGTGGTAACTGTCTGCAGTGTTCTCAGATGTTTTGAGCTTTGTTTTTTTCCTGCAAAAAAAATAGTATTTTCATCATTCTTTAAAACTTCTTTACAAAACTTTGCAAAACTTTGGACATAGAAACATTATCATTCCTGGATAGCTGCTGCTGGTGGCTGCTGTTGGAAGAGCAGTGGAGTGCCCCATCTAATTTTTTATTGCTCTCTTTGCTCAGCTCTATAGTTGGGCTGTTTTGGCTTCAGCTAATATCCATTTCAATACACAAATAGTAGCGGTATTGCCTTCCCACTCATATCAGAGCGAAGTTTAGTCATGTATTTCAGAGAAGAATAAAGAACCAGGTGCAGCAAATGTATTTTTACATTTTTATTTGCATTTGTTGGCAGAATTCTAGCCTGCATACTATCAACACAAAAGCAGGCAGCAGAGCTGTGCAGAGCAGGGTTTTCTCTCCTCCTTGTGCTGCAGGTGACACTGAGTAGCTGTGACCTGGGCTGGGCTTCTTGTCAGCATTAAAATGTTTGTCCCCATTTGGTTCTTGATTCCATTTGGTCCCATTCCAGATAATTGCTGGTTGTGGAAACAACCAGGAGAGGGTGGGAGATACCCATGAGGTCAGGGTCTCTGCTCACCTTGAGGCAGTGTGCACTCCACACCTGCTGAGCTGACCCCTGCACTGCGGCCGCACGGGGAGCAGGGACATTGTGGCTCTCATTCCAAGGGGAAGAGATTCACCCCGTTCACCAGCTTATTTATTTGTTTGTGTATCTGGATATCTTTGCTATTATAACCACATTAATTGTGAGCACATCTGAACTTGATACTTTATTTGCTGTATGAATTGTCTTTGAATCACTAAGGAAAATCCCTGTATTTTCCTTTGACGATGCTGTCTAGCTGGTCAGGATTTTGCTTTGAAGTGGGACAGGTATGGCTGCCTGTTTTCTTAGACTCCTTGCTCAGCCCTTTGTGATAGAAAGACCAAGGTGAGTGCATGTGGTCAGTTTTTTGGGGTTGGTTTGTTTGTTTTTTACAAGAGTTCTTTCTGCTAAAATCAGAACACAGTGAATTGTGTTTGCTAAGTCAAAATCAGCTCAAGAAAGATTTCTGTAGACTTCAGAAAAAAACCAAAGCAGTAAGAATATTGTCTAGATGGCATATGGAGATCAGGGCATTAGGAGCTTCATGGTGCTGAGGAAGAGGCTCTTCCTGGGGGTCCTGTCACCAGCCTGGCAGAGAACAGCTTTACCCAAAATGGGAGCTCAGAGCTTGGCAAGAACATTGGTGCATATTATTTTTAGGTGTTAGATTTAAATTTGTTTCTATTCACTAATTAAACAAACAAAAAAAAGACAAAAAAAGAAAAGCAGATAATGTTAAGCAGCATTGTTCCACGGACATCAAAAGCAAAGTGTTTGCTAGTTTTTGTGTTTATGTTTTCAGGGCGTAGAGTTTTGATCTTGGTCCCTCTTTGGATTATAAATCACTTTAATGAAATGAAAAAAGCCAGCAACTCTGCTTTGCTTTGCACACAAGTATGATACAGCATTTGCTTTATGTAATTTTTTCAAGTTTTCCGTATATGTTTTTGACTCCACTTCTAGGCTTAGCCAGAATCGTACTGGTGGTGTCTCAGTCACAGATGATTGAGCAGGGAATTATTAACCCAGCATAAGAGCTAACATGAGGATTACTGGAAAGTTCCTGCCTGTGTCAGCTTTAAGTGAACTGTGTTACTGCAAAAGCTGCAGAAAGTTCAAATTACTTGAGATTGTGCCAGAGGACTGTCAGTGGTCTTTTGTTAGAGACTGACCACCTCTGGCAGGGCTCACAAAGGGAGCCTATTTTGTTTAAACTGAGCAGGACTAGTTCTGTGCTCCAGAGTTACAGCCTAGCTACCTTCCCCTACATCAGCATCTTGGATATTAAAACTGATTATCAGTGTCTCTCCAAAAGCCTCCAGGAGGGAATCTGGCAGTGCTGTAACTCAGGTCTTACCAGCTTTAATGGACACCTACTGCAAAGCTCCTGTAGTCTTGTCAGCTGTCTTCATTTTTAACTGAATCATAAAATTTGGTTTTGGTTAAATTCTGCTCTCTGACCCCTCCATATGGCTGGCTGGCACCTGGGTCATGGGTCCTGAACTGGACATCCATCTGTGCTAGGGACAAGCCCTGTCAGATTGATGTATCATTGAAATAGAACAGTACTTTGAACTCTGAGCAGTCTAGATGAAGCTCTGTGTCTTTTCATGAGCAGTGCGAAGCTGTGTGGAGGCATCTGCAAGGTCCTTTGTCTAGTTGAGGTCTGGGCGACAGTTCCCCATGGTCATTGGTTCCCTCCTCTCTGTTGCTGAGAAATGTCCTCTCCATTGCACATTTCTCCTCTGTACAGCCCACGTTGCTTGGAGAGATCTCAGACGTGGCATTGCTGTAATTCTTCTGGAGCAGCAGAGCCTGACATATCATCAGTTGCATTGAAGGACTGAGGGACTTCAGTGCTTTGGGGCCAACCCTTTCTTAGCAAATTGAATGGGAGTTTGGAGTCTGGACAACTCCTACTTGTCGTGTTGTCATTTAAAGCATTCATCACTGAATAACTGATATCCTCGATGCCAATATCTGCAACATGTGGATTTTAGATCATTTCAGGAAGAACTTGTTTAGGTTGCCAAACCTCTGGATACAGAGGAAGCAGAAATATCAGCAGAACCAGGAACTGTTCTTCACTGTCAGCTCCTGGAGAGTTTGAGACCACCCTCCACAAAAATGGAAGATGTTGAAACTTCTTGTACTATTGTACCTTGTGATGGTAAATGTCAGAGTGGTGCCTGTAAGAAGCCAGCTGGAGGGCAGAGCTGTGGGGACTGGAGGGATTTCCACCAGTTCCCCAGCTGCTCACACATACCAAATGCACACATTGCCAGCAGCTGCCCTGAGTGTGCAATGACAGCTTTTTCACGTGTTCCTGAAGGACACTGAGAGGACCAGCCAGAGAGCTGCACACCTTGTTGCTGGGGAGCTTAGTGCCCTGCAGGTAGAGTATACTGAGACAAATTATAACAGAACAAATAACCTGGTTAGTTGCATGGTGTCTGCAAAAATCATGACTTTCCATTTCTCTTACCTTTTCACCTCTTTTCTATATTGAATGACCTGTGTCTTCAGCTTTAACCTGGGAGATGTTGCCTTCTGGGATGATTGTTTCCATCACTGTCAGCTGATTGCTGAGGCTGAACCTGACTATCTGCACCTGTGCCTCTGTTGGCTTTGATGGATGCATGAGTTTGTCACTGTTCAAGCTACTTCCAGCTTGGCCAGCATCTATCCTGGAGGAGTAGACAAGGACCAGTCTTTGTCTAGCTGGGAGACAGTGTAATCTATGTACAGAAGCTATACATAGCCCAGGGCTAAATGTATGCTCACATATCTCTGCTGCCCTAGGAGGAAGAGCCTGCATTTTGGGAAAGGAATTTGTCGCTCTCAAGTAGAGAAGCTGTTGCCATCCGCATGTCCTGCCCACTCTCAGAGGTCCTCACCAGAGGTCCTTTTCTCCTCAGTCAGGAGCACTGTGAACACACAGCCTTAATTGGGTGTCATGTCTTGAAGTAGCATCTGGCTTCCTGTCCCTTTACTGATGTAATTTTTCTGACAAAGCTTATTTTCATTAGCCAAATGTATAGGCTTTCATAAATAGTTTCTAAAAAAAACCCCTTGGCTGAACACTTCAGAGCTTAAGTTCTTTTTCTCTAATGACAGAGTGGCAGAAACACAAGTATTACTAGTTACTTGGTGGCTGGACCTCTGAGAGGTCTATAGATATCCTTGTATTTCTACATTTGTCTTGTTTACTGTGTGCCTGTGTGTGACCATATCGCAGTATATAACTGCCACTATTTTTGAGGTAAAAATATCAAGAGATCCATGTGTGCATACCTACATGTGTGAAGAACACCACTGCAGTAAAAGGGAACAATACTTGCAATACTTTGTTCAGGCAGTGCAGGCAGTTGTGGAGTGTTCCATCCCACGGATTCAATAGCAACAGCTGCTACAGCTTTTGTGCTGACTGTGATTGCAGAGCTGATCTCTGCCTGCTTCTTCCCTTGCCGATCTGCCACCCCTGCAGCAGGCTGCGTGCGAGCTCTGGGTAGCGTGATCATTTGTACAGGATGAGTCTCCAAAACCCTCATTTTACACTTCAGCATCTGCTGCTGATTGACTGCAATTTACTGTTTCAGCTGTGCCACATAACCTGGGTTGATTTATCTCCCTTTGAAAGCAGTAACAGGTCAGAAATCAGAGCAGCAAACTCACTGGTTGGAGCTTAGGTGGGTGCAAATCCTCACTGAAAGGGGAAACAGGGCAGCCCCATAGCTACAAACCATCCTGCCGGAACGCAGAGCCCATATGGGGGCTGAGCTAATATGCTTGTGAATTGACACTGGGTTACAACTGCGCTGTGAATATTGAAGAGTCTTTTATCGTATTCCCATGAGGTAATTCTGATGGAATAACATCAAATAATTGATGAAAGGGAAACCCTTTATTTGCTTATTCTAGAGAGAGAGGGCAATATAGTACAAGAAATGCTCTGTAAATATAAGCGGTGAGAAATGGTTGCATTTGATTTTGTTGATGGAGATATAGCAGAGTCTTGGCAGATGAAGACTGACAAATGTTAAAGAATCCTTATTATAGATTGAAATAAAATGTAAAACATGGAATTTCTTCCTTATGTGTCCCTATACAGTGCATCTTTATAGGTTTACAAACTCACAGTGTACCAAAACCACTAGATCCCAGAACACCCATGTTTTACACAATGATCCTTATGGCTGATTGGTTTGGCCTTTTTTTTCTTTCTTTTTTTTCTTTTTTATTGTCTATTGTTTTCTCCTTTTACAGCGGCGGTTTTTTGGCCAACTTTAACGTAAAATTCCTGATTCTTTTTGAAAACTCACATTTGCCAAAATGGTAACCTCATAGATTATTTTCTTGTCAGTAAGGCTTTTAACCAAAGTTTTGGCAGAGCCTTAAAACATGCCCTTTCTCAGGAAAGAGTTGTCTGGGCTAGAAAAGCATTGGCATTAAAAAGAGGTTGTCATAGTGATTGAAACCTCCTCATAGACATTCCTTAGGAAAAGTAGACTGCGAGATGCACCTTTGTAGTCCCTTTTTTAAGTAAGGGCCCCTTTAAATTGAAGAACACATTTCATTGTCTAAATGCAGATTTCTGTCACTTGTAAAACAATAGGACTCTGGAGTGCTGTTTGTGTATCAATGCTTCTTTTAATTACTTTCTACAAGAAATGGCTCAATGGGAATTAAGTTCCAATTCCTTGCTATTGCAAGGCACCAGGTTTTTAGGTCTAAACCAGGATCACAGCTTGGTTCCCTAGATTAATAGGAAAAGATTTGAGGAAGACACTCAAACTGAGCCCTGAATGACCAACTCTGAGCAGGCTTGAAAAGCACAGCTTGGGAAATCCTTCCACCTGGAAGTTTGGTCTTTTGCCTGAAAAGACCTAAACGAGGTTATCTGTTATCTCCAGAGCAGGCAGATCCAAGTGTATGATCAGTGTATTTGGCCTTGGACAAAATTGTATACAGATACAAAAGGCAGAATTGAGAATATGAACAAATCATTTCTATACTTAATCTAGAAATGCAGTATTGAATCAGGGTTTTATGGAGATGTAGTTATTTATTTGAATCACTATTATATCTGTGCTATATTTCTGTTTACCAAAATAAGATGAGGAGGCCCACGTTTATAGGGTAGGGTCTTTATAAAGTGAAGCGAAATGCATGCTGGATAATCTGATAAGAGATTGGAAGATAATTAAGCTAGGAATAAAATATGCACAGGGGCTGGGATGAGTCTCTTGGCAATTGTATCTTTCAGTGCTTGGAGAGTCCAAATGTGTTTTATTGTATACACCTACTTTCCATTCTTTCATAACACATGTACATGCAAGGACTATTAATTAGATGAAAGCTAAACTTGTGGCTAACCCAGAGCCATCTGTTAGAAACCCACTTTTTTACCTGGCTGCCCAATGAGAAAGGTCTAATCCTGAGATATTTGGAGACAGTGGCAGAATGAGAGGTGTTGATGTGAGCTGCCCTGGATTTCAATGCCTACTCCTGCAACAAAATTAACCCCAAATTCCAATCCTGTTGGGATTAAAGGAAGAGACAAAGAAAGAGACCTATAGGAAGATCTTGTTATTTCTGGAAGTACCCAAAGCCCTGCTGGGAACAAGGCCTAATGAGAACCTATTATTGTTCTTATTGTTGTCTCTGAAGTCAAAGAGACTTCTGCAATTGACTTGAAAGGAGCAGAACCTGGGAGCCATTTATTTTACTTTCATCCCCTGAATGGCAATTCATCAGTTCCAAAATAATGATTTCAGGGTTTGTGGGTATAGGAAAATCCATTTGAGTGAGAAACAGGGGCTGTTTTTTTTCTGTTGTATGAGGGTGTCTGGAGAGTTGGGCAAAGCTGCAGTGTTGTTTAATTCTGTCTCACCATGGGTGCATCTGTGTTAACATTTTAGATCAGATCACAAGTGTGTTTTTGAAGCAAATCTGCTGATCATTTCCACTTACTCCACTCTAATGTGCTTAGTGCAGTCACCTGGGAGTGCATGAACTGAGCTCCTCCCAGATGAAACTTGTCCACAGGCTGCACTCTAAACAGTGTCAGCCAGCCCTCAGAACGGAACCCCTGAAATGCCTACAGAGAAGTTGTCAGCCCCTGCTCTTTCACCTCACAGGTCCTATTGCACTGCCATGTCCACATCATGTGCCTGTGCTGCCTCAGCAGTCTGGAGGCAAATACACGCACCACTTCAAGTTTTCGTGTTGTCCATCCAAGCTTGCCTGGATGTCAGGCTGTAGCCTTGAGCAAGTCTGCAGGGTCTCATTAGGTGAGCAAGATCCACAGGAGGGTCACCAAACATGCAAGAGAGCAGGTGACAGGTTTTTGTCATTTCAGCACAGAGCTGTACCTGCCCCGTGTCCTTTTCTTGCTCTTGGGATGCTGCAGCAGGGACTGGGTTAATACTTTCATAGAAAAGTTTTTCCGTTCATATAAACAGTTGATTTAAAATATTTCAGAAATAGTGGGCTAACTGAAATGTGTTAGGTAATAGATTTTTACAATGGCACAACACGGTTAGACTCATGTTACACTTGGCAGAGTAGTTCTACAGGTGAACTGAGAGCTGAAACAATGTTTTGAACAATTTTTTGTCCGCCTTTTCTTCTTGAAAGCTCTGAAGTTAAGGAGGACCAAAATGCGGATCCAGTTCAGAGTTTATCTTGCATGTTATTCTCCTCATGAGAACATACTGTAAATTCTCAATCAAAAATCCTTTAGGGAGTGTAATAAAGACATTCAGCAAGATGTGCTTTAGTACTCCACTTATGACGGCTCCCACCAGCTACAGGTGTCTCTCCGGCGGCTATTTCAGCTTGAAGACGTCCCTGGTCCCCCTTCCCTGGGCTTAGTTTCTCTCTGCAGCCTTTCATCCCCGTGTCCGGCCGGCCGCGTTAGGGACCTGCGGGAGCGCCGGGCTCAGCCATTGTCCCCGAGTTACTCATCAACCGGAGGGGCCGGGGGGCTCGGCTGGGCGTGTGGGGGTGCCCCGTTACTGTGGTGACCGGCAGCATCGCGCTCCGCTTGTAAATGCGATCTTTGACCGCAGCCACTGCTCTGGAGGAATTTTCACAGCTCCCGGAGAAGGCAGAGCTCCGGGAGTCGGGATGTAAAGGTTATCTGATACAAGGCGGATGAAGCAGACGCTTGTTCTGAGTGAAAGCAAATCCTTCTGTCTCACAGTGAGGGAAACGTTGGGAAGATTTTAAAGTTTCAGGCGTATTTCCTTGCAGCTATGGTCTGGTTAAATTTGTTTTCTCCAGCTCTGGCACAGGGGTCGTGCACAGCGGTAGGAGTTTGGCCGTTGGCCATTTGCAGAGGTATAAGGTCACTCAAAATTGTTCTTGCAGTTGTGTGTTCACAGCAAGGAAATTTTAATGAGTCTTTCATCGGTAGCAGCCAGATTGTATCTGCTCCAGGGTATCACTCATCTGGCCCCAGCAGAATTAACGCATTGAATGCCCTGAGCTACAGGCTGAACTTGCAGAAAAGGAGCTCAAGTCTTTGTCTGCGTAGTCACAGCAACAAAACCACAGATGACCTATAAGTTTCTTCAGGATCTGACAATAAACATGCTTTAGCCTGAAAGGTTGCAGTCACCTGCCTGTAGGAGGATGCTCTCAGTAGGGACTTTTTTCTTAACTATTTGTAAAAGATGTGTCACTGAGTAACAGAAATTGGGACTAGAGCACTGGAGACATGATAATATCACTTCATTTACCATTGTACTTTATTTTATGTTTACTGTTGCATTACATTAACAACCTTATTTTTCAGAGGAATTTGTATCCATAAACCATATGTATCTATTCTGTATCACATTGTTATTTATTTGAATTGCTTGAAATATTTAATTCAAGGCATGGCTTTAACAGCGGAAGAGGCTGGCACTGCACTGGCTGAAAGGGATGTGCAAGAGGTGCAGAATCTGGGATTGTCCCCCTTGCTGGGACTCTGCCCCTCTCTCATGTGCTTCAGACACTACAAATTCCATTCAGGGTTTTGGGAGCAGTCCTTCCTTCTTCCCACATGTACAAATGGGTTCAGAGCTTCTCTGCCCCTTTTCTGTTAGTGTTTAAATGGAAAATACACCAGCAATTGTGCAGTTAATGAAAGCAAATTATTGCCCGCCTGAGTTTAAAATCTGTGTGATGGCTCTTGGCACATCCTCAGCCCTTACAGTGGGAAGATGGCAGCTTGCTGCCAACAGTAGAGGTCCTGCCCCGGGGCCAGGGGATGAGACAGGGTGGCAGAGGTACACTGTATTGGCTGCTGGTCTAGGGGAGGGAGTGAACAGTGAGTGTCTTTTGGATGGCATCAGGAATGAAACCAAAGGAATGAATGCAATTAATCTGCATCCAGTTTTTATTTAGCTCCCTCTCTGCTACGTTGGGAAGCTCCCAGAGTGTGTGTGATTCAGCAGGGCCCAGCAACGAGCTTTTGAAGATGTTCTCCTTGTGCCACTTCAGGAGCTGCAGACAGAGTTTGAGGGGTGCTGTGAGGAGAGATGTCCCAAGGCAAATGTGCGGGTGAAGGCAGTCAGGGTGGTGTAGCAGGCAGGGGCTGTGTGCCTCCGTGGGATCACAGCCCCAAAAGGAGATGATAGGCCAGATACAGTTTCACTGGGGCTTGTACTGTGACATAAAGGGTTCTTTTTTAGTGCAGCCAAGAATTCCATTAGCCTTTTCTTTTCCCAAACAACCTGTCTCCTATCCATTGGCAGTATGTTTTGGTTACTTTGCATCATATAGTGTGTCTTAGGTCGTTTAGCTCTAAAATGCATCTCTTTACATTTGCTCACATTACAGTGAATTCCATCACTTGACTACAACCAGATCTCTTGAGCCTTAAGTCATGCAGAGTGTCCTGCTGACTCCATACTGTTCCCACTAGGGAGGTGAGCAGGATTTGGCTGCTAGTGTGACCACAGCCTGCCCAGCACAGTCTGCGTGACTTGGGGCATTAAATGTATTGAAGAGATTTGAGTGGTCTAGAGTGTGAAGCCATAGAGCCTGTGAAATTGCAGTGCTATGATGACATTGAGAGGTGTTTTACTTTACAGAAAATCTTTTGCTCATTTCCTGTATTTTTTGAACATCTATTTCATTTCTAAAGACAGAAATCTCCCATCTCTTCCACTTGCATACTTGGAGAAAGCAGTTCTCCTGTGTTGTAAATGTTACAGTACTGTCTTTGTGTACCCTCTAGTTCCTATAATGTTGCATCACTTTGGACTACAAATTTGAGAACAGTTAGTCATTACTTTACTTTCATTATTTTCCATTTTAGCGGAAAGAACACCCAAAATATCCAAGTGATTTATATTTATACCACCCAAATTAAAATAGTAGGCACTAGGCAATATCACTCTTACTTTACTAACTTGATCTGCATTAGAAGAAATCGGTCCTATGAAATTTTTTTTATCTTCATGTAAAAGTATTTTAAAAGTATTTATACTCTTGAATTACATATGAGTGGTCCTTCTGCTGTGAGAGGTAAATACAAGTTCAGTTGCACTTTTTGGTGGAACTCTTCCAGTTTTCCTGTAGATACTAGCAGTTTATACCTATTCCTGCTGTTACCAATCATTGTAGAAAGCAGACTCTCCCGTGCTGACTCTCAGAATAAATTGGTCTGAGAAGCTGTTGGCCAATAAACTATTGCAATTACATGATTTAGAACAGTGTTAATGAGGATAAATTTGCATGGATATTTGGCATGATTCAGTGTGGCTGTCAACCACATTCGTTGTTTCTGCCCAAAATACTAGAATACATGTAATTTGGTTTCAAGTGGTAGGACAGTTTTCAGGTATAAACAGGTCAGTTCTCTGTAGAGCACAGACACTGAAGCTTGTTATAACAATTTTCAGGTTTGAAAACAAACTCATAAACATCTCTTTGGCCACTGACACCACAAATTCTTCTCAGAGTGAGCTATCCTCTCTACCTTGAGCAATTTCAGTAAGTTCACTCTAACTGCCTGGGTAGGAAGAGATTTGCAAGACCAGGTCATCAGCAGTTTGACTTCCTTTCCCACATGGTTCTAGAGTTCATTGTAACAAGTTGATTTTTGCAATTTTCAATTAATTTTTAAGAGGACAGACTGGTTTTGTTTGCCCTCTTCTCATACGGATTTTTCCTACCTGGGGATTTTGTAACATTTTCCTCTGTTGTTGAGATCTATTCTTATAAGAATCATTATTTTGGTAAGAGTTGTACACTTGCAGTGATTTGCGTACCTAGATGCTGAAGCTGCTTTTACAGTAATACCATTAACTCACTATTTGTCTCCCTGTCGGATTAACTGTTCTTGCTACACCACCAAGAACATCTGTCAATCTTTTCTGTACTGTCTGGCAGCTTCATTAAGGATCTCAAATGCACTCAAACACCTTGGGGCTGGGGCTGTCTCTGACTTTTCTCTTGGCTAATGTGGTAGATTTAGGCAGTGCTGCACCAGCTGCAGTTCTAAGTAATAGATACAAATAGTATGGGAGTACTCACAAAAAGCAG
Source organism: Formicarius rufipectus (assembly GCA_013399695.1). Taxonomy (NCBI): domain Eukaryota; kingdom Metazoa; phylum Chordata; class Aves; order Passeriformes; family Formicariidae; genus Formicarius; species Formicarius rufipectus. The sequence goes on from VXAU01002242.1 coordinate 610,772, forward strand.
AAAATTCATGGCCTCATTTTGAAGGGTTTGGGGACTGGCCTCTCCCACAAAGGTCATTGGGATAAGGGAGAACTTGGACTTTTCCATGTCAAGCCTTTAATCTCCAGAATGTCCAGGCTCTGTTCTGTACTGTAGTTTACTGGTGAAAAGATATTTGCAGTTTATTTAGGTGGGGATTTTTGTGTGAGCTCTTGAGGGAATCACTGAGTTTTTCTGTGTTTCTTAATTGTGTTTTATACCTGTATTTTGTTGAGGAAATCAGAGGCACAATTTGCTCTTGGTACATGCACTTCCAGTGACATTTGCAGTGGCAGCATATGAAAAAGAGAGAAAACAAAGGTAGTAGACACAATCCTTTCATAGCATTAAATTACTTTTTCAAAGGTGCATTGATGGATCCAGGAGATCCCCCAAGGAGAGGGTAAGACCTTTGCACAGGTTGGAACACAAACGGGTGGGATTGGTGGTCACTGGGGCATTGGCTGCAGAGCAGATGTGGAGTAGGATGCCCCAAGCTGTGCATTAGGCAGATATGCTGTGAAATACAAGGGCTCTCTCCCTTCCTTTCTGAAGTGTAATTGGCCCTTTTTAGGAATGCAGCTTCCTTGGACTGAGCATAATTCAAGTAATCTGTGATTAATAGCTGTTATCAGTGCTTCTCTTCTCAGATACAGTTCATGGATGGTGTGAAGAGAGGGCAACCAGGAGCCAGGTCTGCCCCATCTGGGGTGGATCTTCTCCACTTCTATATGGAACCTGTGCTTCAGAAATGATGCAAAAACTCTTTTACTAGATGAGTTACGTATTTTTAATTCCAAATCCTATGAAATGTCATGTGAATTTGTCGTTGTTTTTACTACGGAAAGTACGCTATGTTTTCTGACTTGGCTCAAACAATTCACTTCAGTTACCCAAGTCATGGGACCAAGAAGATGAGGAACTTCTGTAGTCCTCTTGCAAATTTGCTGAGGTCAGTAGAGTTTTCCTATCTGAGCCCTTTGAGCTGACCTTACAGAATATATGGCTGCCTTATCTTGACTATGATTTCCGTCAGGTTAGGTGACCTGCACTGGTTAACTGCCATTAGAATAAAACAACCTCCCTCCCATGCATTCAGATCCCCAGTACTCTCCTAAACTTCCTTTCTGTGCTTCTGCTCATATTGCCAGTGCTAACATAGCCCTTGCTAATTGAATTCCTAGTGAACCCTCATGGGACTTCTCTCTCTCCCATTGGATATGGGTGGTAATCTAGAAGCAGGATCCTGCTGTGTACCCAAATACAGAAGACAAAGGACTGCAGCTGTAGTTCACGGGGACTTTGGTTTGTTGTTTTGATGTAGCTTTAGTTCAGTCTATTTTCAATGGTATGCAAATAGAAGGCCCAATTCTGGATAGTGTTCAGACTTGCATTTCTTCTATGTATTTTTCTGTATAAATTGCCTCTCTATATATATTTGTAAATGTACTAATATCCATTTATCTTTTAAATAATTTTAAAATCTGACTTTGTAAAGCAATGACATAAACTATGGTATTATTAAAAGATACAAACATGTTGCCTTGTTCTGACATTTAGCCCGAATTACTGTTGAGCAGAGAGTGATTTAGTAGGGCTTTGAGGATGTAATGAGTGCATTAACAGGCTTTAAAAATCAGACTGTGAATCAAATCCTGACTCATGCACAAGAAGTTTTGACTTGCCGTGTTAGTCTGTTTGATTTCACACCGCCAACAAAATCATAAAGTATATGAATTATGGCTTTTTAGCATCTCCATTTTCCTTTTTTAGGTAAAAGGTTGTTTTCATTCTAAGTACGGACATTTCATATTATAGAGTTGTTTTGGTAACTATAGACTCCTAGTTTGCATTTTCCTGCCCTTTCTTGGTAAAATTTGTGCTCAAGTTTCTAGGAGGTTTGCATTGGCAGAAATCACTGTCCAGCCTCAAAGGGCTGTGGGTGCCTCCTGCACAAAGACTGTGCATCTCCTCCTCTCTCTAAGCTGCTCTTTGCTTGTCAGGCAGTCATGGCACAGTCAGGATGGCAAAACAGGTTCCTTAGCCAGAGGAGAGTACTGGAGACAACATGTGCACCTTTTTTATGCCATGAAACTCTTATGAGCGAGAACACTGACTGCTTACCTGAACGCCCTGATACCTGGAGCCCTGTGATTTCAGAGGTATCAGTTTTTCTTTTTTCTTTTTTTTTTTGGTTAAAAAAACCAAAACACTTTAATGAACAAACATTTAATTGCTTTAATATAAGATTTCCCAACCTGCCTGCAATTTCATTTTAAAATCACATGTTATTATGAGAAAGCCCTGCTCTGACAGTTGGTGCTACATTTTAATAGAGACCTGGGGCCTAATTCTGCCATGTTTGCATTAAGCAACACTTTGTTCCAGCAGCAGTATAGCAATTACCAGGGGTACATTACTGCACACCATGAGTAAGCATGTGATTTAATTATCTCATGGGAGATTCTCATTGATGTAAAAAGAAATATTGACCCTTCCAAAATCTAATACCTGAAGTTTAGCAAAACTAGATAAAGCTGTTTTCTATCTCAGTGCCAAGGGTATTCATTGCACATCAGCAACTCACAGTAAAAATGTGGTGGAAAGGGTTGGCCTCGGCTCGAGAAGAATTGTGGTATGGGCTGGAACCTGCACCATTCCTGGGAATGGGAATTTTTCCTTTGACTTGGTGAAGGGCAAGATAAAGATCAGTTTGCTGAGCTCTGAGGGACCAGTTAAACAACTATGGTGTTGGTCACATTCTCACGGTAAGCTTATGGACTAAATATGCAACTACTTCAACAAATAAATGTCTTTAAATTAACACTGATAAATTAACTAACCTAATCCTTTGCTGTAAATAATGTCTGTTGTGTGGCATATTTTAGCATGTTGGGATCTGAAGAGATTTGTAACAGAAGAACAGAGTATGCGCTCCAATAAGGGAGAGCAACTGTCTGTAAGCACACCTTACTTTTGGGGATCTTAACTGGGCATTAATCAGTATAGACTTTATTAGCAAAATTCTCCTTTCAAGTCTGTTTACATATAATGCATTAAGCACCTTTTATCAGATTTTCTTTCAGAGGGAGTGGTAAGAATCTCTGATGACAAAACTCACGTCAGTATGTTGTGTTTTCAGGTAGCTCAAAGGAGGGAGTTACATGCTGCAGAGTTTATTCTCATCAGACTGATGAAAATCCACTCTTTGCTCATGGGGTTTTCTTAACTTTTTTAGTTGTTCTGCACTTGGCATCTTAGGTTTTTTTGTTTGAAAGATGTATTGCTGCCCTATAGATTTCTCTGTTGTTGGTCGCTGTGAATTTGTAGAGCTGGATTCTCAACTTCTGACTCTGAAGATGCATCTTCTCATATGATGATTTTGAAGTTGGAAGCTAGGGTCTGACCAGGATGCTTCTGAGTGCTCTGGATGTAGCCTTGGTTTGGCAGTTACACTGGCCTCAGGTCAGGAGAGCCACAGAAAGCAAACCAGGGAGAGAGGAGACGATGGGGTTTATCAGATGGAGGTTTTTGTCCTGGGAGGGAAAAGTGCTCTCTCCTTACAAAATAACAAATTACGTGTGGTTTGCTACATTAACATAACTCATTTGGTGCACTGAAAACACTTTGAGAAACAGAATTAGCCTATGACATTTAACAATTTATCTTCTAATAAATGAAGTATTTCTCTAATGGGGTGCGGAATCAGGATCTGCCTCCTTACCTGATGGAGTCCTTTCTGGTTTGCAGGCTCAGCCAGGTTGCCTGTCTTGTCTTCTCCACTTGACTTGCATTGTAGCACATGCCATGGTGATGAAAGGGTGGAAATGCTACAGCATGAAGGGCAGGTACAGCCATTGGGTCATCAACATTAGCATCACCTTTGCTTTCCAAGTCACATATCCTGAGAGTTAGAGTGTGTTGTTCTGTTCATTGTCTGCGAATTCGTGCAACTAGGGAAGTCCATAATCTAAGGCCTGTTTAATCATAAATTTTGTCTAATTCTTGGCAAATAGTTACCTGCAGACTGTAAATGCCTATAGAGGGAGGCTATGCCCTTTTGGATAGCATTTTTATTGGGGTCGTACCTTGGTATTCAGAGAAATGCAGAGGAAAAGTGTAACTATATAACTTCTGCTCAGATGATTTACTGCCTGACTTGCAGGTGTGATTGGATTCATACACTGTGTTGGTATGTTTGCTTTGCAGTATATATTACCAAATTTGTATGTAAGGTTGTATTCTGTAAGGAATACAGTTGACACCAAATCTACTGTACCTTCTGCATAGTGAAGCTGTCATGCATAAGATTCATTCCTTGTGTCACAGAAATATCTCAGGTGGTTCTTGTTCCCAAAAGGGAAATAGATTCCTTATTTCATTACTTTTGCACCCACCAGAGTATTGGGTGAGGACTCTGTGTGAGGCAGCATTGAAATGCAGAAAAGTAGAAGATAACAGAAAGACAAAAATATGTTCCCCTTCACAGCAGGAAACTCCTTCTGTTAAAGCAAACAGAAAAAAAATTAATCTATAAATTCCTTCTTAAAACTTCTATCTATTGAAACAGGATTATGTGAACAACATAATAGAGGAAGTTATGTAAAGACTTTAATGGAATGCCATGTACTGCTTTCAATTATTAATAGAGAACTCTTTCATCAGTTGTATTTTGCTGTTTTGATGAGTAAGTGTTTTCATCTGAAGATGATGAGTGAAAACTATGAAAGATCCTGCAGAACACGTCACTCTGACAGATGGATGGCCTGGGGCGGCTCGGGGCAGCTCATCAAGTAGGTGCCCATCGCTCCTGCGGTGTCAGTGGGAGCTGCTTGGAGGGAAGACACTGCTTGACTTCTCATCCTAGAGACAATCTTGCTGCTTTGAAGAACATGGCAGTAAAAGAGCTTGGTTTATGCTTTTTCAACTAACAGCTTTATCATTCAAGCCTTACTTGCCTAATTGTATTTGTCTGCCTAGACCAAGACCAGGGGCCATTGTAAAGCTTCTCTGAGAAGTAACTCTTACCAGGGTGGACCTGAGCTGACTTCTCTGTGGCTCCTCACAGTTTAGGCCTTGCAGTGAGATTCCTAAGAGGTGTGAAGGTTTCCAGGACCAGAAGAGTAGAATAACTGAAAAGTGAAGATTTTTGACCTTTCTGTGTCAGATATATAGATATCTATTTAAGAACTAAAGTGGCCACACATGGAATACATTATACAGTTAGAGGCATGTGTCAGTCTCCCAGCTGCATCGCATGGGACCATGTAACTGTCCCTTTTTGTCACCACATTGTCTTCAGCTCAAAATATTAGGCCTCTGTTTTTTTCTTTATGTGCTGTTTTTATAAACCTTTGGGCAGGAGCAATGCATTCTTGGCATTGTTGGGTGTTTTGGGGGAACACAATTCCATGCATTCTTGGCTTTGGGAAGTGATCAGGCAGAAAGGTGTGAGCTAACTTCCAACAATTTATCATTGTCCCACCAGAAAAGGGGCAGAAGACCTTAAACAACTACTGGCTCTATAAGGCCAGAAAGTTATTTAACATGGGATTGTTCAAGTTTGAAATAGAAATATTGCCAGCTTTGCATACTGGAGAGGTGCATTCCTTTTTGAACCCACAGGTGTTATATACTTGCATGTTAATTTTCATAATGCAGTAATAGGGGAAAGCGTGTCAAGGGGACATTTACTTTAATGAAAAATATTAAGACTGTGAAGGCTTAATATGTCAAAGTGTTGGGTATTTTGTTCAGTCCGGGAGGTCTTTGTGTTCATAACAATGGTCTTCTCCAACCTAAGATTTAAGTTCATTGATGTGCTGTCTTGGTGAATGAAGAGCTTCCTTTCTGTGCTGCTGAGAGAAAAAAAGCAGCATACTTGACTGAGATTCCCCTTTTATTAGATCCAAAATCAGTTACTCAGCAACTGATCGTATGTTCTCGAGTTATTCATAGCAGAAACCTTGCATTTAAGCACCTTTTTTATTCAATTATATACATTGTGTAGTAGAAATTGGCTAATTTAAATACAGTAGTTGTAAAAGGAATATGTCAAGAGCTGTCTCAACTTAATTCTGTTTCAGAAAACACTGGCAAATCAGATAGGCAGTAAATTGTTACAATTTGCTGATGAATTCTGCAAAAATTATCAACAAAGTCATCACGCTTAAAGGTTTTCTTGGACAAGTCTCCTTTCTCTTCCCAGAAATTTTGTCCAAGCAGAAAAACAGGACATTTTCTGTATAAAAAGCACATTGTGTTGGGCCCTTAGAACATTCTTTAACTGTGTGAAAATTTTGCCTAAGGAGGTGTTTGATAATTAGGCTAATTAAACACAAGCATCAGGGCAGATGCACTAAAGGTATTTATGGAAGTTTTTTCTGTGTATAAACAGAAGAGGAGCCGCTTAAAAGGATGAAAGCTTTATTTTATATCTTTCAGGCCTGAACCAGAACACTGAGTAGCAGGACTGCTACTTTGGCTTTAAAGATAACGCTGCTGTGAAGCCTTGTCTGTTTTTAGGTACACGGTTTTCTGGGTGATAGTCTTTTGAAGTTTGTGATGGACTACTTTGTACAAACACATGCATGAAGTGTTTCCAGCCCTGGGTCATGATAAAGCCTCTTTAAAAGAAACCAAGTAGTGTATTTTGTTCTGGTTCACAAAAGTGGTATTAAATAACATCATGAAAACCTTTGCTGCTTAATGAATCGGGAGAGAAACAGCAGTGTGGCCCTGGAGGGACTAGAGTTGTGATGTACAGAGCCTTGAAAAGGTGAGGTCCCAGGACCTTTGGGTTTCTATTCTGAAAGAAATAAAGTATGTTTTCTTTTATAGACAAGTCAGTCTGATTCTGACTTCCTTCAAGCAAGAACCACAGGCAGAATCAGGAACGGGCTCTGAAGCAAAGAGCCAAAAAATCTCCCAAGGTTTGGGGGTGAGAGCAGATGGAGTGGGAGGGAAAAGAGAGGGCTGTTTTTTCAGGAATCTGCTAGTGTTAGACACTCCTACTTAAACTGAAAAGTTTTCCTTTCCTGACTGCCCGAGAGTTCCCTCCCAACCTTCCTGGGTGAGAAATACCTGGTGTCCTGGATCTAGCAAAATGTCTGTCTCTCAAGGCATAAAAATTCCTGTTTACAGCTTTATTAAGAGAGGGAATATGTGAAAGGGGAGAGTGGGAAGAGAGGAATTTGTGATGGTCTTGGGGAACCTCTGGTTTTCCAGCATGTGAAGGACACGGGAATTAAACTCACAGCTTGGAAGATGTGACTGTCGTTCATTATCTGTGTTTCTCCTCAGTCCATATGTATGTGTATATATCTCTGTGTGTGTGTGTGTATGTCTATGGAATATATAGTCATATATTGAGATGTTATGTGACAATGCAACTTCCAATTCTGTGAAGACAGTATAGAGTGAGAAATTGCTTGTATTGTTATATAATTACTCAGTAGCATTTGAAATAGATGGAAAATAGCAAATAAAATTATTTGGTTAAAAAGAAAATCCACAGTGAAAATCCTCCAACAAATAAAAAATCCCATTCCAATAAATGAGAAATTATCATGTTCAGTGTCTACAGCTGGAAATGGTTCACCTTCAAGTCTGAAAGTAAAAACTCCTTAAAATGAAGGAGTTGGGGAAAAAGAAAGGAAAAAAACAAAAACACAAACAAACAAACAAAAACAAACAAAAAACCCCAACATAAATCCAGAAATATTTCATTTTAGAAATTTGAGCTTTAATGTTCTAAGAAAGGTGAAAGCATTTGTCTTTTCAATATATATACACGTCTGTTTTCAGTCAGAGTACTGTAAACCTCATTAGAACCACTGGGGTTTCTTCACGTTGGCATCTGTGAATGTGAGAATGGTATTTGTCCTGTAATCTCAATGTTTTAGCTCCTCAGCAGAACTTAAATCCACAGGTGAAACATATCGATATTTTCCTGTGAAAGTGTCAATTCACAAGGGAAAAAATGAGTATGTGGGACGGTATCATTAAAGTTGGAAGCTGGAGAGACATTGTGCAAAGTCCTAAAATGCAAACACTTAGGCTCAGTTCTGCTTCCATTATAACGAATGCCAAAACTCCTATTGTTTTCATTGAGAACTGGATTAAGACTTTTATTGATATCATGCCAGTTTGAATTCCTTCTCTTATTTTTGATCTTGACAATCACTTTTTCCATTGCAGTTCCATTAAAGATTTAAAACACAGCATAATAAAACTCAGTGAAAAAATAACTTAATGCACTTAAATTATTGTGCAAATGGATACAAATTAAAACTCATTCACATAATTGCAATTCTCTCTTGACACCAGACTATAAAATCTAAACTCTATTCTTTTCACTTGCTAATCAATTTTTTAGTTCATTGTCTTTTTTTTTCTAGGGGTTTCTAAAGTATCAAAGTAATTGAAAATAATTGGTCTTTCAGTTGTTTTACAGTTATTATTTGGATAATTAAAAATTAAACAGATTATGCATGTTGTATTTTAATAGAACAATTAATTATTATTCAGTGGCTTCTATTCAGTGGCCTCTGTGGAGTATTCCTGGCAGCGCTCAGCCCCAAAGCGATGGAGACCAGTCCAGAACACAGGACTGGCCTCTGTGTTTTGGCAGCAACTGAAATTGCTATTATGGAGTTTCCACAGGGAAACAAAAATAAAGGGACTGAAATAGCCTTTTTTAACCCAGTAGAAGCTGCTGCAGAAGAGATTTGGGAGCAGAGGGAGCAAGAAGCTGCAGGTGTCAGACGGTGCTGTACCAGCTGCATCTCTTCATTCACTTTGGCACCTTTTGAGACTGCAATAGAGGTGTCTATTTTGGGATCATATGTAGATCCAAATAGATAGTTCTTAGACAGTCCATGTCAACATAGTAAATTCTGTTACAGGGGACTTCAGTATGACAATCTTCCAGATTATGTATTTACATAATCCTGAAGAATTGTAAGCTTTGTTTTAAAGACTGTTGCCTCAGAATTTGCCTGTAGAAATAAACGGAAATTCTGCAGGCCTTTAGAGTGCAATTTTGCTGTCCTTCAGTCTGATCATGATTTATTTTTGTTTATATTATTTTTATATGAATTTGCAGACATGATAGCCAAGATAAGGTTTGAAGAAAATTGATATGTTGAACCTAAAATGTTTGTGGTGAAGAACCAAAGTGTTTTCTCCTATTTTGGTTCTGGCTTTCTATGATGTGAGTTCTTTTACTCCAGCCTTTGCATGAGATAGCTGTAGGAGAATTGTTGTACTGTTTTACCACTTCATGCAGCAAATATTAAAGACAATTAAAGACAGTTTGAAAAATGCCCTTTTTTCTTTTCAAGATTTGAAAGAGCTTTTGTGAATAGACCAGCCTTCTGTCCAGAATATGCAATACAACTTTCATATTGCACCAAGTAATAGGGCCTGATGTGAACAAGAGAAGTTCAGCAAGTTGCATCTGTTTTGGGACATTTCCTCTACTTATCTACATGATCGAGGTGTTGAGGTAGTGCACACAGATACTGAATAAAGAGCAGTATGGTAAAAGGCATAATTCCCTCTTCTGTTCCCAAGGACATACAAACATTAGGTGCAGAGTCTTAAGTCAGTCTCAGCACCCTTTTGTTTCCTGTGAAGCTCAGGCCAAGGTCTATGCTGGTTAATGAAGCAGACATTTATGGCCTCCTAAAGTTTTCACTGTCCTTGTGACAGGGCAGGTATTTAATAGGGATGATATGGGGCTAGGGAGCCAGTCATGCTCACTCAGTGCTGGGACTGTGGTGGCTGTTAGGGAGCATGAGCATGTTTCTGTATCTTCCCTGTGTGGCTGAACCAGGAAAACAAGTGTGTGTTAGATAAACCCAGTTAATGGACATATTTGAGACACCTTATACCTAGGGTTTTTCCCTTCTTTTCATGCATTTCATTCTACATGCATTTCAAAGGGAATGAGTTTTGCCAAAAGGAACGAGCGTCGTGCAGGGACGATGAAACCTGAATTTGGCAGCCTGCAGCCTGCCAAGGGCTGGGAATCAGGGGGTGCAGCCTTCATGGGGCGCCAGACTGGGTAGGCTAGACCACATGCAAATCCTGATTTGAACTGTAAAAGCACTTTTGGGATGGGTCTTGCTGGGATGGGTATTCCAGATCATTCTCATGTGCCCAGGGCATATGCAATACTGTTTCAGCATTTGAGGCTCAGAGCTGTTAGCTTTACTGTTGGAATCAGGAATGCCAAGTTGTCTCTTCAGTAACAGTCCTGTAAACCTCTTCAAAATCGATGGCATTATATCAGGATGGCATCTTAAGCGGTGAGGAGAGTGATGTTTTAGCTTCCCAACAGACTTCAAAATCACAAATAAAGAGGGACTAGTTTCTTTTGCCTTGCTACAAACCAACCAGCTCTTCTCCAAACACATTTGAGTGGATTTTGGTGGTCTTAGTCTTTCAATACGTTGTACATGAAGCATGGTGTGAAGCTGCTGTGCTTGAGCTCTAGTGCTTCCTTGCTTTGGAACAGTTCTGTACCCATGCTCACAGCTGGGTGGGCTTGCCTGGAATGAGCATTTCTACCTATGCGGTTTCTTTCTTCAGGGCTCTTTCTAACATGCCAATCAAAAGTTACTGATACAACTGTCCTTTCCCTGCAGATTTATGAAGATTTCTCAGCTCTGCTTTTGAGTAAATTTGTATGATTCCATGTCATGTGATGACAAATCTGACGTGTTGCACAGCACTGGGGTGACTTCTGCACCAACTGCTGGAGGGGTAGCTCCTGGTAGATACCCCTTTAGGGCAGCAAAAAGTACTGCCCAAAACTGTGTACACAGCCCCAAACAGCACTACCGAATTTCTCTAAGTTTGTTTGGTTTTTGTTTTTTTGGGTTTTTTTTAATCATTGTACGCCCACACAAAAATCTGTGCCAGCTCTGACTGCAGGAGGTTTATGGGCTATGCGAAGTGATTTCGCTAAGGAGGGATGCTGGGGAGGAAGGTGTGATCCATCACAGTGCAGCTGCAAGGACACCAGCAGAGACATTGCCGGCGGCTTTCTCCTTTCAAAGCAGACACACATACTTTCTGTGACTAGTTTGGAGTGTTCCCTGCCTTAAAAAAAAAAGCCTTGATCCCATATACTCTCTGAGAGGCCTCTCAGGTGCCTGAACACAAGCTTAGTAGAGCACAAGAGCTCAAATAGTAATCAGGTGGTTGTTTGGATAGTAATACTTTTTTATCCTTTTCTTCACAAAAGGCTTCGTGAAGGTGTGGATTACTTGTTAACAGCTGAAGTCAAATAGTGATAGGCGAATCCTTTCTCTCTATTTACACAACATAACGCAAGAAAGCTGTGTTTTTGAAATAGTCTCGGTAAGGACTGTTAAAACAAATGTCTCCACCCTTCACAAATAAAGGATTTACTGGAAAGGTCATTTGTCATATAAAGAGCAGAGAAAAGGAAATAAAGCTGGTAAAAATACTCTATTCACCATGGAAATGAGAGTCCTGGCCTTCTTCCATCCATGTTTGCAGACATATCTTTGGTGACTTCATGAGGTCTGCAGAGCTGAACATGGAGGAGGGAGAGGAAAGCTTTGGGAGAACAGTCTGCACATCACCTCTCAAAGCAGTGCGCTTCTGAGGCAGGTTTGAGAAGAGGCTGATGCCAATGGGCTCTTCTAAGAGCTCCTTAGCGTGGATTGCTCATGGGGGACTCAGTTTCTGAAGGCTGATATTTGCTGCCTGAAGATTGATGCTTGGCTGTAGCTCACTCATGCCCTGAAGATACCTGTTCCTGTGCTGGTTAGTCAGTAGCCTTATATTTTGTATGTGTTAGCTACTGCTTCCCAAGAAACGAGAGGTGAATCACAAACAAGTTGCAGCAAGACCCTTTAAAATGCCAAAAGATTAGAATGCAGCAAGTGGGATTTTCAGCATGTTTAAAAAAAAAAAATCTTGTAAACTTTTCATCCCCAAATTTTTAATGAAGGGGTTTTTTTTTGGTGTGTGTATCTTTCTAGGAATAAAAATTTACTTGAGGAGATCTAGAATTATAAAATCAACAGTAAATTGAATTTGGAAGGAACTCCCTATTCAAGAGAGAGAATGAGACTCCTTTCCAGCATTTGGGGACACCTGTACAGGGGACATGTTAGCAAAGTTTAGTGCTGGAATGCAAGGGAGCTGAGCAGCCCAGACAGGAGCATTGGAGACAAGGAGTGAACAGCAGTTTTGGAATGTAGTGAACCTCCAAATAATAATTAACTGCATATTCTGGATTCGATGAAAAAGCTGCAAGTGCTTAATTTTCTTTTTTTAATCCATTTTTTACATATTGTAATAAATGGTAGAATTATGACGATCAGCCAAATAAACTGAGGTGGTGAATGAAACGACCTTTATACAGGAAAGAGTGTTGTGTTGCTGTTCTTCAGTTGAAATATGTCCAGTGCATCTTTCTATTGTTTAAATTGCTTAATTGCTATGTTCTATGAAGGTATTGTTTTACTCAACTTACTATTCTTTACTTTGTAAGGCAAACTTTAATTTGGTGCCAAAAGGTCAGCTCATAAAGCTTTTTGGTTTTCAGTTATTTAACTGCTTTTAAGAAGTCTTTTCAGTGGCCAGCATTTTGCAGATTAACTCTGCTAATTCTCTGTGTCCTGTAAATTACGTCTGCCTTGAATAAAATAAGAAAGAAGCAGCATAGGGTAATGATCAATAGAACTTATCAGGAGCAGGATGCCACTGGCTTCCCAAACCTAAATACTACTGATCTTTGGGTCTGCAGCATGTTACCCCTTGCAGAAGCAGCTTCTACAAGAACTTGCTTAGTTTCTCTTGGCTAAGGTACTCTCTGATGCAAGGAGGAAGAACATGCCCAGGTGCCAGCCTTGAAGGGCTGCAGACCCCTGAGCTAACCAGCATCGGTCTGGTGGAGACAGATTGATGTGTTTCTCCCTACATGTTTTAAAATATTATCAAAACCTTCTAAATGCTGGTCTACACAAGTTAACCAGATGAATTCTCTCCATTTGGAGAGCCCTAGGAAGGCATGCTGCGTGTGTCTGAGCTTTACCTGAGCTCAGCTGTTTGCTCTGCGTTGGAGAGGTACAGCAATGTCAGATGATAGACATTCTTTCTCACAAACGTATTCTTTTTTCCATACTGCTCCTTGAATGAGCTTGTGCCAGAAGTTGCCGAGCTGTGAGGAAGGCTCCGGAAGGCAGTAATTTGCCCACTTCACAAAAGCTACCCACTTTTTATGTATTTCTTACCATCTAAAGGCAAATACAATTAAGAAATTTAGTCAGTTTACAAATAGATCATGGATCATCTAATAAACTGTAACTGTTGACGTTTATGAAGACTTTTACTCCCAAACATTGTTTATGGAAGGCAACTGGCAAAATCAAGGAGACAAAAACTGCTGTAGGCTCCTTTTCTGGGCAGCGCTCAGCCTCTCCAGCTCCTCCTACCTCTCTCCTCGGCATATCTTTTGAAGCTCCCTTTTAGTATTTTCATGTATGTACATGTGCTACACTTCAAGTGGTTCAGTAGTTGATTTTCTTGTACTGAGAGCTGTGGGTTGTTAATTGCTGGGCTGGTATTAATGGGTTTCATCCAAATTCTGGCTTTCCTCTGGCGAGGCTGCAGTGCATATTGGTGATTTCAGCTGCTGTGCAGGGCTGAGTGGGATGTCTGCAGCTGGGCACGAGGTATTCTGCCACACTGCCAGACATCTGCAGCGCTGTAGTCTTCACCAGATCTGTGTGGAGGACTCTGGCTGTCTCCAGCAGCACAGACATTTGTGTGTCTCAGTCTCAAACCAACCTCTGGAGCAGCTGTAGGTGCATGTATGGTCTTGCTCTTTGCAGGAGAGGAGCAGTGTGTCAAGTACCAGAGCTGCTTCAGGCAAGAAGGGGTCAGGGTAGAGTCTGTCCTTGAAACAGCCAGTGAAATTACCATCAAGTTTTTCTTATTTCAGTTTACTGTGGGTTGCATCCCATTCTTATATCAGAATCATCTATTCCAGTCAAAGGCAGCTGATCTGAACTACAAAAACTCTTGCTGGAGGCAAAATGCATGTTCTCCCTTCATTATCCACTCCAGGCTGGTGAGAAAAAACAAAGGCGGGGGAGGCAGGGAGAACCAGATTAGGGAAAGAGTTGAAAGACACGGGGCTGAGCTGAAGCCTGGTCTGCATTCAGTTTTTCTGCCATGATCTTGTGTGCTCATGTATGGTTAGTTGGATTCAAGAGAAGGAAAATAAGGGTTAGTCAAGGAATGACCTGGAGCTGATCTTTTCAAAAACTGGCAGTGTTGAGTTGCAAAGTTGTGGTTCAGTACCACTGGGAAGGAGACAAGGACAGGACCAAACAGAGGAAGCTGCATCTTGTGGGGATCTTCAGGGAACAATAGCATCTTTCATACTTCATGTCTATAAAACACATGAATCAACTCACCTGAGGCAAGAGAACTCAGGAGCAACTGACATCAGCTGCCAGGAGCCGAGCTGCTCGTTCTTTGGGAGCTAGCACATTTTCCGACCAACCCAGTCTGTGCTCTGGAGGCTGATCCCTCCTTCCCTGCCAATACGAGCTGGGGGCAGATGCTTCATATACTTCTCTTGTGTCAGGCAGCTCACCACTCCAACAGACCCCACCATGCAGGAGCCCACCATGAGAGGATGCTCTTGTTGCTGGACGTAATGCTGGGCAAGAGGTGTTGTGTCGTGCCCTTGGTGGCATCCTCACCGGGTGTGGTGCCCTGCACTGCACAGGGTGGTGAGGACAATCCTACCCTGCATAGCATGTGGACAGCCCTGCTCTCTCTTGCTTCGGGAAGCTGAGGATCAGTGCAGGGCATAGCTTTTGGGATGGTCTGTGTGCAGTTCCCACAGCTGTGTCAGAAAGGTCAACTTTTTTGCCCCCAGAATTTCTGTAGTTGGAGTTTTAGTGCAAGAGGTTCCAGAGTGACCAGGCTGGGATTGAACCCATGCATGAGAAAAACCCCTTGGTGCAAAATCCCCCGCCCTCCCTGCACTGCATGAGTTAGTGTTTCAGCCACAAATAAAAGGCAGAGAGAAGGCAAGTTAAACTCATTTAATTTTTTGTTTTGCCGGGGCACTCAACCTGGTGTGAAAGAGGAAAGAGTTGTATTAGTGGAATTATTCTCTTGTCAGATGGAAGCTTGAGATAGGAGTCCCAGATGTGTGTGCCTGGTTTGAAGGCCTGATTATCTTGTTCATGTCACTTCTTGGCCTCTTATCAAAGAAAGTCTCACACACATCACCTCCCAGCTCCTCACTCTCAGCTCTGTGAGGAGGAGTACACTTAAACAATTTCCAGCTTGTAAGCCGACACTTGTAATTTTTTCCTCGGGGGCAATATTGTCAAGAAGAACAGGCTCCCAAGCATGTGATGTGGAGGGAGGATGGAAGGTTTCTCATGGTCGAGGACAAGAGATGAAGACAGAGCTGCCACACCACAGCAGGAGTGTTACAGCACAGCATATTGCTGAGCACAAGATGCATGTTGGATGGAGCATTTTGAGTGGCTGAAATTTGATTTAAAATAATTTTTAAATAACCTTTATTGGTAAAATGGAGCTTAAAATCAAAGTGTTATCAGAGGAAAGACCGTAGGGAGCATTCAGAAGTAGCGGAAATATTCACTTTTTTTAAAATCACCTATTATTTCACTTTTATCAATATTAGATTAACTAGGAATTCTGGTATTTCTTGTTTCATTTACATGAACCACATAGTAACTGTCTCTAACAAAGCTATCAAAAAGAGAAAGCATGTGTTTCCTGCTTGTAAAATCCCCAGACATCATTTGGTGCCTGTCATGGTGTGACCAGGCTAAATATAGGCATGTGTCCTTCTGAAAACAGCTAGAGTATATTGAATGCAGAAGCTTCCATCTCTGTCATTCACTGGAAGGGAAAGCTTGTCCTTTCCCAAGGCATGTTGACTAGGGGCTGTTTAATTGAGCTGAACAAAGTGGTACTTGGGGGTCAGGCAGCACAAGGGGAGCTGCTGGAGGATGAGCAGCCTTGGCTGTGGGGCAGGCAGCTGGTTTGACTGGGAAACCTGCGCTCAGCAAGGAGTCCCAGCTTGAAATTTGACATGTGCGTCCTCTCAGTGACTTCATGAAGTGAGCCAAGCCCACATGCTGTACCACAACAGCCTCGAGAGAGGGAGGAATTAAAGGGGAGGAGGTGACAGGTAAAGTAAATAGGTGTGGTGCTCCCAGTTAGATTGGCACAGGCAGCGTTTGTGAACTCAACAACTCTGTGGCTGTCTCTTGGTTCGAGTGAACTGGAAGTTACTTCTGTGGTTCAAATAAAACCACTCTGAAGATATTCAACTTTTATCATATATCATTAAAATCAATAACTAGTCTGTGTTAAGAAAAGTGCAACCAGGGAAGTTCATGTTGGATTAAATTAGCTTCTGTCATGTCTGAATCCTGCAGATAGAAGTATCACTAGAACTAAAGACCTGCTTGTTATATTTGGTAAATCACTTTTAAATATGCCATGTTTGGTCATTAGTAGCACTAAACTACTGTGCACTGCATTACCAACTAGTCATTGCTTTAATTTTTAAGCCCTCTCAAGTCTCTTGTAATTAGATTCTACTATTTCTGTATCACAAAACTGTTCTATATCTGTTGTAGAAGAAGA
>VXAU01002243.1:0-25121 GCA_013399695.1 Formicarius rufipectus
GGGTGGAAAAAAGAAAGTATAAATATTCCCTTATAGGGAAGTCTTCTAAATAGCACTCTGAATGCCACATCATACAACTGTTCATGGTTTCAGTTATAGCTACAGGTGCTGCTTCTGATCTTTAATGTGTATCTGGTAATGCATGTCTGGAAATTGTAGAAGAATTGTGAATTAAAAAAAAAAAATCACAAAAACACCAAAGCAAGCCTTCAACGTGATACGTATGGTTGTAAAATGACACTTACTAACTTACAGACAGAAAGGAGCTGGATCCATTTGTGCCTGCCATGTACAAAGTCAACTTCTCACAGCTGCCAGACAACTTTTCCATGAAAATAAGCTATTGCGTTTTGCCTGCACACAGGATTCCAGTAATGTGTCTTGTGCTTGAGATACAGTAGGGCTAACTCATATTACAACTTCAATCCAAAGTTTGGAAGATGATCCAGTTCACTGCAGGAGCTGGCAGGAGCACAACACTGAGGCAGCTCTACTCAGCTGTGCATGAAATCCATGTACAGCCCATTTGTCAGACGTTCATTTGGCCTACTCCAAAATCACTGTGGTTCACACTTGAGCTCACAGCTGAGAGTTTGTTTTTAGGCAAATGACTTTAACAGAAAATATGACACAGATGTGTTTTTGAAGGAATTAGTGTGCAAGCAACCGGACTCGCCTATCCCCCATCGGCCTTTTTAGCCACCAGCATTTGTAGCAAGCATGAGTAGAGCCCTTCCCAAATCTTCATTCCACAGAGTCTAGCCATTAAAATTAAGTGTGAAAGTGCTGACAATACCATGGTAGAGAGTTCAGTCCATTTTCAAAGCTGACTCAGGCTTTGGAAGCCCAGATCCATAACACTTCTGTATGTCTTGACTCACAGGGCAGCATTTGCATCTTCAAACTTGTGACAAAACATGGAAATCCTCTGGAGACCAGACTCCAGGTGCACAGGCAAATTACAAACCCCTGGTCACGGAGCCTGCCTAGGAGGATTGTGCACTCTCCAGTTCCTTCCCTCCCTCCCAGTTGTTCCGTTCAGCTGTTTGCCTGGCTGCTATCTCAAAAAAACTGTTGCCTCATTAGAGAAGGGGGGAGGGACATTTGTTTTTTAAGGGACTGGTTTAACTTCCCCCCTCACCCCAAAGTGGATCATTTCCCAGGCTCTGTTTAGAGTACAACTACAGGAGCAATTCAGTGAGCACAACTGAAGGTGCCCTGCGCTCCTGTGAGCCCGGGAATGTTTCTGTTCTGCTCCAGTGAGCAGAAGACAGGAATTTCTTAAGTCAGCTGTGTCCTGCAGGATTCCTCACCTTAAGGGGGTCCAAACTGGCTGTGATGGAGCCCCAGACTGGCTCTCTGAAGAGCCTGACTGCTGCAGTTTCCCCATGAACTGATCATGTCTCTGGGACTGAGCCTTCCAGTCAGTACAGCAGGGAAGGTGAGATGAAAAGCAGTTCCTCTGTGAGCACACCACTTCTTTCTAAGCTAACAATTCCAGAATGGGTTTCGACCATCTGCTCAGACTTTGTGGAGAAAAAAAAAAAAANAAAAAAAAAAAAAAGAAAAAAAAAAATCCTGAAGTTTCTGGACAGTTTTAGCACTCTAGCATCCTTTCCAATACAATGAAAAATGTAAAAGAAAAGTAAGTGCTATCAAAGCACAACAAGAAAATAGAGATATTTAAAATTTTGACCTGCCTAGTAAGGATTTACGGAAAAGAAGTTCTGTGGAAAACTGGGAGAAAGCATAAGCATTCTACAATGTCATCTTTTTCATAGAAGCTACTCTTTAAGAGCTTCAAAGTCCACCATTTCTGATACTGAGCCCAATTCAGAGAGGATTTAACAAAGACTGTACCGCAGGCACTTTGACTATGCTTGATCCGAAGAGAGCTTTGTGATCAGTCACACAGTTAGGAAATTGAGCAAGGAGAGGTCAGATACCAATTCCATGTCTGAATTAATGGCCAAAGGTTCACCACTAGAGAAGATCAGAATAAACTCAAGCTGCCAGATGGCTGATTCATTCTTCAAGGCAGGAGATTCATGCTCATGCTGCTTCCTTTTCTTTAAGGACAACAAAATAGGAACCCCCTCTGCAGTTCCGTTTCCTCTTTTCTACTATTAAAAAAAAAAAAAAAAAAAAAATTAAAAAAAAAAAGGCAAAAACACCAATAATCCCTTACTTTTTGNTGGTTTTTTTGATTGCTTGTGATAATTGGAAAAGAAACCAGAATTTGTCTACTGGATTCCTTCCAAGGTGCGATGGTATCTTTGATGGCCTGTATCGAATAAGCCACAGCCATATTTTTATCTGTTGAGTTGGGTACAGAGGGAAAAAGCAGTCTTTCCAGTCAGTTTTTTTTTCTCAGTTTTTTGAAACTGGCTTAGTCACTCTAGGGAAATCTGTTCTAAATCCTTTTGAAGATGAGCTATTACATAAGAAACAAAAATAAAAACCAAAAAATGGGTTACTTTCCCATTAATTTGAAGGAGAGAGATTGCAGATCGGTAGCTCCTTAGGCCTTTCCCTGTTCTGTGAATAATTTCTTCCTTTTACCATTTACGTAAGTCTCCCTCGTGTGCCCCTATTTTTCTCCAGGTCTTTCCAGAACACTTAAATCACATCTGAATTTTCTTTGATTCTCAGACCTGTAAAGGAGCACAGATTCACAGTTTGTCCTGTACTACTAAAAAGAAGTTTTAACTCCCCTTATCAGCTTTAGAAATGAACAGAACCCTAGAATGCTGCAGATGCCTTTCTGCTAATTGCATTAGTAGTGGCTTTATTCAGTCCTCTGTGTCACTCATTACCCAAAGCCCTGTGCCCATTCCTGTTTGGGTGAGGTGTTCTTGCTATGTCTCATTCTTAGAGATAAAAATCCCTTAGTCATGTTTTAAAGTTCCATCACCAAACTGTGTAAAGGCCACACCAGTTTTGGGTGGGAAGTAATGAACAGCCCTTCTTCTCTTCAGTCAGGAGGAGTTGCTTTCACTTGAGATCCTCGCCCTGTGTACAGGGACAAGAGTTACCATTCAGGCCACCTCTCTTGGATCCAGGACACAACTTGCTCCAGTTTGCAGATGTAGGGAAGTTTCTAAAGACACAGGCAAGACGTACTGGTGTCCTGTAGCTGAAGCCCAGGCAGAGGGATCATGAGTCAAGGATCATTTCATGAGTCAGGCACTACGACAGCATCAGTGACAAAGTCTGAGGAGGACGCACAGGAACCAGAGAAACATGTTTCAAACTGGGTAAGCTGGGTAGGTGGCAGGGCATGGTTAAAGGCAGCAGAGAACAGCCTGTGCAACAGAAAAAGGGCTGGGGTGAGAAGCTGCCAAGAACTGAAATAAGGTTAAGCAGGCCAAACAGCAACAACTAGCACTGAACAGGGGAAGCAGCTTTAACTGAGCAACAGCTAAAAACCAGTGAAACTACATCATACTCGGGATGTGTAGGGTGCCTCATCCATCAGGAACTGAAAGCAGTTCTCAGCTGTTGGATTTCTAGGGCTTCAGCCCTCCTGAGAATTTGACATGGAGCCAGGGGTTGCAAGGAAGGAGGCTGGCTTGTGCCTAGGTGAAGCTGAAGTGGAACTAAGAAACATTGTTATGCAGCTCAACCTCTGCCCAAGATCACAGAGCAAAACAATTATAAACAAAGTCAAATACATTTATGTTTAAGCTTTGAAGAAAATCCTCCATCAAATGCATAGGACAGCTCTCCTCTGTGTGTGAAGGCAAACATGAGGTTTGTACAATCACAGTGGATGGTGTATCTTACTCTTTTCCCCACAAACTACTGAGGCTTAGAGGGTTAAAGGAGAAGTATAGGCAATGGGGGTTGTTACTGACAAATAAGGTCAAGGAGCAGATTACTCTTTCAGATAATAAACTAGTATGGCTGACATACCACATTCCCAAGGTCCTATATCTATGTCACAGAGTTTCCTTTGGTTTAGATTTCACCATCAACCAACTTCAAGGTTCCTTTCAGACTGTTTCCTGTAAGTCCTCCATACTGCCAGTTGTGTCTGGGGCTCAAGGCCATTTCTGCTCCCTCAGCTCTGACTCAGTGCGATGTGGAAGCATAGCAAAGTGTGATCTTCTCATTAGTTGTTATTAAGAGTTTTTTTAAGTGGCAAAATGCATAGCAAGTAGCAAGGAATGCAACAATTTATCACATCTTGGTGAGTTGCACAGATGTTCAAAACCGTTAAGATAAAAATACTTCTTTTAGTCTGTAACTTCCTTTAGAGTGCCAGCAGCTGTGACCAAAGTGTTTCCACCTCTGTGGCAAAGGGCACACCTGGGATGTTCACCATAAATGCTGAGGACAGTGATTCCCAAGCCCACTTCCCCAGGGTGTACCCATATCTCTATTCCCTGTACCTCTGGTTCCAGCTGTGAGCCCAGCAGAGCTGACGCTTCCAACTTGGAACACAGGTCTTCCTAAAAGAAACTTGGAATTGGCAATTAAGCCTTTACACAACTGTTATCAAGGTTATAAAAGTGCTAAATTGTGAGGCAGAGAGAGGAGTTAATTTGTTAGTTTTGGTACATCTATTTTGCAAAACACCCATATGAAGCCACAGGATTTTTTCTGGTGGCTTTTACCCTTACTGACAGAGCTCCTATCCTGACTGTAATCACATCCCATGAGTTGGTTGTGCAGGACAGGGAGGCAAAGTCAATCCTGGACTCAGAACCCTGTCTCTGTTACACAAGAGTTAAAAGGAAGAGATGACACCCACTTTTGAAAAGCTTGTACATAGATTAACTATTTGGATTAAGTGATGACTCTCATCGTATGCTGCAAAATTAAGTTACAAAGGAGAAACTGTGTCAAGAGTTTTACAGCAAGATCTAACTTTAATAGATCAAAAAGACATAACAAATAAATTTAAATGCTCTCTTGCTAATCTCTGAAGGTTAGATTAATTGCCTCTCCAAAATTTGCAGATGACCCATATGCATTTATACTAACCTGGCTTTTCAGCAATTACTGTAATTCTTCTGGATGTTTTCATAGTGGGACTCTGCATTTTTTTGATAGTAAGCATCATTTTTGAATCTGAGAGCAAAACTTAAGTATCTCTCAATACATTTTCAGTAACTCCTACTTATCAAGCAATTTATCCCAGCCAACATCAATAGCTATCCAAATTAATAAGTATCTGAAAGTAACCAAGTAGTTTTCATCTGCCTTGAAATATGATATACTCACAATACAATTAATCTCACTTTGCCCCAGATTTTCCTTCGGGTTTGTTTATCCAAGCCACTTATAACTGAATATGTACTGTCTTCTTTCCTGTCCTAGGGAAAATAAAGTTTTTTGATAAGTTAGTCACAGAGCCACATTCTCCGAGTTAACACTTGTAGTTTTACTGTAATGTCAATGTCAGTATCACTTAATAGGAATTCCTGGTTAAGAAAGATTAAAGATAAAATCTGAATTTCAGCAGGTTGTTTATTACCACAGGTCATTTGGCTCCTCACAGAAAGCCACACTGTAATTATAGTACACTAATTGCTGTACAGCAGCATCAGCAGATCTCTCAAAGAGACTCAGTGGCATTCACAAAGACAGGAAGGGACTTCCAACAACCTGAGTCAGTGCAAAGCCATTTCAGGGGAGCAGGGGAGGAAATATTTTCTTTATCAAGTTTTCAAGCTACTCAGTAAAACACATGAAAACCACACAAAAAACGTTAAGAGGGAGGGCATTCACTCATACTTCAGTTCCATGCGGAATTAAGGTGATGTTGCTAGACCAGCTTTCCCTATGGAAAGAGGACCTGCACCCTTTAGGAGCCAGGGTCAGGAGCTGAGGCCAATCCAGCTGGTCTGCACAAGGCTGGCACAGAAAAGCCTCAGGGGCAGCAGCGGAGGTGCTTCTCTTTGCCCACTCTTTGGCATCTGGCCTTGCTGACAGGAGCCAGTGGTGCACAAAGCGGAGGGTAACAAAGAACACCATGTCACAACTCGGTGCTCACACACTCACGGCTGCAGATAAACACTGCCAAAGCCAGAAGGACCTCCAGCTCCTCCTCTGCACTGCCAAGAGCCGACCTTCCCCTCAAGCAGCCCCTACACATCCTATGTGTGAATTGCACACCTTGAGAGGTAGAGCAGATCCTCTTCCAGGCAGCTACTGAATCCTGTGGCAGCAAATGTCACAGCCCCATGAAAGGTTCCACTGCAGGGTACAACCCTCCAGCCTGCCATCTCATGTGAACACGGTAACCTAATGTCTGTGTTACCCTCCACCCACTTACAGCTCAACTCCAGCCACCTGCTGTGTTTACATTTTTGTTCATTTCAATAAAAACAAACATAAAAGGTAATGCCTTAAGTTAAAAACAATGCTTTGAAAAATCGTCCTGTAGCTTCAGACTGCACAAACAGCTAACAAAAATAACATTGGAGCACTGTGGTGGAAACTAACCAGGCAACGCTAAAAGAAATGTTTAAAACACTCTAAATAAAGAACAAAACAAACTCACAAAACCACAACAAGAACAAAAACCAAACAAAAATCCAAAACCAAAACCCCAGCTGTAATAATCTAAAACTTTTATTTGTGCAATGAGCTTTTGATCAAGTCGCAAAACAAATAAAAAAAAGTCTAGACAGCCACTTATCTGTAGAGACACAAACCATCAGAGTAAGTCAGCCTTAGTGTTTCAGGCTTTATGTTTCAAGGCAGTGAGGAAAAGCTACATGTGCAACAAAAACCTTGACTCTCCGGGTTTTCCTTGGTTGAAACTTCTGTTTCTAAATGAGGCGTGTACTGTCCGTGCTTTCCAAACAACGCACTTCCAGGAAGCGTTATTGAAAACCCTTCTAAATCTCCCACGTATCCAGAGCAGCAAATAGCTCTGCTGCTACAAATAACATGGAAGGAAAATTTTACACAGAAGCCACTAGAAGAAAGTTACTGAATACTGATATTTTAATGTATTGCACAGATCCCAGGTAACTCTTTTATAAAAAAGTCAACTCCCAAGGCAGTTTTGTCCTGCTGCTAAACTGCTTTCCAAAGCCCTTGTGCTTCTACTCCATGGATTTGCGTCCTTCATTTCTGTCTCTTGAAACACTCAGCCCACTATCAGTGGCCATGGAATTTCTTCTCAGTTTCTTTAAGATACTGAAAATCAAAGTAATTAAAAATCTTCCTAATTCAAGCTGTCAGAATTTGATGACATAATTATTTTTTCCCATTTAGTCTGAATAGAACTCTTGATTGTATTTTTTTTTACACCCGAAACCTACAGAGCAGTTGTTATCCCACTAACAGGCTTTTAACCCTTTAATATCCCTGTGATTACAATTTGAATTGTTATATAGCTGTATCTTTTATAACATTAATGAAAAAGTTGCAGAAAGGGATATGTTTATAAAAATATAGAAGCATACCTTTTAAAAGTTACCAAGCTTTAATGTGAAGTATTTATGCTCTGCTTCCATATTAGTTGGACATTGTGTTTGCTCTCCATTTCAGTTTAGAAGGTTCTATTTGTGACTGACTTCTCAGCTTTCCCCAGTCAGTTTCCATACTGTATTTACACCCCAAATCATCCCCTTACTAGGACTTAGTTTTGCAACAGTTAAAGTAAAATTTGGTCAATCTCTTTCCAATACAGGACTTTGCTGAGCCTCCTGCCAAGTCCTGCCGCCTGTAAGTTGGATCCAGCTGATCCAACCAGACCCTCACATGACTCAGGTCAAGGTTAGGTAACCAACCATCTGCTTAAGCAAGTCAGCATAACTCGGTTGGCAACCTTAACTAAAAACCTATTTCAGGCAAGATACACCAGCTAAAGGGCTGACAATGCCCTCCAAGTCCCAAGAAGAGTAGAGAAAACCCTCCCTGCAAATAAAAATGGGTGCTAGGAGCAAGTCTGTCAGAATTGCTAGTCCACAGATGTCCTGAAAAATCACCATATGCATGACTTACCTGAAACACTAAACTCTTCCAAAAGCACAAGGCTGCAAAATAAAACACCTGTGTTGAATTCTTTGTGAATTCCTAGTCATCATCTATTTGTAAGACAAAATTCTATCAGAAAAAAATCAGCAAAATTAATGTAGAGTTATGTAATTAACCCACTTTGATTTATACAAACAATAGATTTTATTTCCTCTCCAATTAAAATATATTTGTTATTCTTAGTAACACTTGTGACATTAATAACAGTTTAGTTATAAAACAAAAAACAACAGAAAGCAGCCTTCTGTTATAAAGTGGGTTTTTTGCATATGAGAATCAAATACACTGATCAAGGAACAACTGGTTGCACTTTATTTTACATATTCATTACATTACACAGCACATATTTTTAAAAAAATATAAAAGGTAGATATTAAATTTCTGTGTATTTGATTTAAAACTTCCATAATGAAAAACTATATTTTGTATATTCTATATTCTAAATCTTAGTGTGCAGAACTCAAAAATACATACACAGAACATATTAGTACTCCACAAAATAAGGAAGTCACATAATTACAAAGAGTGATCATAAAACAGCTGTACTTAAATACAAAGCTGTGATACTTTTTAAAATTGGAAATGGATGCTTAGTCCAGTAAGAAAAAGTTTGAGTATTTTAAAGTGACTCTCATTAGAATAGTCCTTAACTTGCCCACTCACCTCATGAAGGGCACAAGGTACATAAAATCTCCTTCATTTCTGTTGAGTTCTCAAAAATCAATGAAATGAATGTACCTTTTATATACAGTGGAATCTTTGTGGAAAAACAGTGGTTAAAATTTCAGCTTACTGAAGCCAGTTTATACATCTAAACCAGCAAAAACAAGCAGGGAGACATATATCAAAACAGACACACTTACAAAGTAGCAGAAGTAAATATAAGGTGAATGATTGCAGCAGCAGGTTTAAGTGTATTCTCTGAATTATGACACAACCAAAGTTGCCAAAATAATATTTTCAATCTTACATAACATTTAAAGGAAATTAAAATCTCAGCTATAATATACATGTATACAATAATATTTTAAATTAACTTACTTACAAAATTTACACAGGGACAGACTTTATACAACTGTATTTATACAGTTGTATACAGTTGTATAAAGAGTCATACAGAGTTGTACCAAAGTGAAGGAATGATCACAAAGGTTTGCATCATTTAGGCTTTCCCAAATCAAGTCTATGAACTGAAGTTACAAAACATACATATTTACCTTTTAATATTGCTTTATACATATAAAAAATTAAGAAAAATTATTTGAAGTATTAAAACGTGTGGAGTTTGACAGGAGAAAAATCAAAATACTGTCATATGATTACATCCTGGAATTAACTGCATTTTTAGCATTACATTACACATATTTAAAGCAATAGAGCAGGAAACATTTGCATCCTAGTGCCGGGTATTTCACTAGTACATAAAAATTTCCTGTCTCTTCATAATATCTGTACGACACAGAGGGCATTCACTAAGTACTTGAGCACATTCCTTACAGGCAACTAAGTGACCACAGGGAATGAAGACAACTGACACATCTTTAGCCATACAGATTTTACAAAGCTTTTCTTCCTGCAAGCGTCTTAACTTCTCTTCAGTACTGAGGTCTGAGGAAAACAAACACATAAAAAGAAGTTAACATACTTAGTACCATTGAATCTTTTTTTTTTTTTTTTCTTTACACACAAAGACAAGGTTTGCTTCATATGTTTAAAGGTCACACCCTTAAAAAGAACCAAAAAATTACAAGAGAGGGAACCCAGCTGCAGCATGGAATCTCCTTTTTATTTCCCCCCCCTTTCTCCTCGGATTACATCTCCCAGGCCAATACAAGCAGAGAGTACAGCACTGTTAAGAGCTTGAAATACTTACAGAATTTAGGATATGCATATTTCAATCAGGAGCCATTCTTTTCACAAACCTCCCACTGACTATAGTCCAAAAACTTCAACAAAGTGAACGAAGGGTTCACTGGTACTAGTTAAGAAGTTTGGATTTTTTTAAATTTTTTTTTTTAGTTTCCTCAATGAAAAGACTGAGGATGTGATTTCTTTCCCTGCCTCCATTTTCAAAATGCCCACACTTCAAACAGCTTACAAATCTGTCATACAGGAAGAATCAATTTTGCATTGTATATGAGCTCTTTATTATTACAGTATGCCCCACTTGAAAAGGCAAAATTCAGACACCTTCCTGTGCCACTTGGGGAAAACTCTGCACAGCCAACCACCAAAATAATGTCCTGCTCCATTTCAAGTTCTTTTTCCCCATAATGTCCATTAAAATCTTATTAAAAGGAGTAGGCTGGTAAGATCTCTGCCTAACATGGCACCCATATGCTTGTCTAAAATCATAATTCTCCTGAATCAGAACTCCTGGGTTTGGTCTATTTGCAGAGTGCACCGTAAGGGTTGAACATGACCTGCACGTCCCAGCAAAGCTGGAACACAAATACCTGAAAAGAAACACCATTTACAAGTACAGTTCTTCTTACTGGCAAGGAAAGAAAATGCTTCTACCTCAAGCAGAATTTTATCCTGAAAAATAATCCCCTACTAAGACTGTCATAGAGCACACTGAATATGACAGTGTATCACTGTGTCTATTTTGCCACCAGATACCCCACATCTAGAGTTATTCTTGCCTTTTATTTTTATATGTAATTGTCACAACAATTTTGGCTTTTTTCTTGGCATGTATAACCTTTCCCAGCAGCACACTAGACTTTCAGTATTACACACTTTTGAGGTACTAAAACTACTTTATAGATTATAAATGCTGCTACACTCAAATATTTTAACACCCTCTTTGTTCAGGTTTTTTTCTTTTTTTTAATGTTCAAAAACAAATCTCTTAAGTTGCAATACTGTAACCACCTTAGGGAAGGCTGGGAGCAGAGGGTAGGATAAAGAGTTAACAATAAAAAGTATTTCACAGACTAAAGAGCTGATACAAAAGTACACACAGAGGTTTTGTAATTGAATTAGCTCATCTTGCTCAACTGGGATTTCATTTGGTTCTTCTTCCCTTGTATTTTCTTTCTGAGCACTTAAGTGTGCTACCAGATCCTCAACAGATGTGTGACTTTCTCCAGTCATCTGCAATCTCTTTTCCATGGTGTTCCTAATCTCAGACAAACTGAAACCCATGGCTATGGCACTTTGTACCAAAGGATTCTGTAAGAGATCATCTAAAACAAGAAATTAAAAACAAAAAAGCAATTTAACAAGAATGAATCTAATTATTGGACAGTGTTCACTACAGTACTCTAAGACACCTTTGCAAATACGTAGCCAAAGGAACCATATTTCCAATTTGAGAATTTTGCTACTTGTAAAAACTACATTTCAAAACACTCAAAACTCCCAGTTTCAGTTTACTTCTACCCTGGCTTTCCCAGTGTCCCTTCATCTATTTATAATATAGAAATCCTCCTAGATTTGCTGTTTGAATCGACTATTTAAATAAAGTATCTAATAAATAGTATCACAAATTCTGTAACAATGATAACTGAAATTCATCCAAAATTACAAGGCACAATGAAAAAGTAAGTATCTGGTGACATTTATTTTAATTCAATTCAGTGAAGAAAAGAAATCACACATATCTTGAGAGAAACCAGCAAGTATTAAAACCAAAACACAGCACCATCAGCAGGCAAGCAGGTCTAACCCTGGTAAGACAAGCACTACTTTGGGAAACCTTTTTAGAGACCTTCCCTTTCCTTTTACTTATCAAGACTGTTTAAAAAGCAACATTTTTAACCTAACTTTCACTCTCATAAATGAGCATTGTGAGAGATTTCTAGAACAGATCTTGGGTAACCACTCTTTATTAGCAACAGCTCTCATTACCTGTGAGGAAGCTGCTTGACTGCACTCCCATTACCCTTTTAACTGTCTTGTCTTTTTATTGCTTGGTATTTGTGAAAAGCATTGCAGGAATGTGTAATACTGGAACACATAAACTACTTGAGCCTTTCAGCTTTCTGGTCCTTGCCAAGTCTTCCTGCCCCATGAAAAAGGATTCCTTCAGTTAAATATTCTTTAACATCCATTCCACAGCACTGCTCATTCAGTCCTTAATGCACACTCACTAGCTATAAGACTGTATCCTATACATTCTTCCTCCATGGTTCAGCAATCTGTTTTACAGTATTTACCAACCCATGATTATATTTACCCTGAGGGAAATAAAATTCATTCTGCAGTTCTTTAGAAGCAATGACGCAATGGAAGAGTATCATCCAATAATTTGCCTGTCATGCTGTGTTTAAAAATGCAGTAGGGTTATTTTTAAACATAACCGTTTCCTTCACTATACATTCAAATATAGATACTTCAAAATAGGGGGAGTTGTTTGTTTTGAACAGATACCTTTAGGAAGCATTGTCCCTTCAGCAGCTTCTGTCTAAGAGAGAAACACAAAAAACCCGAAATTACAATTCTGGAGCTGTAGAAGGAAACCTATACAGCTACAAAACAGAAAACAGCTATTTGATGTCAGATATCTATTAAATCTTCTCTGAAGAACTGCAAAATTATCAGTATTTTGTTACCTCTTTTATATGGTTTGAATTTTTAATTTTAACCCATCTTTGCAATAATCACATGTACATAATTCTTAGTCTATGGAAGAATTCTAAAAATATCATCAGTTTTACATTTTAGTGGCTACACAAGTTTAACAATGTTATACCAAGAAGAAAAGAAAATTTATCTACTTTTATTCATTGTAAACCTTAGGTTCACAGGCAATAAAACAGATGGCACTTGTTCAGTACTCAAAATATATCACATACAAAGTATACTGGCTGTGATCCATAACCCAGCTACAGAGAACTGGGAGATCTGTAAACTCTGATTGACAGAACCAAAACATACTTCAATGTCTTTCTCTTACTGCCAATGAAAGAAGCAGCAGGAGGATTAAAGGATAGATACATAAGAGGAGTAACTTCATATGAAAATCATGTTAAGATTTTTTTCTAACAAAATGATTAATAAGCAAGGCACTTACTGTTAAATCATTACATACGTCTCTTAAGTGAACATTATTTATAAATTCAATCCCCTTTTCCTTGCTCAAAAATCTGCACCTAAAAATGAAAATATTTAGTTTTACTAAAACTATATAAGCAGGAAAAATTGATTATATAACTTTGGAAGCTGTCATAAATTTCCTACATCACAGAGAATGCTTGCTTTTAAAATCTCTAATGTTTAGTCAACATCTATAACATCACTAAAACAATTCTACAGATATCTTTATCACTGAAGTAATACTTATCTTTTGCACTTTTTTGGTGAAAGAAAGCTAAAGACTTGTTGGGCACGACAGGTTTTGAAAGTAAAGACTCCAGTGAAAAACAAGCATTATGTTAAAATGCTGGTTCTTTTAGTCTTTTGCAATCAAAGTCGTGTCTGGCCAGACAAATGCCTTACATGCTTTCTTTCACTATCTTCCAGCCAATCTTAGCCATTTGGCACAGCTCTTCCCTACCAGAAGGTTTAGGGGAGGCCCAAAGTCCTTGACATCAGTCCCCCAGCTCCAGCAGTTACCTCACCTTCAGGGGCACAGACAGCAGCTGTGAGACTGACACGCTGCCACTGAGGCTGCCCTGCCAACAAACCCCCAAATAAGACTGCTAATGACTGAGAGGAAGTAATCAAATCTGACATAATTTAAGAAACCTGAACCAAAATCAAGCCCATACAAAGAGGAGTGAAACGTAGCAGGGAAACATATCTTAACCATTTATTGCACCAAGCCAAAAACTTGGAATGGTGTCTCTTTCAAATAGCAGAGACTCATCCTTAAAAGCTGCCTGTACCACTATTAAAAAAGAGAACAGCTAACGTATAAATACCAATTTCAAACTTTCAGAGAGCCTTTCACCACAGAAGAGAAATCTGGCAACAAATGCATAAAAGATACTGATTTTATCAATGCTATATAAGTAACTGAGTCTTTGTACTTAGACAGCTTCTGTTCACCTGTAAGAACTACTGGGTCACACCCTATGCGTCCTTTCCTTAAAACAGATTTAAGACAACATTGTCAATCTTTCTAAAAATTGCTTGTGGATCTGGAATCCTTAATCCTTTAAAATTACACAGAAACGTGTTTTGAATTCTATGCCACGACTGACTTCTTCAGGTTTGTTTGCAAAGTTCAGTCATTTTGTATCGTGGTGTAAGTTACAAACTTTGCCATATATGAAGCTATTAAACAAATCAGATACATAGTCTCAAAACTACATAATTCTTCTTGCTGAGACACCAGTTAAGTCCAGACACAGAAATTTTCCCTTCCCTTAATAAAAAGCCAGCATAAAATTATTTTCAGAAATCTAAATGTTAAGAACAATCAACTTTCTGAAACCTTTATTAGTGTGCTCTGTCATTAAAATGCAATATACTGTAAATAAGATTCAGACATGCACACAAAACCCAGTAAAAATACCTTACCCAGGAAACCATTTAGCATGTTGATCCCATGGATCTTCATTTTCCTTCCATTCTTGCAATCCTCCACCACAGTGGAAACACACAACGTGATCGCCATTACCTGAGGGAACACACAAGAATTTCTAGTAGGCATAACTAAGTTTTCAACTAAAATGTTACACTATTAAGAAATAAAATATTTATTTTACTGATTCCCAATTTCAACTAAAAAGAACTCCATTTGAAGAGAGGACAACGTACATGATGTAAAACAAATGTTCAGCAGAAATTTGAGCTTAAAAAAAATACAAAATGAGAGTGACATGAAGTTTTTCTGAATTTTATCTTAGTAAGTAATTATAGATAAAAAGCAAAAGCTAAAAAATAATCTATTATCAAGTAACTCTACCCACTGGTAAACAAGCCCTGAAGATGCCTGCCACAAGGAATTAGGGATGTTTGCATGTTGTTTTGGTTCTCCACTAGCCCATAAAGTCAACAGGCCCTGTGCAGCAATAGCATAACCAGCTGAGGGAACAGCATTCCCTCTCTTAGAGCAGTGTCTAATTGTAATCCAAGATGCACTGGAAAATGCTCAGATATTGTGTTTATTGAAATGAGAGGAGATACGGATAGTTTACCTAGAAGGTTAAATTATTGTCAGGTCACAGGAGGGAGTTTTCACAGAAATCACCTGAACAGGCACGGGTTTGATAAGTTGGTGCCCAGTCAGTGCACCTTCACCACACAGATCTCTAGGTACTTTTAGGAATACAATAAGAAATCAATAAAAACAGTTCTATTGGTTACAAATATTGCCCATATATAACCCATATAGGAATATATCAAAGGTACTATTTATGGCCACAAGTAAAACAAATGGAATCAGATTAAAAAGTTTTTCTGAGAGATATGAAGAGAGAAGTCAATTAAGATGAGAGCAAAAAATGATCACGGATAATCCCTTTCTGTGATCTAGTCGGAGCAACACCTTGCACTCATACAGCACCTCTCAGTGAGGAATCACAAAGGTCTTTAAGGGCACTGTGCAATTCCATCTAACTGGGAAACCAATGCACAGAGACAGTGGAGTCTTCTCTAAGTCAAACACTACATGTCTAAGAGTAAAAGCTCTTCCACTGGCATTACGGTCTTCATAAAGCTTTTGCAATAGGCAGTAGTGGCGTTTGCTAGTTGTGGGTGTCCACATGCCGTAATGCAAACACCTGTTAACAAAGTAAAATGGCACACAACCTACAGTGTCTTGTTCACAGACTTCTGTGCAGGCCCAGACCCACTCCTTATACCTCAGATCTCGAGGACAACACTTAAATTTTTAAGAAATACTAACTTCTATAATTGTCATTGTGAAAGATGTATTATGAGGGTTTTAGCAGGCAAGGAAAACACTTGGCTGTTCTACTGCTAAATATAAATTTATGACCAAGTTTATACTTTGCTGTTGAATGTACATGATATAATGTACATAATTTTACATAAGAACTGTGAAAAGTAGTTTACAGTGTAAGGAAATTCTGGTAAATCTTTCCATATTAGAATTTTTTAAAATGCCATTTTTTCATAACAAGACACTTTCTCATATACAATTTCTTTGTAAAAGGTATTAGCCATTCTAAGGTCTGGCTTACCTACGCTATAAAACCCAGCTTCTGCAAGTTGCTCCTTGTCAACAGGATATATCCAAGATAAAAATGTTTGTAAACGTCTTCCATATTTTGCCATAGATGGATACCGTGGGTGCTGCGCAGTGTTCAGACCACTAATCCCAAACTCATCAGGAAGAGATTCACTTGGAACA
This sequence comes from Formicarius rufipectus, assembly GCA_013399695.1. Lineage (NCBI taxonomy): Eukaryota > Metazoa > Chordata > Aves > Passeriformes > Formicariidae > Formicarius > Formicarius rufipectus. The sequence goes on from VXAU01002243.1 coordinate 16,268, forward strand.
TTTCCAACATCCCGGCCCAGTACAAAAAGGCATTTGGGAAAATGCCTCTTGTGTTCTGACCAAGCTCTGTCACTGGGTTCCCAGTTCTTCAATTTTCCACCACAACAGAAACAGGCCACTTGATCACCAACACCTGTATAATAAAATCCAGCATTAGCTAATTCCTTTGGTGTCAACTGGACATTGAGGGGCCAGTTGTGAAAAGACTTTAATCTTGTTTCTTCACTGCACATAGCAGGGTTTTGAGGATACAAACTATCTGACATATCCACAACCTGCCTAGTCCTCAAAAGGTAATCTGCCTCCAGGTCAGGGTCATCCAGAGCACATGGGAGGGCTGAATTGCTGGAACCGTTTCCAGTTCTGTGCTGGTAGTTCTGAGTAACAGGATCCACATTATCTTCCAGACAAGCAGATTCAGTAATAAATTTGCAATTTGGAGAAAGTTGTTTGTGTCTTTCAACTGCAGAATCCCCAGACGACCATCCTTCAACAGCTGTATGGCAACTGAAGCACTTCACTTTGTCACCTTCTCCAGTATAAACAAAGCCAGCTTGTGCCAGTGCTGATGCTGAAACTGGACAGTCAAGTGGAAACTCAGCAAAAGTTCCCAGTCGGCAGCATTCCTGTGCCCATTCCTGGTCACAGTCTGTGTCTGTGGCACAATCATGTGGGACATTACACGTCATCTCTGCATAAGCAGGGCTCTCCTTCAGATTTCCTAAACAAAGAATGTATGTTTTAGTTTCACTGACAGTAGGATAGTTCATACCCATATACAAGCTGGAAGCTGGTTAAATTCAATTATCATCCATTAGGAATTAAAATAACTCTTCCTCTTTCCTCCCATCTCACCCATTACCTCAAACGCAGAGGCAAACACCATAAACATTAAAACCAAACTAATAAAAAAATATGTAAAGAAAGGCAGGAAGATCAAGATGTTTTGCAGGCCTACAAAGATTTACCTGGAAAACACATCAGTTTATAGCTTCAAAAGCACATTCTACTTCTCAATAAAGATTGCAAGAATGAAATCAACAAAATATTTAACAAAATTTCTGGGTAAAACCTTGCCAAAAGGCTTCTGACCCTGAAATACAAAGTTATTCAATTTAAAATACAGGTCTAAACCAGACGATATTTGCAAGATTTTAGAGCCCACTTCTCAAACACAACTATCCCCATATGAAGGCCATGACTCCTCTGCCTTTTACAGGCAGATAGCAACTGGCAAAATTATAATATTAAAAAAAAAAAAAGTGCTTTAGTACTTTTATTAGATTGTAAAGACTTTAATTTACCTTTTAGCAAAACATCTTATGAAATAAACTATTAGGTATTTCATTGGGGCATTTTAACAAGCTGTTATGCATTGCTTTTAAGATCAATGTCTCCAGACTACCCGTCCAAGAGTTCACGCCCAGCATACTGTTTCCACTTCTCCATGCTCCACCTACACTCTCTTACCAAAAATTCCCGTGCCTCTGCCAACACCTCAGCTCTTCCTCCCTTCCCTTCCTGAAGGAATGCCACCTTGCCACTTGTTGCACATTCCTATTCCTGCCCACACTTTTCCAGGGCAAGTACAAGCTGTTAGTGCTGCCCAGCATCCCTTCTGCAGTACAAGGCCGCTCAGAGCACTCAGACAGACCTCATCTTTCCAAAAACGAAAGAAAGGAACTAGGTTACCGTAGGTCTCTTGCAGGAACCACAAACTGGCATGGTCATTGTCTTCATCCCAACATGGATGAAATAAGAGCAGAGAAAAAATTCGAGTTCTGTGATATTATGTACTTAGAAGGTCTTGGCTGTTGCTCATACACATCTCAAAGTGGTAAATTAAATTATGATGATACTGCTCAAATGAACTTCTTAGCACAAAGCAGTAATAATTCAGCAACTTGCAAAAAGAAAGCCATATATGGAAGAACAGAATATGTATTTATTTGAACAAGTGTCCTTCTCCATTTTCTATATGAATCCTGAAATATATCTATTTCCAGTCCTCATCTGTCTATGGGAGGCCAGCAGGCAAAATTTTAGCTTCCTCAACACCTGCATTAATATTGATTATATTTTCCATAAGATCAATGCAGATGTTACAATTATAATAATTGCATATATAATACCAGATTTAGCTCCTACAGGAAGAGCAAAACCATTTTTAGAGTTCAGAAGGGGGAGGGAGAAATTTAAATGCCTGTGTGTTGCAGGATCGCTGCATCCTGTGCCAAGATGACAAATATAATTAACATCCAAGCAGGTGGAGAAAACGTGATGTTACAGACCCGGCACGAACGCTGTGTGTAATCACAGGGCTTCTGAGCACCAGCCCCATTTCCCTCAGCATGTAAGTTCATGACTAATGTAATGACACTGGAAATTATACCGTAGCTTTCTGTTCTAGCTTAGCAAATTCAAAAATAGCCTCTGAATAAATTACATTGACTGACCTACAAAGCTGAACCTATATGCTTGTTTTAATTTTGAAGGGCAAAGAAACCCAAAACCAGTAATTACATGTAGTAGTATGAAAGTTGCCACAAAACAGGCTTTTTTTTCTAAAAATCCTTTTCTTCCTATAATGAAAGTTCTTACTCACTTCCATTTAAAATATTATTTAAAACCCTCTAGAACTGTTTCTTTAAAGATTTCAAGTGACCTTATGCATCTATCATCATTACTACTACACCGCATTCATAAAAGAACTGGTATTACTCAAAAAGTTAGCTGCATATTAATTTTCTTATCAGCATGCCCAAAAGACTTTCTACAAGAACACAAAGCCCACCTCACATCCTTCAAAGAGTCCTCCAACTGTCCATTGAAAAAACCAAACAAATGGATATGCATTCACTGTATAAATAGCAGTATGTCTTCAATCCTACTTTATTTATATAGAAAATAGTCCAGAAACAGTAAGAAAGGTTCCTCCTATTTTAGTTTTTACATATTAACTTTTCTGGTTTATATTTACTTTATACACAGAATAGAGTCTCTATATCATCACTGTCATCATCATCATGGCTAGACTTTGTGAACGAAGATTTGGGAGGGCTCTACCCACGAGTCTCTATATACCTCTTTGATAACTGTAGCAAATCAGAGATGACCTGCTCAGCTTTATTATAACATGAATGCACTTCTTACAGGAAGTAACTTACTTTTCATAAGATAAAGATATTTTACCAAAGCCATTTGAACAAATATTGTCTCTTAAGTAAGGCCCAGATTCTCCAGTGCCCTCTCTCAGAGATGATCTTCAAATCACATTTATGTCTATGCTTCATGAGCAAGGCTGAGTCCTTTTCTGGATTCTTTCACTAAAGCTCTATCCCTCCACCATCAAAGAAAGCTTATAATGTTGAGTTTGGTTTGTTGTTTTGGGGTTTTTTTTTAGAAAGTAAGTTGAAAATCGCAAAAAAAAAGATTATTTCATGCAATGGGCAACTATCTACTTTTTAGATAATTTCATTCCAAGGACCCCACCCAATCCATAATGCACTCATCACTAAAAACACTGAGATTATGAGCTTTACTCTTTCAAACAGTTTTTTCTACAGTGAATACTTCAATAGTTCTGTTAACATGGTGAATTAAAAAAAAGAAATTCTGCCCTCAACATGGCAATAATAAAAATATTTGCCACATTTGGATTCTCTGGAGGTGAGCAATCTATCTCAGTTCTCTCAATCAAAATAGTATGAAAAGCACATACCAACAGAGCAGTAAGCAGTGACACAGGAGGTCCAATAATGATAGATCAATTTTTAATATGAAGTAACTTTTTTCAAATTATATCAACTACATAGTTTAATCATGATCTTTTGGAGCACAAAGGTTCAACTATCTTTCTAAAAGCCTCTCAAAGCCACATGTAACTACTGCAATGATAAGAATAGGACAAATCCCTCACAGGTATCTGGCAGTTTTAATGATGCTCCATCCACATTATGAAGCCTTTTCCTTACAACAGCCCCTCTCAACATGGCTGGTTCACATTTCAGTATAATATTATTTATGAGAAAAAGTCATTAACATATTTATTAAGCATTGAAGCAAACTCCTTGGTTATGTAAGTACTGGTTTATATACATTATTAGTACTACTTTAAATGCAACATCAAGTTCAATTATTTCTATTTCAAACAACTGTTAAAAACAACTTTTCGAAGTATAAAATTACAACTAGATTAGGAGCAGTAATTCTTCACAGGCATCATAACAGTTGCCTTACTCCAGTTAGTTGCAGTAATGATTTAGAGCAATATCCTGCATCATAACAGCAATCAGACAGGTATTAACTGCAGAAGAAAAAATACTGATGGTGTATTTTTTAATAGTTTATGGCTAAGAAACATAAATTCACAAAAATCAGCCACCTAAGATGGGCATACAGGACTTTATTATACATACCAGCGGCAAACCCGAGTTCAGAGTAAGCTGAAGTTAATTAAATCTTTCTGCATAGGTTTTAAATAAGCACATGTGAATTAAAAGTAGAACACCCAGAAATGTTAAAAATCATCTTAACTTGTAACACCCAGATACTTTAACTATTATTGAAGCACTAAATATTTTCTTATACAGTGAGTAAACAAGATCTATTTCAGCCTGAAAGGCTTCCAGAAGCTGAGCCAAGTTTAATCCTCCTTTTAAATGTCTGAAGGCTATTTGGCACAAGACACCACCCACTTCCAAGCAAAAGCACCAATTTATATCTATTGACGATGTTTGAGAAGAAAAAATAGACAAAAATGTAGAGCAAAAAATGTTACCTTATTCAAAACGTAAAATTGTGCATCATGATTAATTCAGCTTAAAAAATATTAACATGTATGATTTCATGCAAAAATATGACATTATCATATCACCTAGATCTGAAATGCTTAGAAGGAAAAGTACAGAACCCACTTGCCCTTTTAAGCATATTTTATTAGATATTATTATTTCCATCCCTAACCCTAAAACAGACTGGCATTTTAGGAAGTTATTTTTAACTCTTGCACATGACAGGCATGGCAGTAACCTCCAAATTGGACATCTATTTGCACAGCCTCATGTTCCTAACCAAAGGGTACATAAACATGGAGCTTCTATCCCTTGACTGGCTGACTGTAAGAGCAATGTTAGTGCTTATTGTTGACTGAATTCTGAAATGCGAGTAGTGCAGCAAGTAAATATCAAACAGAACATACTGTACCAGCTGACACACAGATTATGCATATGTCACTTCAATGAACTTCAGTTTCTGCCTGCTCAGCTGCAATTAGATCAAGGAAGGTGTGTGCTGCTAACTGAAAGTGTACTTTACAAGGACTCATGCAAACAGTCTTTACTAATTTTTGCATATTTATATCTACTTATCAACAGTCATTAAAAAAAAAATTCTGCTTAGAGATTCTTCTCATTTTAGAAAGAGGGTACGTATCTGCAAGTGCCTCTTGATTCAGTGCCAAAGGTTACATAACCCATCAGCTCAGCTTCATCTGTCTGCTCTTCAAACAGGTCCTAATTAGCCTCCCATCAGGGTCTGTCATCACAGGAAGTCAGTCAGCTGCTCAAGGTTATAGTAGGTTATTATATCCTGCTAATTTTTCACTTTAGTCACAAAGACTTTTACACTCTCCCCATTCTGAAATGTGCATAGCCAGGCCAACAGACACATACTATTCTGAGAATTATTATCACATTGTATTTCTCTTCATGAAGAAGTAATATGGGTATGGAATAGAGCAATAAACAAGAAAAAGGGCTTCACAGTAGTGCTCTCAGTAGATAGGAGTGTGACAAATTTGCATCTGCTAAGGGCAGAGAAAAAAAAATTTGATTTTGTGAACTTACAAGCTACATGTCTTCAGAAGAACTTTAGCTGTATGTATCAGAATGATAAAACACCAGTTACAGGAAAAACCAGCATGCTGTAACCTAAGTACGTTACTGCTCCTCTGGCTAAAAAAAACCAAAAAAATTACCCAGGGATTAGTAAGGAGAACAGCCCATAGTAAAAAATGCCCATCCAAACCTGCAGTGTCCTGGGTTGCATCTCCTTTCCTGAGTATGACCTGTGCCTCAGATTTAGTTACATTCTTTTACTAATCCTTTAAACTTACAGTTGAAGAAAAATACGGGAAAAGAGGGCATTTTCATCAGGAAGATACAATGATAGAGAGCTTTAGCTAGAGTAACATGATTAATGCCACAGCAAAACTGCTGAACTGTGTGGCTTCTAAAGCCAAGTCGCAAAGGCACCCAAAGCTCAGCCAGGCAGCTCCTGCCTCACCCCTGCTGAGGGTGTTCCCTGCCCAGCCAGCTGAGCTCATGGCACAGCCAGTCAACGACAGCATCCTGATATCTTATGGCATCACTGGCATGAACGTTTTGTCATTAAAGAATAAGGAGAATCTGCATCTCTATTTTACATATGTGCGTGTATATATACAGCCGATGTATTTATAGAAATACAACTCATCATCTTCTAAACCAGGAAATCTGTCTTGAATTATCCTCTATATTTTAAGTTTGTCAGGAAACTGAGATGACTTGGGAATTAATTCTAATATTGTATCAAAAAATCAGGTTGCACCTGTTGAAAACATTCTGCTTTCCTTTCTACTTAATAAGAAACTCTCCAAAACATAAAAAGGGAAGGACAATGATCTGCAAGAGATGTGCTGCTTCATTTTACATCTTTTATCATAGGAGTGACACTCCATTCAAGCTCTGCAGCATGCCTTCTTCAGTCTTAACAGCCTTGCAATCTTTACACACTGCAACTCTTTTCATGTTCAAAAATCTTGCTATTTATAGAGCCTGACTTTCAATCACCACAGAGTATTTTGGATTAGAACGCTACAAAAAAGACCACATGCTATGAAAAATAAAAAGCAGCAAATGACTGTACACCGTTAACTTCTGGAACAAAAAAAAGAAAATACAAAAGGTACTTCAACAGTTTTTCCCTAAGAAATTAGTATCCAATCAGACCAAGTACAGCAATAGATTAATGAAAGCAGATACCGGTTTCATCCCTATTTTCCACCAATCTTTAGAACAAGTTCCAATATTTACATTTCTGTTAGTAGAAAAGAAAAAGAGGTTAAAAAACTTCCTTTTCACATAACCCTCAGCATTGTTTGTGAAGGTCCAGCTTCAAAACTATGGTCAAAAAACATTTTAAAACTCTCTTGATCACAAAATCCAAATTAAAATTCATTCTAAAGCTGGAAGAGTCTGAGGTCAGGGAAAGTCTGAAATGTTGTTGTTTGACAAAAACTATCAAGGGACATGAATTGTAGATACTTCAGAATATCCAAAGAAAACAAAACAAAATCCTGGAATTAAAAACTAGAGGGCAGCAAAAAGGAGAAAGACTGTAACAGCAGACAGAATAAAATCCCATGATCCAGACTTCTCACTCCTAGGAAATTCTGTATCTGATTACAAATTGGGTTTTCTGGAACTCTTCAGCTCCCTGCTACTGTCTCACCCACTCTGGGAGGACAGCAACAGACACAGAAGCCCTGTAACACATACATATGGCCTGAAATGAAATCTGTTTTCATACTTCTAAAAATTGAGATATGATCACAGATTTTCTTACTCTTCTTATATCAAATGCAAACTCTGCCTCATATCAGTGGGAGCAGTCAAGAAATCCCACAATTAAACAATCACCCTCATCAGAATTCCTTCCCTTTTGCTGCCGGTGCCAAAGGGCAAGGTCAGAGGAGGAGCAGGACAATCATTAACTTGTTCCTTTGCCCTTCTTGGTGAATGCTGTGGGTGCGAAGCTTTCTATGGAAGGAAGTAGTTGTGGGTTCTTTAAAGGACCTCAAAGACAACTGCAAAGCAATCAAGCAGATAGCAAAATGAAGCAACTGAGAAACTGAAAAATATCCAAATAGAAGCTTAATCAACCAATCAGCCACAGGAAAACCTGCTTTCTTAAAGCAAATACTTCACTGTTATATGGTGATTTACTTCAGGATAAACAATGAGTAGATTAAATTAATGCATTTTCTACTGCTCTTTGTCACGGTATTAGACTTAAAAGAAAGTATTTGAGAAAAAAAAGCGATTTTTCATGCAGTTGGTTGCTTTTTTTCTTCCAAACTGGTCCATTCTAAGACCTCAGTTTCTAACTATTCATTGAAGAAACAAAATCCTCCCAGTTCGCCATATAAAGTACAGCAATTAAAATAGAAATGTAGGATTTTTGCAGTGAAGGGATAACGAAAGCAGCACTGCAAACATATTTGTACTTCACAGCAGATGCAGATTAACAATAGTTAAACAGGACAGATAAACACAAACTGAATTGAGTACTTACAACTATTCATAAGGCTTCCAGCAGGAAGACAGGAGCATCAGACAGTAGTATAGAAGCAGAAATACCCTTAAAGAAAAATATATAAGCACAAAAGCACAACCATTGTGCAAAAGAGAACTGCTTGAAGGTTCAATCACAGCTGAAAAAATACTACCGGGGCGAACTTCTCCCTGTAGAATTCCTGAAAACTACTGCAACCTTAACAAAACAAAAGCGAACAAAACAAGAAACAGAAAAAACATTCTAGAAAGTCTGATGGATCTAACAGAAGAACAACAACAAAAGAGCGAGTAAGGAGCGACAGCATTCAAATACGTCAAAAGAACCGGAGGCGACCAGAAGGGCTTGTTTAATGCAGCCGGTTTCCCCTTCCACGCTGGCGGCGGGCACGGAGCGCGGCGGGCCGGGACTCTCACCGGGCCTCGGGCCGCGGCGCTGGCGATGCCCGTCCCCATGGCAACCCCTCCGGGCACACCGCGCCGGGACCGCCTGCCCGCCCTCCCTCCGCACCGCGCCCCCT
>VXAU01002243.1:25467-36211 GCA_013399695.1 Formicarius rufipectus
AGCTCCCTCAAACCCCTCAGCCCCTCAAACCCCTCGGCCCCCTCATCTCCCTCCTCTGCTCCCCTCGCTCCTCCATCCCCTCCACGCCACCCTCTCTTCTCTTCCCTCAGCATCTCCAGCAGCCCCTCGTGTCTCACCATCATCTCCAGATGATTTCCAGTCCTGAGCGTGCTCATCCCAGAGATGCCCTTGCTCTCACCTCTTGTCCCCCAACAATTATAGCTTGGTACGACTTAAATCTGTTAAACCTGAATTTTTTTTTTTTTTTTTTAACTAGAATTGTCCCACTCCGACAGAAAACCCAGGCAATTTTCTTTGGTACTCGCAGCCAAAATAAACTAACCATTATGACTAAGACAAAGATGGTCTTGAACATTAAAATATTCCATTAACCTTTATCTTTTTTTGGCCCTCGTGGCTGGTCCAACACGACCAGCAGCTAGGACACTGGGCTGAGTGTGGGGGACCTCCTTCCTGCTATCCTCAAGAAAACTAAGCTACGTGTAGTAACACCCTCAAACATTTTTCCTTTTCCCATTGTGCATATGAATAGTAGTGACTTACTTTTTTCAGATCATGTGCCTCCAGAGACTTGTGGCAGATTGTTTGGGACAGATTCAGGAGATGCAGTGTAATTATACAACGTACCAGAATGTTTGCAGATTCCAGGGCTTAGACTGAGAGCCCTTTTGGTAAGGATGATTTCTCACTTTCTCACATACTAATACCCCAGTTTGATTCAAAGCTTGTAGTTATTATAACTATAGTGTACTCTTAAGTAATGAAATAGTAACAGACTCACTTTTGTTGATTAGGAAAAAACCTCACATAATGAATATTCTGTAATCAATAATACCCAATAATTTAGGATTCAAATTCAGATATCAGTTGCTCTTCAATGAAAAAAGAATGATCCACAACCTAGAATATAACATTTAATAGGCAGCATAGTGGTGGTGCACAGTCTACAGAAATAAACAGCTCCACTGCAGTAGTGAGTCACGTCAATCTAAACTCATTTCACATCAGTCCAAAGCCAGGCCATTTATTTAACAATCTTTGCCATAATACAATACAGTCAGAGGTAACACAGCAATGTGAACATGAATATTTTATCTTCTAATTGCTTGTCATACCACATTATTAATACATTCATTAGCAATGATTTTTACAAAAGCTCTTGCTCTGTGAGGTTTTGATACTTTTCCAGATGAAGTAGATTGTTTTTAGAGGTCTAAATCAAAAACTTTGGTAAAAGTTTAAATCAAAAAGCTCTTGCAGCTGTATCTAGAAGAACTAGAAAATAAGAAAACACAATGAAAAGGAAAAACATCAGCAATAGGGCAAATAGTACTCATAAAATGTTTCTTCTCTGAACAAGCTAAAGTTCTCTGTTTTCTGTTGAGTTTAGCTGACTTACAATGCAGTTTGAATAAAGTTCTGAATCAGTCAGTGGAACTGTCAAAGAGTACAGTTGTACTGTGCACAAAGCCTTTGGTGACCCAACAGCATTAAAACTAATTGTGTTACTGACGAGTAGTTGTCAATAGAATTGTACAATGATGATATCTGAGTACAGAAAGTTATTGAACTCGAAAGAAAATTTCAAGCAATGCCTTTGCCAACACCAAGTGGGTGTAAACAAATGCCATATTTGTTGTATTCTCACTTTCATTTGAAATGAACAAAACTGTACTTTAATTTGTTGTGTTCTGTATAAAAACAACAAAAAAAATCAATTTACTGACTTCATATAGATGTAGCCTCTCTGAGCTTTTCTGTCTGCTTTTCTTGTGGAAGGACTTGTAGACATTAGATTATGGGCATTAACTGACCACAGAGCAATTTCATACGTCGAGTATCTTCATCTTAGTCTTGTATTTTCATCTCAGATAAATTGAGAAAGAAACAAACAAGGAAAGGAACTGAAATGTAGAAGTGTACATATGCATGTGCACAATGGGGTTTCTGATGTGTCCCTGCATTATGTATGTGAGGAACCCTACTGCATTTTTTCAGCTTGTGTTATTTATTCTATAAGTAAAGAAACCAGCCAGTTATCTTGGAAAGTGAGTAATCCATAGCATACATGGTGGCACCTTATAAACACACTGTTCTCCCAAGCCTGGTACTGCACAACATTTCACAGAAAATTCACTTCTTCTATTTTGGAAGGTAACTTTCTGTACATATTATCACACAGGGTTGATTTAAACTGCAGTTCTTCATTAAAAATTTAGTTTAAAAAAGTAAACACAAGCTGGCCCAGGAATCTGAAGAGTCTGGGAACAGTGGGTTTGGCTGCAGCTCACTTGAAAAGACACTTTTGCTCAATGAAGGGGCAGTACTTGGAGGGATAAAGGGAGCTGCCAACCACTGCTGATGTCTAAGGGGAGTCCAGTAGGTGCATGGAGTTTTGGTTTGTTTTTTTTTTTTCTTTTTGTGAAATATGAACATCTCGTAGCTTAGACAATTTTCAAATTGAACAATTTCCAAATGTTTCTGGTTGTTTCATGCAAAAACGATCTTTTAACATCCTTCTGGAGGAGAAGTTGGTAAAATTTTCAGGATTAATTTAACGTACACCGTACTAAAATTTCTATTACAATTAGACTCTTTTTTTTTTTTTTTTTTTTTACAAAATTACTACTCCAAATATTTGTATAAACAGTTTGGAGTAATGTGGAGAATTTTAATTAAATTATAGAAAACATCACAAAATTCAGTAAGGACAAATGCAAACTCCTGCAAGTGGAAAGAAATAACCACTTGGTGGATGGAAGGAATGGGAACACAGAACTGGCTGATCAAAGGGAGTCAATGGTGGAAAGGCAAGGGACAGTGTGATAAACAGAAATAAGATTCTGAGTGTGTGTAGTCAAAAGGTTTTCAACCATGATGACAGTCAAGCAGTCCCGATTCTTGGAGGACTCCATGACTAGACTGGATAAAGCCCCTTGGCTGACTCTGCAGGAGGTTGGATTAGATTGCCTCCTGAGATCCTTTCCATTAAAAAATATAACAAGTATATAAGTCTGAGAAAGATCATACAGAAAGTATAATCTCTTTGAAACTTTCTTTACACAATTGTGTTGAAATTTCAAGCAGCCTGAGTCAGATAAATATAAACCGGACTTAGCACACAGTTCTTTGACACAAACTCTTTAGTCAATAATGAGTCATAAGTTCATATGGGAAACTGTGTTTGTTGATGTATTCTCTAAGAAATTAATGTAATTTATTTTTTACTCATCTCATTGGCTAATCAATTGGACCATGAGGTTCATGAATGGAGGGAAAAAAGCTGTGCAATCCAGAGCTGGAATTTCAGGGGTGCAGCAGAGAAAGAAAATCAAATATGGAAAAATTACAAAATAGTTCCTTGATTAGGAATATTTTCTTATGAATATGACAATAGGAAATCAAGTAAGAGATAAGTAACAGATGTCTGAAAGCTGTCTTTCCCTGTGAATTACATCCAATGTTCTTGCTACCATTTGAAAAAAGAGATTCAGTCATTTGATAGGAAAACCATGCATTTGTATGCTGGTCCACAGAAAATCAAATCTAGTTCCCTCCTCCAAAACAGAATGACATCCTTTCCCTTTATCCACACCACTTACTATTACAGCATATTCTTTCTTTCCTTTTGTTGCAAGCAGATAGACATCATTCTCATTATATTTTTCATGAAGATAGTGGAAAAGCCTCAAGGGAAATCTGAGATAAATAGAGGTATCATTATAGTACAGAGACAGGAAAAGTTGAAAAAACATGAAGAGCCTTTTCAATTTCAGCAATGAAATCTTATGCAGGACAAATGTTCCTGTAACTTCCAAATCCATTGCTGATCAGACAATGTAATAAAATGCCTTCTCATTAAAACTAAAACCATCAAATAATGGCAGCAGTACTGAACCTGGTAATACATGCCCTGTGGAAAAGTTGGCTTTTAAGTATGTAAATAAAAAATATTCTTTTGATGTCTTAGTATGCTGCTCGCTGAAACTACTTCTAAGTTCACTTGTGCATGGTGTCAAATCAGGGACAAACAGTGTTTACTTTCACAATTCACTGAACAGGCAAGCAAAGATAAATGCCAAATGAAGAGAAAAATGGTAAACTAGTGAGTTATTTCAGTTCTGTTTGAACTGATTAATGAAAGAAATAATTATCTAGAGCTGGGACTTTGGACTTAACAAGCATGTGGCATATGACCACATACATGGTTTTCTATTCATAATCCCTTTGAGCTGGAATATTAGTGCAGGCACACAGATACTATATGTCTGGTATAACAGGTAGAAAAAAGCCAAATTCAAGGCAATGCTTGCCTGTTCCCTGCATGCTTCCATGTTATACCCTGATAGGAGAAAAGCGCCAAAGAGGAGCAAAGAGGAGTGCTGTTGTTAATAAACATGTCCCTTTTAACTGATCACTTTGGTCATTCGTTTTCCCCATGTCCTGTTAATGATGTCTGAAAATTTTTATACATAGGGGAAACCCAAGATGACCATCCAAATCTAGGGTGAGCAAACTTTTCTATAGTTCTTAAATGTTTTATATTGCTGTTTAAGTGGAAGGTTAAAAAATATGTTCTTCACATGTCAAAGACAACTGTATTAAATAAGTATCTTCTGACTTTGGACTCACTCAAACTACCAGAAAGAGATGCAGCAGCAGAACAGAGAGTAATGGACAAAATGCCCCAGATTGCTTTCTAGACTGGGATCAAGAATGAGGAATCTGGACTAGGAGTTTCAGAAATAGCTTCTTTGACTGCTAACATCTGCCAGCCCCAGGTTTAGCAAAGTGTTCAGGATTTTTCTTACATGATTATCATTAGCTGCAGACACACTTTCATTTTAACATACTTGATATCTGGGGTACACAACCCAAACAAGGGTGTGGACTGTGTTGGTAAAGAGTCCAACTTACCAAATTCAGGTTTTACCTTCAAACCTTCATATTCTCTCAATGCATTAATAACTACCGTTACCTCTCACAATAAGCCAGCACGAGGCACCCATGCCATGGGATAAGCGTCTGCCCACTGCACTAACAGCCTCACCAAGAGCTCTAACAGGCACCCCGATAAGTGGTGACTGTAAACTTTGGCTTTCTACACTTTCCTGCATCACCAGCACCCTGCCAACCTTCTCAGAGGCTCCAGCTATCTGGGGTTTCAGTGCACACATGCAGAGGAGAGGGGCGGGGGCACAAGCTGTAAGCAGTTGCGGTGGAGCTGCTGGGACACCAGCATGGGCTGCCTGGCTCTGCCAGCGCTGGAGAGACACTGCCAGGGAGCTGCTGCAACAGACCCTCCATATGCCTGAACACAACCTGAGTATGGGTTGAAGTTACCTGAGGGATTTTGTCAGCAGAGTGTCATAAGTCATCCCATTTTCTGAGAGATGTGTGTCATCCAAGAGATGTAATGATATAGACCTGTCCTGTAGAATATCCAGCTATTAGATCAAAGAGTGAGTAATAGCTGTGAGCCCAGCAATATCTGTTTTACAAGTTGTACTCTGTCTCTGTGCATTAGTGGGCTCAGGAAGCACTGCAAGACTCTAAATGGCACTGTAGTGATACTGTCACTGCTCAACTTGTAAAACATGCAAATTTCCTTGGGCTTTTTCATATTTTCACACTTTACATAATATTATCTTGAAATCCCAGTAACCAACCTTGATAAAGCCTTTTCTAGGGAGGTGTGTGTCCTGGAAAACAATTTTTTTCTTAATTAATTTATTATTTTTCTGTTGTGCCATCATTATTCAGAGCAGGCAAACAGGAATTGTCCATGCAGTGGTTCCAGCTTAGGTGGGGAGTAAAGCCCATCAGTACAGCTTGTCTCCATCCTTCAAACAAGTCCCAGCAGTGTCTCACACTTCTGCACTAACATTTTGCCACTTGGTGAGGCTGTGATTAAAGACACAATTGTGCTTTTTCCAATATTTGTACATTTCTCCATTGTTCAAAGCTGTTGATGAAACAGAGGTTTTGGGGTGTCTTTTTGTCTTTCCTTGTCAATGCTAATCATGAAAAAAACAAACAGAACTCTTTAGAACTACACTGATCAGAAAGAAATACACATTGAAGAAATAAAACATTGTGAAGCAAATAACTGATCTGCTGCCTATCAAATGCTGTTCCAATCACATTACTCCAGGCATTGCTCCCAGCACCATTTTTAGCAAACAAAGCCCCTTCTTCACAGGCACTATGTGGAAGAGTTTAATTACTCTTTCTGCCTTTAATTTCTCACCAGCAGGTTTCACGAACATACAGAGAACTGACAACTTTAGCCTTGACCAGAAGACTTCCAGGTCAACAGGGTTTGGAATTGGAACCTAAGTCTACAGCTGGCTCTTGCCTGTGCTGGCAAGTGGGTAAGAAAGGCAAACTACAACTCTGACGGAAACAACCCTGCTTCCTGCAAGCTGAAAACAAGCAAACCTTTCCCAAACAGTTTGATTCTCCACATCCACTGATCTTAATTAAATCTGGGACATTTTACAGCTCAAGATAATGAAGTGACACTGAGTTTAGCTATTAAAAAACCCACAAAAGTTGTAAGAAGTGTTTGACAATCACTGTCTGAGAATGTTTCTCTTTTCAGTTGCCCAGAGAAATGGAAACAGCTGGTGCCAGCTAATGTTTAGGATTCTTACTTGCCTCACCAAATGGAAATCATCTGGAAAATGTGGAAGCATGCCTTCTTTGTATCATTTTTCTTCTGTGTGAGAATTTAGGAAATGTCTGCAGAAAAAGAACCAGAGCAATCATCAAACAATGACTGATTAAAAAAAAATAAAATTTAGGCATTTAGGACAATTAATTCCTACATGGACATGATAAGCCAAATAATAAAGGACATTTTATTCTAAACAGTAATTTTTAAAATGTCTGTGCATGAAAAGTAAACCATAGCAGCCAGTTGTTAAAATTATGACTTGTCATATGAATCCATGGAGTGGGTTAATACAGAGGAAATGAGCTGTTGGATGTTTTATTTCTTCTGCCTTAGTACATTTCCAGCTCTCCTAATGTGTGTCTGTAGTATTTATTTAGAAAACAACATTTTTACAAGATTAAATTACCACTGATACTTTTCTAGCTGTGTATTTGCTGGATATTACAGCCTTGAAAACCTTGTATTTGCCATTAAGCTAAATAATTTGCTGCTGCTATCCAGCTGTTACCATAGTGGTGACACAGGCCTTTTCTTTAATGTAGTTGGGACAAAACCTTCAGAGTACTTCTTTATTCAGGCAGGAAGCACAGTAGGTGACTTAAGACTGTGGTGTGACATACCCTGCTTTTGCAGTCATCATCATTCTTCCTTCTTTTCAAAATTTTATTTTATTCCATTATTTAGAAAGGTAAAAGTCAACCTGTAGAAATAACAGAAGGAAACATAAAGCTGTCCTAGCTTTTAACAAGGCTCTGTGACTCAGTTATATGAATTTTAGGATGCCCATGACGCTTTTTGTAGCACACTAAACCCTCATGAAAAGGTGGAGAATAAACTTTAAGGGCTGTTTTATAGAACTAAAATATAAATCTTATTTTTTAACCTAGGTAGTCCTCACAATTCAGCTAACATCAGGTGGTACTGAGAAAGATGTTTCACTACATAAAGATGTCCACCACAAAAGCAAGTATAAATCAAAACTAAATATAACTTTGTAGCCTTGAATGAAAACTACTCTGTGTCAATAATATATTAATCTGAAGAGGAATTGGTACATACTTATTTTCAAAATATTTTGCTTTGCCTACATTATTTTAATAAAATGTTTGTGTCTCTGTTTTAGATGTCGTATATCATATATATACCATGCATCTTACTTAAATAGAGCATATTTTATATAAATCTTATCACAAAATGTTTTCTCTAGTGCTATAGAAATATTGTGGAGTTGGACTTTTCACAGAGTAGGCATGGGTTGCACGAAGGAAAATTTCATTTTGACTCAAGGAAGAAACATTTCACTGCTTAAACACTGGGACAGAGAAATCACCTCCCTGCGAGTGTTCACAGATCTGTGAAGGCACTGAGCAACCTCACTGAGGTTTTTAGGGTGTGCTTCAAGTGGGATTTTGGAGGAAGTGGCCACCAAAATTCCCTTCCAGCCTAAAAGTACTCTATAATTCTGTAACTGTCAAAGCTATAAAAATTTAAATGGCTGAAATAAATACATCTAGTTTTATATATAATAGGTAATAGAAATTGTGCAATAGCTACACTGTTTGCAAGAGAATTTCTAAAATATATCTAAAATGGATTTCACTCAAGCAATAAATAACCGTATTTATAGCCATTATAAAGATCTGTATCTGTTTTTCCCTGCCTCATATCTATCTTAAACTGTGTCTGCAAGTTAATGGAAAATGGCAAGTAAATTGAGTCTAGAATAAATATATCTGTAAAACCCAAGTACATTTAGTTTATAGTTTCAATGTTATAGATGCTTTCCAATGCTCTTTGCTATGCTGTAGTTCTAAACACAAAATCAGAAATACGTAGTCCTTCATCTGAGAATCATTTCTGAGAAAATACTCCACTTGGTTTGGACTTCTAAGAGAACTGTTTCACTACCCATGTTTATTTAGTATTCTTTATATTTTATTAAAAACCTGAAAAGAATAACTTGGAACAGAGAATTGCAATGTACTGAAAGGTGAAAATAATTCTGAGCTACAAATCAAGATATTTATGTATAAAAAATTGTGATATATTAGGACATGACTTTGCTAACTTTTATATAAGATGAAAACTTTACTCATGTCTAGTCTGTGCAAGTCTCAGCAGGTAAAATTACTCACCAGCATAAATGTTCATCAGAATAGCCTCTAAATGGGTTGTAAATACCTTAGTAAGTATCTACCACACAAAAGATTTGTAGCACATCAATGCCCACAGCTAATGCATTTCCTTTACTCTAAAAGTTCTACCATTCACCATGATTTCACTATTCCACTCAGTATAAATGAAATGTGTAGCCAATACAGAAAATGAAGTAATGCTGATTTGGTAAAATAGTTTGACAATAATTGAGTGTATTTTAATCCCAGTCCTAATTATTCTATAATTATTTGAGTATTTAATAAGCTGTTTAATTTATAGCCCAGCTCTTACAGTCAGGAAATACTCTTTTACTGAGCCACTGTTGAATGGTGGATCTACAACACTTACAGGTTTCCTAAAATTCCTTTCAGTGACATTCATTTTGTGAATCTTTAGAATCCTTGAGAAACCCCTTAAAACTCTCATCTCTTTGAAAGCCATATCACAGTTTATTAACATTTCAAGTGAGTATATTCTAAGATTCAGGTAAGCAAATGTGTCTGTAGGTTTAAAGTTGCAGGTGAGTGCCTGTGAGACAAACATACTGAAACTGAGCAATTCCAAGAGTGCCCCTGAAAGCCACGGGAGCCAGGCATCTGACCTTTTGCAAAAGGTTTTTATGGCCCCAACTGCATTTTTAACATCTCTGAAATTCTGTTTTTGTGTCAGCATTTATTGTGGTTGCTAACTAAAACGTGAATGTTACTGAAAACTATCCCATCGCACTGTACTACTGTCACAGACCCAGACCACAGGCATTTGCTACAAAAATCCACATCCTTTGAAACAGTAAAAGTTGTCAATGCACTGTACTGGTATGGTATGGAGTCTACATTGGGAAAAAAAACAACATAGAGGATCTTGAAAAGAAATTCATAGCTCTGGTCAAGAGAGAAGGAGAACAGTAATTTTAGTGAAATTGCTCTCAGTGATGGTCGAGGGATCTAAGGGTTTGCAGAAGCAAGTCAGCATTTTGCAAGAAGGTGCAACACTGTCCATTTGTCTCTTTTCTATAACTGAATAACTTCTCCAATTTAAAACCGAAGAGTTATGATGATTTGCTGATGTTCTACAGGTTTTCTGATCAGGGCTGTTTTATGAGTGGAAAAACACTTTTACACCAAGTGCTTGCAAGGTGTTTATTTGGGCTAACCATGGAGAGCACAGAACAAGCAGAGAACGCTTTCTGTTTCAAATTCGCAATTTTCTGACATTTCATGATATTTGTGAAATGATTTACACTTCAGTAGTGGAGGAGGCACGTACAAGACTGAGCAGGCAGGTGAAACAAAGATCTCCCAACAGGCAAGAGGAATGTCTGCAAAGACCAAACACATCTGCTGCCTCATCAAACGGAGTGTTTTTAGCCCTTATATCCAGATTAGCAACTGAAGAGAATACAGAACTGCCTAGGGAGAGTTAACCGAGGGCACAGAATCAACTAGGCTGGAAAAGACCTCTGACATCAAGTCCAACCTTTGGCCAACACCACTTTGTCAACTAATGATGCAAAGATGTGCAACACGTAAGAAAACAGGCACAGGCATTAGGGACGGCGATCAGAACACGACATCCATATAGTTGTTCGCCCGAAGTGTTTACATCCAGAGAGGACACCGCTTGGATGTTTCACAACTTTGTATACAAACCTTTTTCTTTCTTTTTTTTTTTTAATTTTTTTTTTTTTAACCGATGTTTATTATTAATCCGATTCACCGCTTTAGCCATGTTTTTATGAGCACACGTGTCAGGCCCTCCTCGTTGCACGTGTGTGCAGGGGACACCGTGGCTGTCCCGCACACACGGGGATGTCACACCCCATGGTCACACCCCGCACACACACTCAGATGGGTGTCCCACCCCTCACACACACACACAGAGTGGGTG